>JAODKC010000028.1:23939977-23978488 GCA_026777985.1 Mormyrops attenuatus
CTCTCCTTCCTGGTCAAAAAATTGTTTACTTTTTCTTGCTCTGGGCTTCTTTCACCACACTAAAAGTTGTTCCCAAGCTTGGCCCCCCCCCCCCCCCCCGGTTAGAATCACGCCACGCACACAGAGGGATAAAAAAAAAAAAGATGAGCAGTCCGTTTGTTTGTATATAAAGAAAGGAGTCGGGTCATTATTATTACAAATTAAAAGAAAGGGCACAAGATAACTCATTGGAATAGATTACCAGGCACAAATTCTATTTCTTTGGCTGAAGGTATAAAATTACACGCATTATTAATAATTTATTAGGGTGTTCTTTCATTTTCTCTGGAATGTTGATAATGTGATATGCTATAGTTATCTATATACAGTATATACACTGTAATGTGAATGATTATGTGTCCGTGAATAAGGTAACAGAGGTTGAGGAATTTTTTGTACACTTTTCAGCATTTTTTTTTCCCTCAGGCAGCAAGTTACGGAAAACTGTCCCATAGCTGTGCAGCGCCGACATTTTGATCCACGGAGTTCGTGACAACATGCTGCTTTTAGCAGCTCACAAACCAGTTTGCGTGGCCTAGTTTTAATTTTGCTTTAGCTATATAGTCGCGTGTTTCATTGGACGACATCATATACATTTGTCGTGCATTCAGGGAATTTGATTACTGCTACTATGACAGCATCAGGAGATCTGGAAAAAGGTGAAATCCCAGTTTTCGGATCTCGTTTGAAGGTCCCATAATGGAGGAGAAACAATACGGCCCAACAAAGGTTGAAAAGCATATCTCAGATACCTCCCATTGATCTCTCCCTGCTGAATGCGCCTGAAAAGTCCACCACTTGCCTGTCGCCTAGAGATAGGATCTTTAATGAATAGCTGCACGCCACAGGAGTGTCGGACGATAGCGATCATGCCGGAGAGGGCAGGGTTCAAGTCTTAAAAACAATCAGAGAATTCCATCGTAACTGTCTGGCCATCTTCCATAATGCCACACACTCGTAATACTGCTACACCAAAATAAAACCAGGCACCACCCAGAGCCCCCGGCCGCCCGGCATGCGAAGCGTTCTCCGCGTGCTCGTTTCCGCGGTGCATTGTTGCTGTGTTCCGATCTCAGGTGGTGATAGGGCCACATGAGCCCCAGCCCACGCAAGCCCAACTCCTGGCACAGACACGCAGCTCTTACACAGCCTTTCTGAGTGCCATAGATTGGTTCATTTGCCCCTCCGGGGAGGACTTATCATCTGAGAGTCCAGAGACCGCACATAATTAGCAAAGCACTAGCCTGATACTGTAAATTAGCATAATAGCAGCTAAGATGTAGTTAAGCTGGCTAATGTTTGCTGTACAGATAACTGGTGGAAGAAATAAAATGCTTATTCAAAATAGGCTGGTGGGGACACAATTTCTCACCCTCATAAACCTGTTAATGATACAGCCATCCATCATTTTATCTATCCATCTTCCAACCACTTATCTCGGACAGAACTTTCAATTATGTTACGTCACAACAAATTTTTATATATATATATATATATATATATATACACACACACACACACACATACACACACATTGTTATCCCCACAGCCAAGCATGAGTAAAGCAACTGTCAGACTTGCGTACCGATTAATTTTTTTGTATTATTTCATGATATGTACATGTAACACGTACGACATGTCGCCTGAGGCTGACAGCGAATTTCTCTGTCGAGTTTCAAGCTGCAACGTTGCCAGCTGAGGTTGACATGAAAGCTCCAAAAAAAGCATTTAAAGTGCGTCATTAATTTAATCGTGATTTTTGCCTGTCGTAATACCGCACGCTCTTTAACGATTCATTACTGTCAGCCTATACAACCAAAAGACGCAAATGTAAAACATCCAGCCTTCCATCCATCTTGCATAACCAACCTTATCCCACATGAGTTCGTGGCATAATATTAAGAAATATTTCAAACACTGATTCAGAGAATTTGTTTAGGCTATAAGTGATGCCCTGACATGACTGCACGGACTACTCCAGCCCACCTTAATCCCTTGGTGCCTCGTTTCCGTGATAGAGCAAACAAGGCCCTTCATCAGATGGATGAGCTATTAAGGTTTCACATGTTCAGGTTCTTGACAGCTGCCTTCTCGCAGGCGTGGGGTTTGATGTGGAGTGACGGTTCTACAATATTGTTAACTGTTTTCAATTTACAGTCTGTGTCAATACAGATGTGCTGTCATGTTAAATACTGAAAGTACAGACAATTTATCTTGCTGAAGCTAGTGTGAAACCGGGCCTTTTTTCAATTGCCAGATTGAATTGTTTTTCAGACGAGACCACCGATGACCTAAAGCCTAGCTTCCTCATCATATGTTACAGGACTGGGAACTTGATGTTGTAGTGACCATTTTTTCGGTCCCCATGAGGGGAAACTCAATTTTCTAAAAAGCTGTGACTGCAAATAATTAAAAATGCCAAAAGTCTTGTATTTTGTTTGTGTAAAGATGGTTAAGGTTAGGGCATGGAATTGAATGGGTGGTCCTTACAAACTTATGAATACAACCCTGTATGTGTGCGTGTGTGTGTGTGTGTGTCCGGAGATGAACGGGCATCTCCGTCATGGTACTTCTGCCCTCTGCTTCATGAGATTTCATATGCAGAAACTCCCCTAAACAGCATTAAAAGCACAAGCTACTTAAAGAAGATAAACATTTCACTCACGGATATTTTATGAGCCCTGACTGATTATGTTGATCCGTTTGGAGAACAGAACCTGCAAACATGGCATGTGCCGGTCTAGCGGGACACCTTAGTGAACTTCTGAGTCACGTCGCATGCTAGCTGTGAAAGCGGATACCCAGGACCGACGGCCAGCACAAAGGCCAGTCCTGATCCCCAAGTGAAAAATCCTCAGAGCTTTTAACATCTAATCCCAAAACCAAACATGACTGAAAGCAAGTGATTTTTTACAGACACCAGGAAAGAAAAAGTAGAGATGGCCAACAAGGTAGATCAGGCACTCGATGAGGTGCTGCAAAACAACACATTTAAACGAGGAATTCAGGCAAAATGATGTTTTTGTTTAATATTTTTATCAGGCCTTTCGTAACGTCTCTATGTCTAACCAAAATATGACAATTTAAATAAAACACACACACTCCATTAAGGACTTTGGCTAGAATCCCACATCCAGTTTCTATTCTTCTAACATTATATATCCATCCACCTTCCAACCACGTACCCTGGACAGGGTGCAAGAACTACATATTTACCATTTAGCAGTTAAATATCACTGAAATAAACTAAGCAAGAAGCCTAGAGATATGATATTCTTGGACTCATAAACAGTCATAAGAAGCTGGAAAATAAAATAAAAAAATATAAAGACTGTCCCGGACTTGCAACCGGGTTCCGTTCTAACAGAGTCGAGCATGTATGTCGAAATGGATGTATGTCGGAATAGGATAAATTGCACAGATTTTTGAGTCTGAGAATAAGGCTGGGAGATGCGTGTGAGGCTGGAATGGTAGCTGTGCCGTACACCACAGTATTTTCCTGTGACAACTATCGTACGGCACGCAGAGCACACTAGGTAGAGTAATGCCATGTGAATTTTATTTGAAATACTTTAGAGAAGAAAAAAAAAACTCTGGTTATATGTGTGAGTTGTAAGTCACATAGGTTGTAAATCGGGGACAGTCTGTATGCAAGACTGAGAGAATGACAAAATGTAATCAAACACAGGTGAAAAGAGACGGGAAAACGAGAGCAAATTATAGACTAATTATAGACGTTAAAAAAAATGGACCCCCCCCCCCCAAAATAAGAGGACAGAGACACAGATGCAGCCTATGGAGTGAATCCTTTAAACAGGCCATGATGCTCTGTTCCCGTTAGAGTATGCTGTCTACTTTAATAACATCTTTTTTATGATAGTCAGTTGTTTCAGTGAATCAACTAAGAAGCAGATTTCTATCCCTTTTTCATATTCATTCTGGTGTTTTGCATGTGACGCTGAAGCTAAAAAAAAAAAAAAGGCGATGATGTAATGTTTACTCAAATGTTGCTCTCGATCTCATAATTTTAAAGCGCATTCATGCGCGCTGCAAATGGTGCATTGCTGACATACGCTGCTAAGCCCCAAGACGACGAGCATTTTTGAGATACCCATTTTTGCTGACGCGGAGGGACATGCCTTTTCCCAAAAGCTAAACAAATGGGAATTTGGCTATCCTCGCGGACTGATAAACCACGAGATCCATTGGAATAAGGGCCCATTCAAAGCGTGCACTGGAGGAAGACGAGCGAGTAAAGGAGGCCTTCTGCCTGGGTGGTAAAGTGGGAAGCCTCCATGCGACACAGCGTCCCGTCGAACCGCAGCTTCAGGCAGAGGCTCACTTTTCGCTTATTACACGTGAAGGTAAAATGACTGACCATTTCTCAGTTTTTCACTAATTTGCCTAGACACCTACTTTCAAGAGCACAGCAAGTTTGCTTTAACTCTACCGGAAAGATTTTCTTTTATTTCACTCTTATCTGTGTATATGGGAGGAATTTTCACTGATTTTCAAGGGGCGAAAGCTTTTGGAAGATGCCCAGGAAACACTGTTAAACCATTAACTGGCTAGATTTGCTTATATACAGCATCTCTGGAGTCAGGCGGGTAATGCTGACAGGGTTGTGCAGCAAGAGTACTTACCGGTTGTGGGTCAACTTTACCCCAGGCTCTGACTAAATTTAAGTCGCTTCCTCCCAAAATCCAATGACATGCTGTAATTCGAGACGATGCGAGCTTGACACTCTCCTATCAACCAATCAGACTTGGCGATTTTTTTTTCCTGCTGACCATCTGACCTTAAAAAAGGATGCTTTTTCAGCACTGAGCAGCTGATGCCTGAGCACTTTGCCTTCCTTTGCCTTCCTGCCGGAACCTTCTCCCAGTGAAGCCATCACAGAGTGGTGGAGTACCAGCATCAATCCTCCCGCCTCCTACGGACAGATACTGGCATCTGTTTCTGGAGACACTGTGCTCAGCTTCTTCCTCGGCACTGACCTGTGCTGTTGACCTAAAGACACAGAAGGATTCAGCTTCTAGAAGCTGCTGCCCAGAAGAAAACAAAGTATCAGAGCAACAAAGTATAAAAGCAGTAAAGTATCAGATACCTTCCACTTACATCATATAGCTAAGAATGTACTGGGGTTCTAGAACGTTCATCACAGATTTCATGGCAAAGGTTTTTACCGCACGTTGCTTTATTGTAACTAAGAAATTGCGATCAATCAGTAGGTCAAAGAAACCCTTGTGTATTTTTGCAACATGTGCAATCCTCAGTCACTAGAACTGGGTGTAAGGTACATTTTTCGACTCACTGATTACTACATTAATCCCTGACATGAGTGTCAGTTGACAAAGCGGACAATCTCATTCAGATGTGTTTGTGTGTTTTTGGAACCACAGGGACAAAAATAATGAATATGAGATATATAATCTCGTTCACACTCTAAAAAATGAGTTTTTTTTTGTTATGATTTTTTCCCCTAAGTCTGACATTGGGTGCTTTTTCCAATTTCGTTTAATCAGTCTCAGCTGTCTTCACTCACAGCCTGTAACTCAGTCTGAGAGCTTCAAATCTGCTGGTGTAACATAAGGGCTGTTTTCCATAAAATACAAATATCTCACAAGAATCTGGATAAGACCTGACTCTGAATTGATGAGCAACATTTCCTCATTTCAGCTTTTGGGCTCCATGTTTCTCCAGCGACAGTAAAACCCTTGAAGAAATTACTTTTCCTTATCGTCCAAGAAAGATGAAAAGGAGGAGAAATGAACAGACATACTGAGACATTTTTTCTATCACCAGGATAAAGTCATGGACACAAAAAACACATTCAATCCCAAACTCCTGTTTGAGATGCAAGGTAATAGGACACCTCAATTCAATTCACTTTTATTTGTATAGCGCATTTTCACAGCATCACATTGTCTCAAAGCGCTGTATCCCTGCCCAAAGCCCCCAGTGAGGAAGCCAGAGGTGACAGAGCCAAGGAAAAACTCCCAAGAAGGAAGAAACCTTGGGAGGAACCAAACTCAAAGAGGGAGCCCAACCTTCTGGGGGCAGCAAAGGAAGTCAAATGAACAAGACGGCAAAATCCTAATCCTAATCCTAATCCTAACCCTAACCCTAACCCTAATCCTAACCTCTCTGATTTGCAGGCTTATAATGAATGAACTCAGGAACTGCAAGCGTGAATTCTGTTTGTTAATATCATCAAGGTCCATCAACATGAACCCCCAGACAAATTCAAGACTTCCTTTAGCAGAGATGGTTCTCCTCACGATTATCAAAAAGGGGAATAAGCACATGAACACGCTTCAGTTCCCAAACCTCTCCTCCGGGGGCGCCGCATCTCCTTTCACTCTGTCCTATAGGTGGAAGGATCCCTGCAAATCAGCAATGGACTGAACCAATGGGGGGAAAAATGTCAATCAAATGAACAACCCTAGTATAATGTAGAGATATATAGCTAATATTTTTCTTTGAGGAAGTGGGTACAAATGTTTTAAAATATTTTAAGCATTCCTCTGTCTAAAAATGCTTAGCAGGCAAAAGAAAAGTCAACTTTGTTGTAAAGAAAAAATGGTCCTGGGGGGCCATACTTGTGATTTTGACATATAGGTCCGGAGTTCCCATAGCTACAAGCGAGGGTGTAAAAGAAAAAAAAAAACATCCACTTTGCCTGTACTGTTAAAAAGAGAAAAATATGCAGTAAAATCACTTTATTTCTTGTGCTAGGCTAACCCGTCATTTACACATGGCGCTAGGCTAACCCGTCATTTACACATGGCGCTAGGCTAACCCGTCATTTACACATGGCGCTAGGCTAACCAGTCATTTACACATGGTGCTAGGCTAACCCATCATTTACACATGGCGCTAGACTAACCCGTCATTTACACAAGGCGCTAGGCTAACCAGTCATTTACACATGGCGCTAGGCTAACCCATCATTTACACATGGCGTAAGACGCTTCCAGTGTCTTCTGCTAGTCAGCCTTTCCAATCATGCATGATTAAAGAAGGAATTCAGTCCCCTGGGATTCCTCGAAAAACAACCCCCATGAGGAAAAGTATAGCATCCAGCTGTGCTACTTACATACGCTTCTGCAGGGCCGTGCAACGGAAGGACACTCCTTGTGAGTCAGAGTTTAGGCCACAGCTGGAGCATGAATGTGTACGTTGGACTTGACATCACATTTCTGCAGACCACACAGGTTAGAGCAGAATCCTTCAAGACCCTCTGCCCTCTGCTCTGGTGTAAAACGCTCCTCGAAGCACATGGTATCAGACCTGCACAGAGGGCACGTCTGAAAAATTTGGTGTGGTTCTGCAAATTTCCAGAGGAAGAAAAAGGACGACTTCAGTATCATATACGGGTATCATAAGCCTTTCGTATGCACAGCTTATGCTGAAAAATCCGCTCGTTTTAGTTTTCCTGTTCATGTAGCTCTTACCCATATTAGCGGCCACTCATTTGTAGGAGGAAAATCAGCAGTGTGTGACGTCACCTCGCCAGTGATCCCCATCGCGAAACTGCAAAGATCCCTGGGATCCCCACGCAGTACATGTACAAATAGACAGAACGAAAGATGATTTCATTACCTACAAAGCAGATGTCTGAGTTGGGGATCTGTGGTTGGGGGGGTGGGGGGGGATTAGGGGAGAGCTGAAGGCGGAGGTTGGGGAGGGGGGGTCTCACCCGATGCGCCGCGACCTCCATGTTATAAATGAGTTTGTCGTACCACCATGGTCGACCGTAAATGACCTCACCAGACGCGCTAGCGCAATAATCCTAAACCAATAAGAATGTATGGGGGGCCAGGATGCATTCGATGACAGCATAAATCCCGCAATGGTAAATCTCGAAGGACGCCATTGGGGGCTGGCACTGGAGCAGACCGGTGCAGTAGCGATTAGTGCTGCAGTGTCGGCAGTACCAGACCAGGACTTCCATATGTACACACACTTTCGTGGGCTCTCTAACCCAGAACAGATGTCCACAGTAAATGTCCTTGACCCACGGCGGCATGTTCAGCATGTGTCCGAAGACAAGCCCCCCCACCTTAAAAAAAAAAAAAAAAAAAACGTTCATTTATTTATTGAAATTTTTGCCGCACAGCATGGCAGCATGGAGGAATACCCGGCGGTTCAGCACCTGACCAAACTGTGAGGTTTGCAACAAGCATGTCCAAGGCATCTTCTGTGTGACCCTGCAACTTGGGCCTTTAGGAAAACAACAATATTTTAAAAACTAATTGGACAAAGTAGCAGCTCAGCGGACATGCGCTCGCGGTCCCCGGGGAGCAGTGTGCGAGCTGTTACAGTTTGCCTCCTATTACGAGGTCTGGGCGCCAAGTTATGACCTATCAACATGTTGTAATAATCTTTTCACAAACATCTGTTGGAGAGGATTTACATGTGGTCTCGTGACTTACTGCCATACCTCCTCAGGCGCTGTCTGCTCTAGAGGTTTGACCTAGCCGACAGAACGAGACACCTCATCCTGTAGAGATCTATGATGTACAGGGAACAAGGAATTTGTCTGGGGGGGAATGTCACCACCTCTAGCAGATCTCCACTGTTGACTCAGGTATTACCTGATATACTTTTGACAGTGTGCCATAGGATACCATAAATCCACAGGCAAACACCACTAGCTACTGGTGATGAAAATTTCACCTTGGTGGATCTCGCACCAATTAAGGTGAGAAGGTAAGCACATGGCCACGGGGTACAGAGGGCAGAGGAAACGTCAACTGCTATCAAAGGTGCACTTTTCCATGAGCATTAGCATCATGGTAATTTTTATCGTTACAGCCATCGTAAATGCCTGATTTATATATATAAAGAAAACAAACAAACAAAAATTACCACTCAAGGTACAACAATTCCCTGATCTCTAAGGGTGGTCCCCTCAGATCAGCCTGATTTGAAGGGGCAAATACTTAGTCTCATGCTATTAGACAATATCAAGGGCAGACAAGTATGCTAATCTAGTCAATATGCTAAATGTTTATTTTTTTGGGAGGCTTAAACAACCCAAACTAATATTTACAGAGGAACTGCAGCCAAATGTTTCCCAGAAAGCTGAGAGTGAACACATTTACCGGCTTTTAAAGAACATTAAACCTGTCTTTTCCATTGACAGTGCCCCTTACCCGTAAAGCACACTCAATGGCAACAGGGAAAACTAGCAATAAAGTAATAACAGGAAACAGCACATGGTCACTGAAAAAGGCAGCTTTGTTGTCTACAAGCAGCGACGCACAGCCTGTGTCGATTGTGAATCTTATATAATATTACTGAGACATTTCTGTGTGGCCTGCATAGCTATTGTTCAGCAATTAGCCAATGCTCTAATTCAAAGCGACACGTTGGAAAGTTCAGGTTAAGTGCTTTGCTCTAGGCTATTAGGGCGGGGCGCCTCGAGGGACCTGAGGGGGAAACTCACAGGTCACAGGTTTATATGTTTAACCACTACGCTATCCCGTTTTATAACAGCTCAAATACAGTGAAAAGATCCTGCACAAATTTTACTTATGCATCGCCATTGGGGAATTAACAAAATATTTGGGCTGTTTATGTGAAGGCACAGTCACTACTGTTGTTATTTTTTTTAATTTGGTGTCACCTTCCCAACTGGGGCGATGCAAGCTTGAAAGCTTAAATTTAACAGTAAATAATTTGTGACAAAAACAGCGGAGGGCTATTGATCATACTTTTTTTTTTTTAGCTCCAGCCAAGCGTTCTGCGCGGCATTAATTTTCGTCTGCAGAATTACGTAAATAAAAGAAACACGTTTAACAGGCCCCCAACTCACCGCGGCTACCGATGTCCGGTCGTATTTACGTCCGCGTAAAACGACGGCAGGAGCTTCCTAGTAGCTCAGGCCCCACAGAAGAAACTTTGGTGGTCCTGCTCTGGCCACTATTAAAGGGCTGTTATTTTTCCTCCCGTTGACCCCGGGAAATGTCTCCAACTCAAAGATGGCTGCTCTCAAAGAGACACAGCTGCATCCGATTACATAACAGGAAACAGCTGTCAACTGTCCATCCATTTTTTCTTTCTGAGTGGCTTCGCAGGCTTGATCCCCGTTTCAGGTGCAGGGTGCAGTGTGTGTTTTCAAGTCTGGCCTAAAGTGGTCCATACCTGACAGGGGGGAGAATGCGCAACTTTGAAGTAGCGGGCATATGCAAATGAGTTTATTTGTATAACGATGGATTTTTCCCTATGTTATGGTGCCTTTATAGGCCAGGGAGTGTTAGCGAAAAAATGAACACTATCAAAAATGTTTAATTTAAAAAACTGAAAGAAAACATTATGCTTTATGCAACGCAGTAACCATGCGAGTCGTGGTAAACCGAATGTCATGCGAGGTCAGTTATATCGTTCGATATCCATCTCATCCTGTTATAGGTTTTCAAAGAAAAAGGAAGGAGATGCCTTTTTGGTCTATAGTGATTTTGATAGTTTTATTTAAAAATTCTATATAGTTTCTGGTTCTTTACATGAACTTCCGCTCACTTTCAATGCAAGAAACCTCTAAAACGCATTTGAATTTTGAGAATACGTGATGTCATATTTGTAGGGTGACCTGATAGTCCAGGTTTGGGAGGACATTTTCAGCTAGGACAGCATTTGTAAACAACCATTTCAGTTCAAAAGACCTGGATTTTACTTATGCACCAAGTTCTTGCTGTGTACTGATTGGTCAGTCTCCTATAATCATGCACATGTCACTAATATTTAATGTGAAACAGCTGAATGAGTCTTTGAATCAAGGAAACAAGTCAAAGCACAAGAAGAATTGAACTATTTAGCCAGACACAGGAGCCTTTCAGTTTTAAAGTAGTTTGTAAAACCTGACGTAGCTCAAAGAGTCCTCCCTGACATGATCATTCAGCTTGCTGTAGTATCCTGGGTTGTCCAGTAGGTGGTCACTCCCTTACTTCTGCTCTTTCACGTCATTTCCCATGAAGTCCTTAAGAAGAACTTAAAAAGGACACTGCAGCTTTGTATCACTTCTGCTTATAACTGGTGATGTTCGGACAATATGCCACCGCATTTGTGTGACCAGTTGCTGTGACATGCTGTTTAAATCACACCTCTTAAACGGATCATTCTGCCCCTAGAGCCATAATTGTTCTTTCCGTTGACTAATGACAAGGCGACGTGGTTTATTGACAGCGATGTCACGTTACGTGTAACGCAGGATTCCTAATGAGAGTTAAAACTGAACACTGTGGTAACTCAACGCTGTACTGTACACCGTAAAGACTGTCCACCCTTGCCCTCAAACTGCTTCTTTACCTGATCAAAAGATCCTCAACGGTAATAAAAATTCCTCACCTACAGTAAAATTTATAGCAGTACTCATTAGTAAAAATATAACAGATTGATGCGAGCACAATTAACGGTGGCCCATAGTTTTATTAATTAGCTAGAACTTACTTAAGCATGTCCGCCTCTTTTTTTCCAACAATCTTGGGCTCCAAATAAATGCTCTTAATGGTCGCCTAAGTTGGAAAAGGTGTTCGGGCAGACAGAGCGTTGTGAAACTGACCCTTAAAGCTTTATGATGGTGTTTGAGCTGCTCCGCAGTTTCTAAGAATTTCTAGAACCCCCTTTAAAAGAGGGAAAATGGGTTGATACGTATCCGCAACTCAGTCACCAATAACCCATTTTGAGGTTTTTTTAAAATGCGACATAGAAACTTCTCAGCTGAATTGTGGTACGTCCTTAAGCATGCCGATCATACCCTCCACCCAAAATGGGATTTAAGATGGGAGATGTAGTTCTGTTTTACTGTGGGCAAGAAATGTCAGCCGATTACCCGAGGCGTATTTGCACTGTATTACTCTCTTTTTTATTTTTACATGGAGACTCAGAAAGTACCGTATTTCATTACTTGTGACTTGGAAAAAGCTTCAGCTCGCATGACGGTTAAAAAATTAGAACAGCAAATATCACATAAACTGGAAACAAAATGGCTTCCTCTTCCAGCTGCCGTTTACATCAATCAGCGATACTTTGATATCCGAGACGTAGTATTTCCCTTTCATTCACATATATGGATGTGCATCGTGTGTGTGACTGTGTACTTGTCATGTTCTGCGCAAGAATACGATACTTGCAGAGAGTTAAGGAATCTATATGGCGTCCTAACATTGCCAATTATAGCCTCAGGAAAAAAACTGTTTAGATACATTGTGCTAACAGCAAAAGCTAACTCCTGATTCCCAGCAGCCAAACAGGGGTGCTATTTGTTCCTGTTTAAACTCAAAAAGAAACAATTTTCAACATATACAGTGTGACTTCAAAAGGTTCTTATCATACCAGGGCATCGCACATGAATAATTCCACATGAAATAACAGTTTAACAGTCACTGTAATTAGGGAAACCATTTTCTCATTTGTACTGTACAAATAAATCAATTCGCCTTCAAAAGGCAGCAGTTTAACCTCCTGTTTGATTCCCATTATTAGCATGGAAAGCCAATGTCTTGCCCCAATTCATGAAATCGAAATTGGACTCTTTAGTGGAACTTCAACAAGTCATGTTGTAAGGTTGTAAAAACACTGTATGGAAGAAAATGTGTTTATTAACATGGTGCCAGTCATCCACAAAACTATTTCCAGATACATTTTTACCTCAGAATATCTTTTGAGCATTCCTGGTTAATGCAGTAAATTTTGCTCTAAATTCAGACTCTCAATGAACAAACAGTTACAATCAGTATTATATGTTATTATACATATAAAGTTCATCATAAGACCTACAGCTAAATTTTCCGCAACAGCCTGAAAGCACACATACATTTTTACAAACAACACAGAACAGCTGTGTGTCATTTACATGTGTGTTCTGAGCAGCGGAGGACTGGTGTAAAGTTATACTGATATGTTCTAACAAGCCTAACTTGTATCCAGTAAGAAGACAAGAAGGCCCCTGTCACCTGACCTGACCCAGCCAGTCGCAGCAGATACGGTGGAGGCAGTAGTCAGTGTCACGTTGGTGGGCGGGGCCTCCCAACCAGCTTGAGAGTGAGGGTGTAGTTTCCATACAAGTCTATATATCATAGTGTACATGCTAGTGCCAGTCATGGGGTAGGTTTGCATGAGTCTGCAGACCTTACATGACATTCCAACAGTCTCTCTCTCTTTAAGGTTGTTCATGGGTCATTATACCATTAGAATGAGCAGAGGGGTGTTATGCATGTCATTCGGAGTGTTTTGCTAACGAAAATGAAACAATGTGGTCATTCTCGTAAGATAGAGCTAAGTATCTCTGAAAACTGATAATTAACTGATTAAGGAAATATTTACATTCAGTGTATATTCATAATTAAGGTAAAATCACAAAAGAAATTGCATGTGAATGAAACGTGATGGATATTTCATTAAGTGAGAATTCAGTGTGTTATTTCAAAGTAATTAATTTCAAAGTCCATTGTTTTAATGAAATATTAATAAGTAATATAATTTTTAAAGCAGTTTTAGAATTTTTCTTGTAACGTTAAAACAATAACACTGTTACAAGCTTTTACAGTTGGCCAGCTGTTAATGTTGTCAGGAGGGAGATGTGAACGACGTGTTAAAGTTCACTGCACTTAGGGACGTTCTTTATGTCATAGATTAGCTCAGTCGAAGGGAATAATATTCACCAGCATGTTTGTTAGTGTTACTCCTTGGGGCCGTAAAGGGAGTTTATGATTCATGTCACACGTGTTGCATCGCGTTTTCGGTCGCCGTTAACTGGAATAGACCACCCACACGAGTGGCGCTGAAAGCCGGGGATGATAATTAAACTGTTTCCCTCCAAAAGCAGTCCTGTCGGACCCGTCCCCCAGTTCACCGGCTGGACCGGGTCCAGGAATCTCAGGCCTAAACAGCGAAATACAGGGTGTTAATGCTGCCGTCTGGCCCGGACTGAACAGATAAGGTCTGGGTCAGTCTCCTTTATCCGTTCATCTCTCAGATGTTTGTGCGTGTGTGTGTGTCCGTGGTGGAAAGACAGACTGTACAATATAATTTGTTTCTATGGAAAGATCCTTATGAAAAGTGACATTTTTGACATTAGTACACCCAGGGGGTGTCTGACCCCAGAGCACAGAAGAGGAATCTCACGTTATGGGGAAATTTAAATGTAGCTTCCCCCCACCAAAAGAATGGTTCTAGGGCCATTCTAGCTGGCCACGAACAGTATTCTTTGAACTGTCCCGGTGATTCCCATAGATGCCCCCCCCCCCCGCCACCCCACCCCAGCCCAAATGAGGCTCCAGAATGTTCCTACGATGCCTCAGCTTACAGTGGGGACAGGACTTGGCTGGAAGGAGGCGGCCGGGGGAAAAGCAGTCCAAGATTTTCACGGAAAATCTTCATTTCCACTAAAATACGAAACAGGCCCCTGTGAACAGTTCACTGTTTTCATACGGGCTCACGTGACCGTTATGAAACAATAATGCATTTCCATGCTATTGACGTATAATTGGGCAAAGATGTGTAGTCGGAAGGTTACGGAGCTCATGCATTAAAGGCCTTTGTAATGACACACCGGCTGCATTAACCTGTGCACCTATTTGCGCTAGCGCCGCTTGTCCCGGTGATCCCAACATGCAGCTGCTCACTCGATGAGCCAAGGGCAGGAATGTGACCAATCCAAAGCCCCGGTGGGTGTGGGGGGGTGCACTCTTGTTTTGGCTGTGGAGCTGAATAGAAATCATTTTGACTATTCGCTCGATTCTAACACCGATAATATAAACATGTTTGCATACCAGAGGGGATACGACACAATTCTTTAATTTCGATCAAAGATTCCGCCGTTACGGCCCTCCGCGGCACCATACAGCAGCAGGGGTGTGTACAGGTGATGGGTCAGCTTATTACCTCAGATATATGCATCGGTGAGCAGGACTCACTCTACCTCAAAACTTAAAAAGAAAAAATGAATAAATCACATCTCCCAAAAAGCAGCCCACACTCCCACGGGCTGCGGCTGCAGGATCTGATACCGCTGGCGAGAAATCCGTTAGCTCTCTCTGTGGCCCCCTCCCTCGGCGTCGCAGCACTGTCACATTTGTGGCTGTCAGTTCAGCGATGTGGCTACACACGGTGGGAAGACGTGTGTCAGGGAACTTAAAATCTGCAAGCGTCGGCGGACTTTAGGGCGCTGACCGTCGGCAGAGTTAAGGGCGCTGAGCGTCGGCGGAGTTTAGGGCGCTGAGTGTCGGCAGTTACAAGGCAGTTGAACTGAATCACCACCCGTTTGCCGTGACAAGTCTGGGGCTGTTAGCATACATACGAAAAATAAATATTTTGACTTTTTACGTATAAACATGTAATTTTCCTACCACCATTCACACAATACTATTTTATCATGGAATGCACAGCCCCCGCTGGTACGAAACTTGCCTTAAACGGCCTGTTTGGCCAAAGCCTGCAGCCCCAAGCGTCCCAGCCCAGTGCTACTGGGACCAGCCATAACGAGCTGAACAGCAGTGGGTCGACCACCAGCACTCAGGCCCCCCGAGGCCCAATCACTCATTCCCCCTGTTTCCAGGGTCAGGCTCCATACTGGAGCGGTACTGATCGGGTCTGTCTACCAGTTTAAACAGACACATGTAGAAATGGCTTCAACCGGGCAAAAGGGTTGCTTAAAGACAAATATATTTCGCTTCTGTTCAAATATTCAGAATTAATGCTGTGTCAGGACTTGCAACAAAATAGCATGTTATTTTTTAAGCTGCTTTCCAAGTTGTGTTTAACCTGATTACTTATACAGTACAGCCTGCTTAAGTTTAAGCTTGTTTTTTTTTTTTTTACTAGAGTGGACCATAAGACCCAAGCAATTCTTACATATTCTAGATTAGTTTTTATTGGTGTCCTACTGATGTTTAAATGATCCTTCTCAGCTGTGTATTCAAAATGACCTTTACATGCATAAAATCTCAGTTTCAGCTTATGCTGCTAAATTGGATATTCAAATTCTTCATTTGTTTTAAAGCAATATTTCTGTTTTGAGTGCTCATGAAATTAAGTGTTTAATTTCCCAAGGTATGATTACAAGACGCAACTGAAGCGTCATGCGCTGAGTTTATCGTTTCATAAAAACATGACAGGAAAAATGCAATCCTTAATGCAGATTTGCAAAAGGAAGGAAGCACGATTCCAAAAGATGACAACACAGAAGCAGGAAGTCAACAAGACGAAGAAGGGCCAATCCCGACTGTGTTACCAAATCATACCCCGCTTGTGTTTATTTGCCTGCAGATGAACGTGGCATGAAGGAGATCACTCTTATCCCATTCCATGGGTCTTTTTTCACTTTGCGAGGAATTTCCAACTGGCAGTAGCTTAATCCCTAAATAGGTGCTGGTTGGGTCTAGCTGCTCCCTGCTGGGTATCGTGTGGGTGGCTTTTGGACCCCCCTACTTTTCATTTCGAGCAACAGGACAAAAAAAAAAAAGAAAAAAAGAAGATCATTGAACAAAACCTCATGTGGCAGCATCTTGGGTTTTTCTTCTCATTTTTAAAGTGTAGGTTTCCATTTTTTAAATCCCCGCTTCATATTTTTCAATTCTATTTATCATAAACACATGCAGGAAACCCTCCAGCGCCTCCCCCAAAAACGAGGCTGGCCGACCAACGAAAATACGGACAGGGCTTTAGTGCTTGGTTTTCTTGCATATCTCTGCTTTGATTTTCAAAAATGTAATTTATATTAGCTTTCATTCTCCCAGGAACATCCTTTGAACGCCTCATTATTCTGCAGAGATTATTTGGGCTGCGGCGGACGACTCCCAAATGTTAACATTTAGGGGTAATTTTATGGGAAAATGACCACACTGACCAACTAGCTGCTAGTTACTCATATTGATCCAAGAACTTCATTAACTTTCTCTTTGAAAAGCCCCATTGAATCAGCACCCACAAAATAGCTTAGTTGACTCATTGATTGTGAGCCTGCATATCTTAAAAACCTTTCTTGTGCGTGAACGCAGAAACACGGGCACATACAGGCTTTCAAAATGCGGCTCCAGCCCATCAATCTGAAATCTAACGCTAAGACAGTTGAATCCCTAGCAGGCATCCTCAAAGTAGACTTATTTCTAGCAAATACCCCGAGATACAGCCTGTCTGAGCTCCATGCTAAGAATAACATGACTAATTGCAGAATTTGTCTCAGCAAAGAGCAAATGTTTAGTGTAAAGCAGATGAACCAAATTAATAATTGCAAATGAGGGAAATATACAAGTAGCTTAGCGTCCTTGCAGTGATTGTCCACTGCATTCAAACAATTCCTATTGTCATTATTTAACTTTCTTTTGGCAGCTCTGCTACAGTTTCCAAACGCAGACAGTGCTTAGCAGTTCCCGTTGGCTAAAGAGACTTAGCGTAGCATTTCTGAGGGTTTCCATCCTCCAGGGCTTCAAGACCCATAAAGAACGCTGTAGGCAATGATCACAGGTGTTCGTTTATGGTCGTGTGGAGACCCGGCGTTCCTAAACCCTTCTATTGACATGATCCTTCAGAACTCCTACCCAGCAAACCTCAGACGGTCCACGGGCCTGACTGAGAGCATGCTAACTGACGGCTCAGCTGGTCGTCCACCGCAAGTTAAAAAGATCCGGCCGGCCCCTTTCAGCCTCTCATTTCGTCCATTAATGAGCTGTCCCCTGGGAGGGGGGCATGAAAATCTCATAGTCTCTCTGTTCCCAGAAACCTTCATGGCTGACATTTTTGCAACCTCTACAAGAGCCACACCTTTGACCTTCAACCTGACTCTGCCATCTGCTGCGACGCTACTCCAGCAAAAGGGATTCGCCTACGAAATGCATCCCCCGGGGCATCTGTTGGTGGACCAGTGGTGCAGGCTTATGACATCCAGCAGTGAGTCCCGCTCTGAGAGATTCTCCACAAGCGCTGTCGTTTGCGGTGCCATTATTCCAAACCATACAGCGGATTTCCAAGCCTCTCTGAAGTGGCGCCCATGATAGTAACATCAGGCAACACCTGAGACGTCCAACATTTCCCAATTTCCCTTCACATCAGTCTCTAGTAGAAGACCCAAGTAAACAGATGGTTCAATTAACCTCCTGAACTAATCATTTACCTATTTAATCTGATTAAGATGTCTGTTGTTCGCTTGGTTCAGATTAGATTCCTTCGATCCCACACCTTGCTCTCATCCTTATACTCTCCAAGAGTTTCCACATTAAACCATTCATATTTGACACCTTTCAGGACCTGACCTTGAGGACAACTGAAAGATAGTGGAGTCAAAATATGTGATGTGCTGGTGATTCTTCTGTATTTATTGATTTATCGGCCCAGAAATCTATGCTAATGAATGCGCCATGTGGTCTTAGCGACCCATTGGGTAGCGAGGGAGTCACACGGTCTGTGTAGTCACCTTCGCAGGAGGCGGCCAGCTGTGTGGGACTGCCAGGAGGAGAGCCCTCTTCCCACTTCTCCAGAAGGTGGGAAAACATGCGACCAGCATCTCTTTCTTGTCTGTAAGCAGAGCGCCAAAGACAGATAGCCTGGCCTCGAAATCTAAGGGCTGTTGTAAATGACCTGGCGATGGTCGCGATAAACCATGTCAAAACAGCTCCCTCACGGAATTAACAACGTCAAGAGAGACGCCCGTCTTTTCCCGCAAAGATTCGTCACGATCGATTAGATAAGCATCTAGATCCGGTTGACTTGTGGGCAAAAGCGTTATTTACATACGCTGAATATTAGTAGGCGCAAAACAACACCTCGCTATTGTGTAGTCCTGGACGCGATCCTTGCTGCAGAAGAGGAATTGTATGCAAGACTGTGCCGCATCCTCACCTGCGAGGGCATCGTCCTTAGCATTTTTCTGTCTATGAGTCGAAGGCTCTAAAGCCGCTGATTGAAAAATGAATTTCCGCGCCAAGTTATCGCGTTTGATCGCGAGCCGCAGAAGTCAGCATCACCATGGCGACCGCACGTAATTGCGGCGGGCCGCTTGACAGGCAGCAAACCGGTGCGTCAGGAAGGAGATTGTCCGGATTGCAAATTATGCTGAAAGGGAAACCCGGCAGTCTTTTTGAGAACATAGCACGAAAGATAATTTCTGCTCCTTTCTCGTGCTTGAGCGTGGAGTTTAAATTTAATAGCCTAAATTTAGCCCCTTTCCGTCTTCCGAGTGCTTCTGCATGACTCTGAATCTTTCAATCGTCCCGTGACAATTCCACATGTGGGACATCATATTAGATAGTGTTTGTTTAGCAGACGCTCCAGGAGAGCATGACGGGTCTGTGCCGGTGTTATAAACAGCTGATACAGATTCGGTCAGTTGTGTTATTTGCGCGCCATGCTAAATTGAGATGTCCATTTAAATATGTATACTGTGGCAACACCTGAAGAACACAAGGTCCAGTCTCTGATGTTTTAACCCGTTGAGATGAAACGAGGCCATTTTTGAGTGAATGCTCTATTATGCCAAAAGCATGACATATATTTAGCGATTGAAAATATTCAATAGGGACTTCCACTTGTTATCATAAAATGATATAAAAAAAAGATTTCCTTTTTTCACATTGGCTTTTGGTTTTGATATCAGGGTTTCAAGGTTTGAATATCAGGGGGAAAGTAACAGAAGTAGTTATTTTATTTTTCCAGTTTGGAAAATTCCACATTACATCTGTGCATGCATCTATTTTTTTCCAACTTTGGTCAGAAGAAATCACAGGAGAGCTTTCAAAAGCTCAGACTGTGTTTTGTACAATTAAATTCCCCCAGAGCATTTGTTTATGCTGTTTCCGCACACATGAAAGCCTCGGTTTCACTGTGTCAAACATTTCCCAAACGTTAACATGAGAAGTTTAACTGAGCCGGACAGTTAAGGCCATAATTATCGCAATAAACGTGCTTTATCAGGACACAGAGAAAGGGCTTTGAGGATAACGTTTCATGGATAATAATTAAGAAGATACCGGTAACTGCTCGGAGTGAGCAACTTCATGTTTAATTGCTTAAATCAACACGGTAAGTTGTGCTTTAAATATATCTGTTTTTGTATTGCAGTGTTATCTGACATTTTGGAAATGCACCTTAAAAGTCTGAGATTCTCACTTCCCGGAAGAAAATCCGAAAGAGCATAACGTATGTCACAGACAAAACAGGATGATTTCCTTTCATATCCAGACATTAAAACCACTAACCACAGTAACAGAAATAAAGTTGTTATTCAATTTTTTTCAACCGCTCTACCAAATGTTGTGTTTTAACAGAACCTGCATAACCCTCAATACCGTTTGGCTGGAAAAAAGAGATTCTGCCGATTAAACAGTCGCCTACCAAATTCCATACGACTGTACAACTCAGAAAATGGTTCAAATTAATACAAGTGCCGAAACAAAACTGATAATCAAAAATAGAAACGGGGAGTCCGACTCATCAGGGCTGTTTTGTAACAGACTCTCTATCTGCTGCTCATTACCATCACAGATGAAAGCAAATGGCTGATTTCAGATTGTTACAATTGCAGCAATTAAATAAGTGTGGTTGGGCGATGGTATCTTTCACCTCCCCAGTAAACAAACGCAAGCGTTAAATATTCCTCCAGGCATGGGGGGAGGGGGGCAGCTTTGTCGTCTCACGAAGGCATTCTGGGGAGATCAGAGGTGTTTGGAGGAACACGGGGATGCTAAGTTTGGGGTGGGGGGCATCAAAACTCAGGTCCTGTTAGTATTCCCTGGCAAACACCACCTGATTTCCCCTGTTACCCACCATCACAGGAATGGACGTGAGCCTTATTTGCCCAAATCCCATGCTTCAAGTCTGTGTCTATAACCAACACAGAACTAACCTGAACTATCATATTCATTGAGGATGGGGTACCCCCCTCCCACACACACACTTGGCATCTCAACAGCTGACAGGCTTGTTTTTTGGGGAAGGTGAGGGTATGTACTGTGCTGTGCACTTTTCATATGCTGTGGGATAGCCAATAGTAGCCCTCGATTGCCCCACTTCAGGACACCAACATATGGACATGTGCTCTTCCGCAAAAGCTCATGAGTGTCTAATAGCGGTCATAGACCAACTGCTCTGCTCAGTTCCAGATAATACCTATTTAAGTAATTATGACAACAATAAATCAGGATCTCACAGAAACCGTATTCGGGTTATGATAAAGTGGAAAGGCATCTCCAAGGACACCATTTCAATCCCCACAGTCAAATCCCACCGGTTCTCAGTTTATAGAAACCACCGTGTGCCCGATAGGCTGGGATTTTCTCGGTAGAAATTACCGGCACAAATAAACAAGGCAACAATTACCCCCCCCCCCCCATGGTAAGTCAACAATGTGCAGAGGTCAGACGCTCTGCTCATTTACTCAGAACTAATTATCGTTAGGGCCTGTGGGCAGCTGCAGGAAATGACACGGCAAACATATTTGATGTAGATACCGCCACCGTTTGATCATGAAAGAGTGACCTTTCCGGGTAATTCCGCAGACAAGCACGATAGCGACACGCGCTCATACTCTCGTACCATCAGTGTAATGTCGTGTTTGGGATGATGCATAGAGTGAGGAGCAGGGTTTGGCAAAGACGTGAAGGAGCTCCTTGTTAGGAAAAAGAGATTTTTACATTGATGGTCAGTCAGGTGTGGATTACAGCAGTTGGGTTTGTTTTTTCCTGTCTCACTTCCTCGTGGTGTGGCTCACGCCAGCCCTGCTGGTCATTGGCTGGAAAATGAGTGTAGCAAATTTGCTGGACAAGAGCTGCATGCACTTGGGGGGGGGGACTGCGGGTGCGTGGGAGGGGCGTCTGAGGGCCAGTTAGCATGGTCTAGTAGATTCATCCAAAAGGAACAGCGGTTAGATGCCATCAATCACAGGAAGTGATCTCCTACCATTGAGTAACGATGCCCGTTGTATATAGCAATGTGGGGTAGACTTAACTTTGATCTGGCCTAAATAACTCTAAGTAAAAAGGTCAAATACATTTGAATATCCAACCCCATATCTGAGGTATTCCCTCTATATATATATACACACACACACACATAAACACACTAGATCTTTGTTATATATTTGACATCAAAGGTTTATAATGGAGGCTGCAAATTCAGGACTGCACAGGACTGCTGATCTTGGAGAGGATTTTAATGTCAGATGAGACAGAGCGACAGCTGAAGGTCTGTTATTCTGAGGATCTGAGTAGCTTTAATCAGAAACGCGCAGAGGCACTGAGGGAATTACTGCAGCTACTGTGTGGAGATGCCTTCACAGTCATTTTCACCATGTTTACATAAGCTGGCCGGCAACTTGCACAGTCCCCCTTCGTGCCAAAACAATGGCTTAATAACATAGTCCACTTAATTGTGTAATTGAGTTATTTAAAAGCGCTGTTTGTTTTTACTGAGGCCATATCAAAAGCTTTAAAAATTGCCATGGTTAAGTTCACAGAACATTAAGTTTAAAGGACACTTGCAGATATATAAAAAAGGTGGAAACAAAGTTTGTATATATCTGGAAGCTATGATATGAAACTTAAATAGTTTGCTAAATTCGGATAAAAGCACGATGGTGAGTAAATGTTATACTAATCACTAATTGGTTACTGTTCTAAGCTTTGGAAATACCATTTGAACTGCTATTTTTATGCATAGGGAAAATGCTATTCGACTTAAAAAGATTTCATAAGATGGAGAAATGGAGTTTGGATGGAGAAGATCTAGGAGTTAGGGTGTGAAATCTGACCGAAGATATAGCTTATGAAGATAACGAACAAATTCGCACGTTATTTAACATCTCTGCTTCAGGTCGCACGTCTTCGTTTTTCCTTATCCACATGCTCTCCATGCCTTCTTCCCATTTCTCCCACAACACAGATGATATCTCACGGTTAGAGCTTACCAACAAGCCCAGCCTTTCTGGTTCCTAAGCAGAGATTCTAAGGGTGAGGGAAACCAGGAAGTAAAATCAAGCATACAGTATAAAATCACATCCATCCTTCTATTTGAAAGTTTTGGAGCAAGCAGAATGCAAAGAGACATTTCAAGGGTTGGAACGCATCCAAAGCACGCTCAGAGGGTAATCTATGGCATGTTATGATCTTTGACAGAGGTGTGAAGGATATACATCAAATTGCCCCAAAGGTAATCATGGATTACTTAACAACAAACAGACCGTGGCAGAGTACTTGTAATAGGTAATTGTAAAGTCAGAAGATGACTGAGGAGAGAAAATTTAGGTTAAGTTACCTGAAATGAGAACGTGCTGTTAAAAAAGCCTTTTAAGTTCTTAGTTCAAACACCGTGAGCCATGCTGTTTGGCGATAGCCATGAAACTTCATTTCAGTGATGTCACTGGGACATAATCAGATTTTTTTTCGCAGCATGCAGCTTAGGGGCACAATCTCTGCATCCTGTCCAGACGCCATCATCACAGGGAGAGTGTTGCATCAATATAGTCAGGCCATGACCACTTGGAATAAAGAGAGGCTTTTTTTATGAAGTGGGCTTGTGTTGCAGAGGATGGGGGAACAGGTAGCAACAGGTATTAGCTTCGCTAAATAGGGCATCTCAGGATTGCCTTCCAGTGAACTGTGCACCAATCAAATGATGTCAGTCAGTCACATGACAATTCAACGTTTGAACTTCCCTGCATTTTTTTTTTTTTTCTTTTGGAGCAGAGAGTTCCCAGAACACAGAATATATCCAGTTTGACACTTTTAATTGCTAGTGCCAAAATATGTTTATTTCCGCATTAGTAAAATGTGTAGCATGTTCGTACGTGAATTTATCATTGTGCACATCTCTCTATGACAGGCGCAATCACATGACATTTTCATCAGGTAAAGGCCCACCCCTATCTTACCACCACCCTCTCAGTTAACCGACACCAGACTTCCTGTGAAAAGGCTAAACTTCCTGTTTTGACAGTTCCCCATCAAAAAATTGATTGTACAATGTTTGCCTGTTTTGTTCTGCCTTTTGTCTCCAGTAGATTTTCCATTCGGCCGTGTCATTTGTGTCCTTCCTGATGAAGACAGATGCGTTTTTGATCTTCAGGGGACATTTCTGAAATTTTACAGTAGAAATGATTGTCATATCGGGGAGGACTCCTTCAAGAGATTCAAACTCTTGTAACTCTGTAAACCTAAAATCAATCTTTCATTCATAAGAGCATAATTAACTCACTTAAAAGTTTCTTTATTCTTAATAGTATAAAATTTTACTCTAAATTAACTCTCTAAATTAATCCCATCCATTTCCAGGCTAAACAGTCGGACAGCTTTAACGCAACACACTGGCACAGAGTACGCAGTAACCGTACCATCAACATTCACTCGGGCAAATGAAGCAGTCGGATTGATTTCCATGCACCAAAAACTCATCAAATAGTTTGACTTTTTGCTTTCTCTCTCCTTCACCTCTCACATGCTAATGAGGTGCTGCGATATCAAAAATTGGATGATCATTTAGGTGGTGGGTTAGCTGACGCTAAAACCAAAAAAACACACAAAACTCTCGCATGGAGAGTACGATCTGGTATTCATTTGACGGTTCTGAGTGAGATATAGCATGAACACCTGTTTCCCATTTCCCGCTCTCATGCCGCGTAGCGTCAGCTCGTTTTATTGGAAATCTTGTTCATATATTCCTGTTGAGTCTTTTTTTCTCTTTTTTTGACCTTTACCGAGTCCCCAGGGACACCCTGCTGGCACACAGAGGAAGTTATGGGTTGGTCGACAGTCTTGACTTCAGAGGCTCGTCAGACTGGATGTGACAGCAGACCGCTTTTTGAGCCGTTTTCACCTTCCAGTCTGTGGTCCCTCTGTTCGCTTTAACCCAGACCCTGTTTAACCTCACATTAAATCAGCTGATGGTCCCTGTCAAAGAGATTCGTTTAAATTAAACATATTCCTAAATAAACAGCTTATTACAACCAGCCCAATGTTTGACACAGAGCACTTAGAACAAAGTTAATGTTTATTCGTCGCTGTTAATGATATTTTAATGTAGAGTTCATAACTAAGGCTGTGGGGTTCTGTAAACATTGGTCTTAGGGTGATTTGCAAGGGCCGTGTTTGTCAATGGTTTGTGGTGTGTGTAGCTAGGGCAGGCTGAGGTTGAAATACAGGCCACGAATCTGACCAAAATCTTCGACAGGGGAGTGTCTATAGCGCTGTGTTCCATGAGCGCGCGAGGGGGGGGGGATTCAGATGCATGAATGAATGAATGTTGAAGCTACCTCACATAATTCAGAAATGCATTCGGGGGATGCAAAAACTGTTCTGATCGACAGAACGTTCACGCATCCCAACTGCATGTACATGCTGCCGATCGTCGCGATTCCTCTTTCCGGATGAGCTACGCAAACATGGCGGCGACGTTTCACTTGGCGCTACGCGATCCTGCCAACATTTCGCGGAAATGCCTCTGAGGTAGAACAGAGATCACTGACTTACAAGATGGGAATACCACAGGGTTTCTGTTGTTCATTCAGTCTTGTGGAGAGGGGGGATGACGTTTTCCGAAAAAGCACGGAGTGTTCCAGAATTAAAAAAAGAAAGGGATGATCTGGAGCTGTCGTAAACAACATATTCCGGCCTGAACAATACCACATTTCTGCTCATTATTAAACTGTCTGGAGCCGCAAACCATTAAATTATCCGTAGCTTTGGATCTGAAATTTACAACTGAATGTGTTTTTTTTTTACTCTGCTGTTACGGTTCTAAAATGTTTAACATGTATTTTAACAGGGAAATACCTGAAGGCCCTCTAATGAAGGGGCCCACAGCTACTGAATTGAAAACGGACAACTTGATTAAATACAGCATGTCAGGTCTGACTGACGTTTCCAGTCCATCCATTCAATACAAAGAAAATATTTACATTGTACTTGAGTGAGAATTTTTCTTAACCATCTTCCCAGTTTTCACTGAAAACAAAAATTGCTTAAGAGAAACAACTATTAATTTAAATATCCGTACACATAAAAATTAAGACATGGTTGGCCAGTCATAAATTCTGTGCAAGGTTACGGTTGGAAGCTGCTCTCGTTAAATTGAAGCTAATGTGCACAAATTGTTAATTGATGGTGGGTTTTTCCGCATCACACAGAAAATATGGTGATGTGTATATCTTTCACAAAAAGAAAGATATGTGGAAATAAGAACATAATTTAAATTTGAGGAAAACATCTGAGGGGGGAAACGCAACAAATTTAACATCCTTAAACATAATGAAAAACATTAAGTACATCTGGCCCAAGAAACTTTGGTTTTCGGGACCCCTGACTGGCTTAATCCATCCAGTAAATTCGAACACATGGGTACTTAGCATCACTGTGCAAAACTTAAGGGGTTTATGTTTACATGTTTTATTTGTGTTTAATTTTTATGAATATGTCATCCTCAAACCAGTGGCGACAGCAAGTTTGACACTGAGGGTACAAAAACTCTGGTGTCAAGTTGGGCAAAATGCAATTTCAGACAAATTGTTTAACCCTAACCCTGACTGATTTAATCGATTAAATAGATTTCTGCAGCCTGATAGTAAGGAACTTGCTGGAAGGCACAAATCTGAATGTGGGTTTTTTGTCAAGAAAGTTCCGGACCTTGAGACAGCAGAAGATGTAACCCTGTTTAATTTGGTAATCAAATCTCCAGGAGGGTAACCAAAAAGCAAACTGTCTATTGCAAACTTCCTCTAAAAATGTCTTGGGGGGGGTTGGGGGGGGAGTAGATGAAAGCATTTTTGTTATCCCAACGGACTGTTTTTGTGGCTACAGTTGAGTTTCGGAGAGGGTCTCCAGGATTAAGCTTAATTCGAGGTAACTCAGTAACTTATAATATTCCAATAAATGTATTGCAGAGCTTTTATTAATGTACTATACGTTTCGTGTGTATGCATTTGAACGCGGGTATAGAAGGTCAGGCACGTGTACGTCACACTTTGATCACAAACCCCGTTTTCTTGGTTATTTGCTGTCTCTGGATTATTCTGGCAGAAGCTTGACTACAGCAGACCTGCACATTTTTTTTTCTTACAATATAATAGACATTAGATCATAAAACGGGGCAAACCATTTAAATTCCTTATGAACGTGTCCATAAACATCCGAGATAGAATCAGACATAATAATAATAATAATAATAATAATAATAATAATAATAATAATAGTAGCCGTGGATACACGCTGTGCGCCATGTCTGATTGATTATTATTGTTTTTTAAACTAGAAGCATCTTCACATTACTTAATATTCAGATAAAATTCTGGTGTTCTGCTTTGATTTAGAATAATAATTTACTGCATCTGGAATTAGGAATTGTGTTTCAAGACCAAAGGCAGGGAACAGTCTTTTAAAAAAGAAACTCTTATTTCTGCCACTAATATGTTTAAGATGAGGTCTGCTTTGTAATAAGCATTATTTTCCCAATCTATCAGACAAAACATCTTCTCGGTCTTCCGCAGCCATTAATAGAGGCGTAATCATAAGCTTCCCGTACAGCCCCTCCCCACGACGAGACCGCCCTGGCACAGACTAACAGGCCGCTTTTGATGTGCGAGTGTGACCGAAGGCCGAGAGCGACCACGTGGCCAGCAAAGAGCACCGGTGTCAAGCTGATTATTAGCTAAGAGATGCGTAACTCTTGGCGTACGTGTGCAAAGTGGCAGTCAGGGCCGTGACCTCGACGAAAACGCTTACGATAAAACGACAATGAAAGACTGATATTCAAACTGTTTCCCCCAACCAAAAGGGCTAATTTCAAATATGGAGAAGCTATATGAATAAAGTAAAACTCATTTATATGAATATAAATATCCTTTCCCTCTCTTTATCTTTGCACCGTTCACGTAGTGAAGTACTCCATGGCCATATTTGATACCTGTATCAGAACATATAGACAAACAATGCACACATTAACAGCAACCTGGCCATTTGCATGCAGTTCTCTGTCTGTTGCACTATAACCTGGCACAGAGGACTGGCCAGTTATCCACTCCTTTGCAAAGCTCACAATATTTCCGTCATATTTTTACATTGCATTATACGTTTACAGTACACTGTGTTTATGTATTTGTCAGAACTGTACACATATTTATTGTCTTATTGACTAGCACCTTAATTTGTTTTTGTGTTTAATGGCAGAGGGAATTATATGGCAAGTAAGATTTCCATTGCATGGTGTAACTGAGTGTTTACTCTGCGTGTAACAATTAAGTCTTGAATCTTGAACCGCGTCTAGAAGGGTTAGCGTGTCACAATGTTCTTCTGTATCTGCCACACGGGTCTCGCCTGCTCTGTCTTGCGGCTGGCATGCTCCTCCTTTGCAGCACGGAGCCGCGCACACAGCTCAGCCTTTCTGCAAGTTGGGAGCTGCCTCCGCAAACAATGATGCAGTAGCTAATGCAGCTCGTTGGGACGCTTGGTTGGCCATGAATGGCCACCTTTCTCTGTGTTAAAAGACGTCTTTGCTGTGAAGTGGCATGGAGGCGCGGTAGAGTCGCACCATCGGCGCCTCGGTCTTCCCAGGTAAAGACACCCCCCCCCAGCCCCGTCTGGCCAGTCGTTTCTGCCAGTCCGAAACAGGCCCCTTGCTCCAATATAACCCACAGAAACTGCAGCGTTTGTTTGCTTCATTTGTTACGCTGTGACAAAATGCATATTCAGCTTCACACATGAAACATTTATGCAAGAAAGTGGTGATTTATAATTGTACTGAATATATTTTAAATGTTGTATATAAATGTAATGCATCCAACTTCAAAATATTTCATTGATTTAGCAGTTTGTAGAATCCAAATTAACTGATCTAAATGAAATAGCAAAATTAATTATCCATCAATCTTCCACAAAATTTACCCAATACAGGGTTACAATAAATTTCTATAAATGAATGAACTTCATGTTAAATCATAGACTATTTCTCTATTATTTGAACGTCTTTAGAAAAATACAATGTATTGCATTAGATTAAATAACATGATAAATAATTTGATGTATATTTGTGGCATGTGCATGGTTTTGAAAAGTAGTTCAAGTTGCTTCTGCTAAATTATAATTCATAATTTTCTCGATTTTTATCCATTCTTAGCATTATCAAAATCTGAAAAAGAAACATACAGGTTTAATAGCATATGATTTTCAATTAGCAAATTTTAAAACAACCATTTAAAAATGGGATGCAATAATAATAATAATAATAATAATAATAATAATAATAATAATACAGCTTGTCAAAAGTAGAGTGTTACCTGTTTTGATATTTTTGGATGCTGTTTGTTTTTGGTGCTTTTGAATTTTGACAGAAACACAGTGACAGGAAGAAAGCCTGTGTGTGTGCGTCAGTGTGAGTGTGTGTGCGTCAGTGTGAGTGTGTGTGTCTGAATGTGTGTGTGTGTTTGTGTGTGTCAGTGTGAGTGTGTTTGTGTGAGTGTGTGTCAGTGTGAGTGTGTGTCTGAGTGTGTATGTGTCAGTGTGTGTGTGTGTCAGTGTGAGTGAGTGTGTCAGTGTTTGTGTGTCTGAGTGTGTGTCTGTCAGTGTGTGTGTCAGTGTGAGTGTGTCAGTGTGTCTGAGTGAGTCAGTGTGTGTGTTAGTGTGTGTGTGTCAGTAACAGGAGCAGACACAGAGAGACGGAGACGGACAGAGGACTCGCTGGCCCCCACAGAACCACACAGCGGGGGGACGGAGGGCCACGGGCCTGTATTTCACAGCCTGGTGGCTCCCACTAAGTGTGACTGCACTTGCTAAGAGAACACAAGCACACACCTGCGGCCCCCCCTTGGGAAATGTGGTGTGGGGGCACCCCATGGAGGGTGTAAGCCATAAACTCCTCCCATCAACATTATAAATTATTATTACTCTTATTGTTATCGTCGCAAAAATACGACGGATGTGCCTGCATTTTTTCATGGAAACTCACTGGGTGTGTTTAATTCAGCACATCCTTCAGGTGCCGCAACGGCGCGGTGTCATCCTGACCCGGGGTGTGTAATGATAAATCCACTGGCCAGTAGTATTCCACGGCCTCTCCTCTGCTGTAAGACCTTCTGCCTTCCGCTCTGTCTTAGATGCAGGTCGCATGGACTATAACGATTCCCCAGGGAGCATTTAACCTCCAATCCCCCTTTAATTTCATTGGCTGTTACTCTGATTCAACGCATCCATTTACTTCCCGGCCATAAGGTAATGTCACAATCACGATAAATGATTCTATGACCTACTAAACTGATGAATTAACGCACAACTTATAGTAGATACAGCTTATGCCCCCCCCCCCCCAAAAAAAAAAAAATCTTAAATTAGGGACAATTAGGGACTATATATAGATATATAGTATCTATACTATATCTATTATCTATATCTATAATACACACGTCACTCTTCAACTCATACGCATATAATTGTGTATATACATGTATGAGATGCCTTACCAGAGAATGGAAGTAATTGAGCCATAATTTTAGTATTAAATCAGTATCAGAACAAGTAATATATCAACGTCAAAATAGCTTTGTTAGAGTAACCCAAATAAACAAAGTATCTGAGAAATATTTTAATGTGCTGTACTGTAAATAGGGCAATTTTTCACTGCTTAGAAAATTACTCTTTCACAATATAATCGCTACAATTATCGTTCTGTTTGTGTATGCATGTTAACCACTAATTTATGTCTTCCTGCAGGAAAATTTTAATGCAGCCTTTTTATTTATTGAACTGCAAATGGAGCATTTTAATCAATTCATCTTTCCCAGTCGTGCCACAAACACTGCCGTGTAGCGGAGCAATCACGGCAACAGCACGGATGAGGCGTTACGCAAGCGCGTTACGCGGCCAAAAAATCTATACTTTTGGGCAACGTAGAATTTTATTTAGAATAAAAACATTTTAATTACAATTACTACTGGTTTGTTTAATGTGTTATTTGGAAACTTGATTTTGACGTTTTAAGGAACATCTATTTTATATATGCACAGTTTAAGTAAAAAGCAGCATTAACAAACCAATCTGGCTTTAGCTAACATCACATCAGCGTCCTACAGACAGCAGACACTGAATGACTGGGAAGGAAGTTTAAAAAGATCAATCGACAAGCATCACTCATCACAACAGGTACCGCCTTAGTGATTTTCAACAGACCGTTTGGGGTTGAATTCCACAGCAACACTGCCACCTACTGACAGATTGATTTTAAAGTGTTTTGCGTCTATGCGAGTCTGTTTTTTTGTGTGTTCGCAGGAAAGGCTGAGCACATATTTAGGTTCAGTAAAGTTTCTGTTTTCCTGAATTTATCACTGCACCCGTCTGAATTAAATTCAAAACGTCAACATCAGTTTGCTGCCTTCGAAACAGATTCTTATATTCACCTGCGTTAAAAAACTGCTTTTGTGATCATTGAACTGTAAACTGCGGCAAACATCCAAACATCCAAAAGTACACAAAAGGACAGATGATTTATAAGAATGCACGTCAATATATTACAAAAAAAAATCACGCACACAGAATTGGACTCTTTACATCTCTCTTGTCCTATTATTTCCCCAGTGAATTCTTTTATTTCTTTTGTATTTCAAATTTTTCCAATGTTCATTATTGTGTAGTTTTGCTAGAGCTGCAATTAAACTTCAGGGGGTAACAGTGGAAATGTCCATCACTTCTCAGTTACTGTTCACCAAAAACAAGATGGAAGCGTGTAACCTCTATCCTAGTGCTGATTCACCGTCTATGTAGAGTCTAGCTATAGCTCCATGAGTTTTGGTACATGGAGCAGGTCATGTGTGATGTCGCGTTCAAAGAAATACCTGTATTTGTACTGGCATCGAGCTGTACAAGGTTAAACACTCCGCATGTGCACGCCACATTCGCACCTGACCACGTGTCTGTCGTCACATGGGCCGCATGCTGAGCTGCAGTGAAATTCTAAGGAGATGCAGGCTAGTGAGTTGGGAGGCGGTGTGGCGTGCTTGTGGGAAGGTTGCCCTTTGAATGGGCGACACGTGGGAACCAGTGTGCACCGTGGCAGAAACCAGCATCACAAAATGGCCCAAAATCCATACCATGTCATCTTAGTAGGGCACAATTCATATCATATCTTACAAAACACCAAGATCTAGACAGGCCCTGCAAGAAGTTCTGTCCTCCAAGGTCTATTAAATAATAAAAATCATGGTCATAATCAGGATGATAATCCACCAGTGTATAGGAATTATAAGACGAATTTACTTTCAAATTTCATGTGCTGCTGTGTAAAATCATCCAGACATCCATATCTTGTGTGATTGTTCCATGTTTCTCTTTGCACAAAGGTCAGTTCGATATAAACACCTCCCAAGTGAAGAAGACGGCACAGGATGATCGCCTTTTCTCAGCTAACATACATTCTCAGCAAATGGGTTCTTGTGGATTAGTTGCATGATTGAATGAGAAATCGTCGATTAAAAAAAAAATGAATCTTGACTGGATCTATCTGGTCGGCTTTCCAAATAAAAAGGTCTGTTTTACTTGAGGAGTTTTTCTAAAGCTCCCTCCCCCCAATTGAAGCTATTTTTGTCCCCTAGGATTTACATAAACGCTTGGACAGAACAGCCTCTCAGAGGCCTGAGTTGACCAACAGCATTGATGCGTGACCACTTCTGATTGTATAAAGGACATGGTGAGAGTGCCCCCGGGGGCTCTGCCTTTGGGTGGTTCAGGAGATTGCCAGGCCAGTGTGCAATTACTTAAAATAAGCTCTTGAAGAATGACTTAATGTTTGTCAGGCCTGGGATTCTCAGCGTGCGCAAGTGTAAAATGTGCATTTAGGGAACCCTCCATGTTGTGCAAAATGTGCATTTAGGGAACAGCCCATGGCATGCCACATCTCTCAGAAGAAGAAAAAGGGGAAAAAAAAGATTTACTGAGTAAATTGTTAGCACTGGGGATTAGGAAACAAAAAAAAATAACAGGGCATAAATCTGAAAGTGATGAAACACCATTCTTTGGTCATGCCCCTGATTAAAAGTGGCAAATGATTACAAAATAAAAGCATAGTTATTCAATAAGGGAGGGGGGTGACACAGAAGACATTTTGTATAACCCAGTAAAAACCTACAAACAAGCTGTCTGTGACACTGACCCTTACTGCTCTATTCACCTCAGCAGCAGAAACATGTTTTTCTACATAATGTTTTAAGAACAGACAGTGACCTTTATCACATCAGTCATCCTCCCCAAGATAGAGCTAAAACTGAGACACCTGTATATGGAAAAAAACGTTAGGATTCAAAAAGGTTTCCTACAATGCAGAACTTTGTACTAAAACTAAGCTGATCCTAAGCTTAACATCTGTATAAGTAGCAGTAGGAAACGATCGACACCATTTTGGTCACGTGATGAAACGACCTCAGAAATGGTATTTGCTCCTGGAGGTCTAACACGATTGAGACTACTTAGCAAATAAAGCGAACAAAAGATTATTAGAGCAGGTTAACTAAAAGAAAAGCATTTAAGACTCTTTCTGAGTGATTTTGATAGACAGTGAATTTGAAAAATTAAATTTTGTATCTAAAGCAGCACAAACCATCAGCCCTTGGAAATCAAAATTATTTATACATCCTGGTCAAGGTTCTGTGGTAGGGAAATATTATCAGCATGACTTCATTGAGAAAAGGCCAGCGGATGGATTGAACAGAAGTCGTTCTTTCCTTCTTGATGAATGGGAAGTTTTGCCTGTTATTTCTACCAATCGAGCCCTGGGTTTCCGCCACTTGTAGCTGAGGTCCTAGTTATAATATATAATATATATAATACATAAAAATGTCTACAGGAAGCTACTTGGCTGCTGTGTAGCTGCCGACGATGTCGCTTCCTTGACCGCACACAAAAATGCAGCCCGATCCCAGTGTAATGTCAACACACTGGAGGGATTCTGCAGACAATGTTTGTTTACAGACACCTGAAGCCGCCAACGCACAGGGGCGCTTTCTTTCTCGACACAAACTCTACCTTTAAAGAAGCTCGCGATTCTGCCGAGCCAACGTTACATCATTCACACAAATATCTTGTTTAAAACTGAGGAACCTCCTGTTGTATATTTTATTTGGCCGTGAACATGCCTGACGTCCAATACATCACATATCCTTCGGTACGACTATTTAATGTAGAAACTCCAAAACTCACAAATGCAGTATGACCAAATGTTCCAGAGATGTACCACTATACTAAACAGGCAATATATCTCTCCCTTCTGCAAACAGAAATAGATTTCATTGAATTGTTTGATAAATTTGACCCAAGATTTCCAGTTGCCGCTATTGGAGTTCCTACTGTTTTTCTGTCTGTTGGTGGCCCAAACCCTAATCACCCAAAACTCCCAAGGAGACCATAAATTACGCCAAAGAGATGGAGCTTTGTGTTCCTAGTGCTGGAGTGTACCGAATTTTCAGCGGCGTATTTTGACAACCAGGGCCTTAAATCATTATTTTATGACAGACAGGGAAACTCGTAGATGTTCATCGCGCTGATTTATGTTCATTTGGGTCTGGAGGATACTATAATTTGGGACTAATGTGAAAACAGATGGATAGAGATACCAAAGGGCAAAGTGACCTATACATTCTCACTGCCGTGTGCAAATGGCATCCACATGTTGCCGGAGCTCTTCCAGCCACCATCCCCATTGCAGATATGTTGCGCTATGAATTCTAGAATCCGGCCATTTCAGAGGTTGCAATCTTTAAAAACAATCTGTGGACAAAAAACCTGAAGATAAAACGTAGCGTGTTTTACGGAAAGGCCGTCAAACAAGGATTAAAAGTAACAAACGATATGGGAAGCTGGGGCTACATGACTGTCTTTTCTTAAAGTTCTGTACCGTACCGTGTTTTCGGCTTGACTCACGCCGGAGGTTTATTTGTCATTCTGAATCATGGTGTAACCCTGGAAATTCTTACAGTGAGTATATTAAAGAGGCAGCTAAAGTTTGTGAGTTTTATCTCTGTCCCTCAATTAGGTTAAATGTTTTTCATACTTCTGAAGGCTCAGTCATTTTTCCGCTCCACACAGGTCCTCTGATGCCTGGTAGTTTGGTGTTTGTATTCCTGAGATAAGGGGCTGTAGTCTTTTTTTTTGACAGGAGCTGAAGTCACAGTTTTTGTACTGACATAATATGCCGAATGATGAAAACATGTACTCTGTACAAAAGACTTGCATTCAGTACATGATAGGATCTTCCGTGTCCTTTACTCGCTCGTGTTGTTGCCGCTTTCGTTGTTTTGTGGAAATCGGTTTTGTGGAAATCACAGTCAGATACTTATTTTCCACCCCGCCAATGTAAGCTGCTTTCTTTGAAGTTCTAAAACAGGCAGTGTCGTCGCTTCGCCAAATTAAATCGAGCCGGGCAAAATCAGAAGGGTTTATTAATTTAGTCTGTTTCACTTCCATCCCTCAAGGTCTTCAGCTAGTTCATTCACCAGTACTCGCGTGCTAGAAATTCACTTTGAGTCCTGGGTTAACCATATCACATCGGACACACTTCATGGAGTCATCTCAAATTTCATCCCCGCCTGGAGCACACGTGAATGCGAAATGCAGAAATAATACATCCCGGCCTGTGTCAGTGAACATGAAAGTCTTTCACAGAATCCAAAAAACAACTTTATTAAATAATAAGCGACTAGTATCGCATCAAGGGCTATTGCTTAATGCAGTTGTCCTCCCTCATAAATACAACTTTTATACATGTTACAGAATGAAGTTCACAGTTAGAGTCCACATGATACCTTAACAGGGCTCGTTGAAAGAAGATGTGACAGGGTGGTAGAATTTTTCGTTGTCGTTTTTTGGGCAGGTAGGCCTAAAAGTACTGGCCAATGGTGCTGTACTAGAGGACACTGAAATTAGCCAATGTCTGCTCAGGCAGATGTCCACAGCTTCACTTATTCTTATCTCCTTTGAGACGTTGCGATGGGTTCAGACCACCAGCCACTGCAGCCGGCACACACACTTCAGAAATCCCTCCTCCTCCCACTCTCTTTGCTCGGTGAGCAAACTGCAGATGTCACTGGGTTGAGTTTGGCTGGAATTTTCTCATTTTCCATCTGAGGAAAACCACTCGACCCATTGGCTCCATCAAGTAGGATGAACTGTGTTGCAGGATGGGCAGCGTCTTGGGGGAAATTAGGCGCTTTCTGATGTCCATTTTCTGTGTCTTGGCCATAGTTTCTTTACCAAAGGCCAGAGTCTCAATGATCAGGACATGGGATGGGCTGACCCAATCTCTCAAAGAATATTACTCGGCTTCTAAATCACTGTTTAATTAGGTCTTATCTCATTACTGGAACGAGACATACTATATGTTGTTTTTTGAAAATTCGGGATTCCCTCTTTTTTCTGCTGCCTCATTCCTCTTCATCATTTTTATTTGGAAAAAAATATCAGTGGGAATAGAAGCTACGGGATGTTTCCTGAAAACTAAACCAGTCTGAATTGTGATGGATGATCTAATGATGATTTTTTTTTTTTTTTTTACATTTACAGTACCTTCTGTCATGTGGAGAAATGTTAGAAAATTATGGGTGAAGAAGTTTTTGACCAATGGGGAATCCTAGAGTAAATCTTGACACAGTTTTTAGGAACAGAAACAGGCTATGGCATAAGGGGCTCAGGCAAATAACTAAAAGCTCCTGGATTCGGAGGAGGGTGGGCACCTGTGAACCTCAGGTGGATAGCGTGTTCCCTGGGGGGGGGGGGGTTACATAATATTTCTGTAACCTGATGTTGCATAAAGGCCCTCTGGGTCAAGCAAACATCGTCTGCCTCCAAATACAACCGTGCATCGAGATTCCCCACCGCGCACACTTGCATTTTCCAAATAATTTCTTCTAGAGCAGGATATTCAGGATTTGTGGGAACACCATTCAACTTCAAGACTGAACCTTGGCTGGTGCATTAAAAAAGCCTAATAGTATCCTAGTAAGCTCAATGAGGCTTGTCTTGGAGGTAGTTGGAGGGTTTGCCTCAGGATTCAGGACTCATAATCAAACCACTTAGAATGCGGGCGACCCAGACTGTCACTGCAGTGTGTCTGCTGTGTCATGAACCGAAGCTTACGTCTTTGTAGTTGGGGTAGCAGAAATACAAGCATTTCCGATAACCGCCACACCTTTTTCCTATAATTAAGTGAGGCAGTGCGTGCAGACACCAGGAGCCAATTTTCATAAGTATATTTCAGAAGTGCTGTTTGCCTCTAAATGGCAACCCCATGCTGGATAAGTGGATTTATGGGAGACGGACATATGAGTGTTTGCTCCTACCTCTGACAAACACACAGCGAATTTCCACTTGACAACAAACACCGCTGATTGCCACGATCATGACAATTCCATCTTCTCTTTGCTGAAAACCTGTTCATTATTTTCTCACCTGTTACCTTGTGACTAGACTTTCAAAAGTTCTGCATCCGCCACCAAGAAAACCCTGTCAGTCTGCCATAGTTTAACTGCAGTGACTGTAACTGGCATCATTTCAGTCCCTTTTAGAGTCAGTGTATTTCAGCTGTATTTATCTCAACTGGCAACAATGCAGTGCTTTGAAATTGACATTAATATATGCACACACCTGGGATTTCAGCATATATATCAAAATATCAGGTGTTCTCATGTTGGTTTGCCAGATCTCTGGGCGGTGATCTCAGTGAATATGTCAGGTTCATTGCCAGCTTGGGGTTTAGCCTCCACTCCCACATCCACTCACCGTACCAAATTTTCCCCATTTTTAGCTGGATGTACTCTGGAGATTTATAAAGCACTTCTCACTGGAGACCAGGCATTTTAAAGTTGGACCCTACTCCTGCATTGGCAAACTCTGCTGTACCACCAATGACTTCAAAAAGATCTGGTGTGTGTGTGTGGGTCCCTGTATTTGAATGCAAGTGTCAGTGGTGTTAAACCCTTTCCACTCACACTCTGGGGTCTGCGGCTGTAGACTATACATCGTGCAAAAAGGCAGGAACAAAATTCAATGACTTTGACAAAATGCATCTCTATCTTATACTTGCAACTGCTGTTGTTGCTACATTCTTTGAAAAGATGACAATCAAAAAACAGAAGGTCAGATCACATCTGTTATATTGGCAATTGACAGACATTTATATTTCGTAACCTAAGAACTGTGTTTCAAAATGGTCCTGCAATTGTAAAATTCTAACCGTGATGTCCTGTCCTTGTAAGACCTTATGAACAAATATATTTTCCAGGAACTATGCTATAGAGAATGTTTAAATGTGCAGGTATGTGGAAAATATCAGAGCATCAATTATTATCTGGATCTGGATTTTTATTATCTGGATTTTTTTAGCAAGTGAATATTTTCTATATAAACCTCATATTTAAGATAAGTTTTCCTTTCTAACCATTAAACACTATATCCTCCTGAGACCCGGGCCATTCATTTGTGTCCTCTGTAGTGGACATTTTGTTTTTGCATCTATCTTTTC
>JAODKC010000028.1:23990180-24001183 GCA_026777985.1 Mormyrops attenuatus
GATAGCAAGCTTTGGGGGGTGGGGGGGGGGGGTTCACAGCACAGGGTCATCTGGCATGCAGCACACCTGGAGGGGGGGGATAAAGGGCCTCGCTCAGGGGTCCAACAGCAGCCTTAGTCAGCCAGCCCCTAGATTTGAACCGTTGACCTTCTGGTCACAGGCAATGAGTCCTAACCCAATAAGCCAATGGTTATTTGAAAATCAACCTAGAAATCAATTCCTGTGCCATCTGTCTTTTGGCTGTGTGTTTATACTCTGAACGGGGAATCACAGAGGGACAAGTGCCATCGATGAAGGGAAAGTGATGCTTTATTACCTGCATCATAGTACCTGGAGAAAATTGGGAAGAAGCACGTTCTGTGTGCATGAAGCTGCCTCCGCCGTTCAGATATTCACACGGCGAGGCTCACGAAGGCTGAAACCCAGAGCCGTTACAAAACTGCTAACTCTCTGCAGCGGTATGTAGCTGTGTGACTGCAAACAGAAGAGCCTAGGAGGAGGATGCAACAGAACGGGGCCTTCCATTCCCATCTGCCCCATTTCTGTGTTCACACCTAAATATCCACTTATATCACTTATTTCTAAATGGCAGGTGTGTACTACCCACTCAGGTGTGTACTACCCACTCAGCCTCACACTGTGCTGTCCGTCCTCACTCTCCATGCGCGTTATAGCCCTAAACTATGAACGTGTAGCAGAACTGTATTAAAAAAGTCCCACAAACCTGGTTGTATGGCAATAAAAGCTACTGTCCTGTTGTATTCTGTTCTATTCTTCATGTAAATATGGGACGGAAAGCGTATTAACACAGACAGTGGGAGAAATGAAAACTAATCACAGTGGTTATGGTGCCTGAACAAGGACAAACACAAGGGTGAAAGTGGCTGTTGGAGCATGGGAGGGGTCTACAGCAGGGTACTGGCTCAGACCCCCCCCAGGAGGGGGTGGCAGTTTGGGAAAGGCCGGTCAGAGTGAGGTTCAGGGGGGGAGAGCTGCCAGTGGTGAAACTCGCCACTGCACCCAGACAGCGCAGGTGACCATGTGAGCTGCTCAGAACGCCTTACTTCTCATCTTTGAGGCAGGTGTTCCTCGTCCCCATCACTGCCCTCCTGTGACTGTTTACTAGACACCGGCTGAGTCGCGTGACGCCTGCAGTATTAGATTAAGTGGGTTCGCTAGGTAACTGCCCCCGCTTTTATTTTTCGTGCAGACAAATGGCAGCGGACAATAGCTTGGTGGCAAAGGGGGGGGTGCAGGTTCTAAGGGAGTCCTTAATCTCTCAAAGCCGCGCGGTGCATTGTGCTCCAGGTCGCTCACTCTGTTTTTTTTGTCCCTCCCCCCTCACTCTTGCTCGCTCGTTCTCTCATCCACCTGCACAGCCGCGGCACGGGTTCGGGTGTGGCCCCTCCCCGCCGCCCCCGTCCGTGGCGTGTTGGACCAATGGAGTGGTCCGTAGACCAGCTCACACATAAACATGCACCGCAATAAAGGCACCATCGCACCCCCCCTCTGCCACTACCACTGCCCCCAGCCCCCACCTCCGGAGGAGAATAGACCGGGCACAAAAAGGAGCAGCACCGACGGCGATTCACCCAGCAGATGTTCCCTTAGCTGACAAAAAAGTAAACTGTGCCGGGCTTCCGTCACACGGCCCCCCCTCTGCCTCCGCCAGCGTATTGTGGGAGCAGCGGGACACCTGGGAAACTTCCGAGATAAGGGATTTATAGGCGGGTGTAAAGCAGCCACACACACACACACACTGGCTGTGCCAAGATAAATACACCGACATTTATTTATAGAAGAGTGAGAGTTTATTTCTGATGTACCAAGGACTACACTGCAGTGTTCACAGTCTCAAAGTTACCAAAATGCTTAAAATGATATATTTGTGTATATATTTGCGTTGATCCCATAGCAATGCTTTGACTTGAAGATTTAGTTCAACAAGAGGCGAACAAGGGAAATGGGGAGGGAATCATCGACGTGATGCGAGCAGGAGCCTGTCGGCCGGAAGAGGTGTTGGCGTATTCGCGTCACAGGGGCCTCCAACTGCGTCTGGCAGGGGTGGAGCGATGTATGTCCAACCAGCCGCTGACTGATAAAGGTAAGGCGCCTCCGAAGACCCTCTCAGGCACACAAAGCCCCCACGCCGCCCTTCTGACCCCTCACTGCAGGTGGTCTCTGCCTGGAGCCGGCATTCAGCGCAGCCTGGTGCCTGCCTCTCCACGATAAAACCGCTTTTGTTCTCTGTCGGCCACAGAACCAAATTCAACTACAAACAGGCCAGAATCCCACTGCATACAGTTAGGAATCCCCTTCTCTGCAAAGACAGCAGGAATCCCGCCCACACAGGTTAGTCTCTGATATCCTGCTTACAGTTGAATCAACTGGAAAAATCCACTTTTCCCCAACCACAGTATACTTTTATCAACAGGTTTCACAGGTTTGCTTTTCTGAGGCAAAATATTACCAATGATGTTCGTATATTTAATATCTTAACTACAGGTAAAAATTTACAAAGGGCAGGCTAAATCAAGGGACCACGCTTTTGTCAAAATATTGTAGACATGCTACAGTTTCCGTACAGTTTCCCATGAATCGATACAGCATGGGTGACCTTGTCTGATCCCCTCAGGATTGTGTGTTTATAATCTGCCTTTTGAATCGATCAGCTTTTAAGGCTCAAAATACAACCTTATTTCCAAAAATGTTGGGACGCTGAGTAAAATGTAACAACAATATGCAGTGATTTATAGATCGTATAAACCCATATTTAATTGCAAATAGAACAAAGACAACATATCAAATATTGAAACTGAGAAATGTTGTTGTTTTATGTGAAATAAATGCTCATCTTGAATTTGATGGCAGCAACGCGTTTCAATAAAGTTGGGACAGAGGCGACGAAAAACAGGAAAAGTCGTGTGATGCTAAAACAAAACACTGGTTAAATATCTCACAACTAATTAGGTTAATTGGCAGCCGGTCAGTAAGATGATTGGGTATGAAAAGAGCCTCCCAGAGAGGGAGAGTCTCTGTGCAGTGAAGATGGGGAGAGGTTCACCATTCTGTGAAAGACTGCATGGGCAAATAGTGCAGCAATTTAAGAATAATGTTCCTCAATGTAATATTGCAAAGAATTAGGGAATTTCATCATCTGTGGTACATAATATCATTAAAAATTTCGGAGAATTCAGAGAAGTCTTTGTACCCAAGGGGCAAGGCCGAAAACCAATATTGGATAGCCGTGATCTTCAGGTCCTCAGGCAGCATTGCATTAAAAACAGACACGATGCTATAGTGGAAATCATGTTCCTGCATGGGCTCAGGAACACTTCCGAACCCTACTATCTGTGAGCACAGTTCACTGCTGCATCCACAAATGCAGGATGAAATGCTACCATGCAAAGAAACCATATTTAAACATGATTCAGAAACACTGCTGACTTCACTGGGCCCGAGTTTATTTAAGATGGACTGAGGCAAAATGGAAAACTGTCCTGTGGTCTGACGAAGCAAAAATTCATTTTGGAATCCATGGACACCACGTCCTCTGGGCTGAAGGGCAGAGGGACCATCCAGCTTGGCAGTCCAAAAGCCAGCAGCCATGATGGTATTAGTGGCCATGGATTGGGTAGCTTGCACATCTGGGAAGGCACCATTAGTGTTGAATGATATATACAGGTTTTGGACAGTCACCCATTGAAGAAAGTTGGTGCATCATGAAATGAAAAATACAACAAAGGAGACCCCAAACTATTGAGCAGATGAAATCCTACATCAGGCAACAATGGGACAATATTTCACTTTCAAAACATCATCTGGCTTCCTCAGTTCACAAACATTTACGGCAGGGGTGTCAAACTCCAGTCCTGGGGGGCGGGGCGGAGCCCTGCACATTTTTGGGTTTCCCCTCATTCAGCACAACCTGAGTCAGCTCCTTGTGCTAATTACCACGCAGCTCTTGAGCTGAATCATTTGTGGTGGAACCAGGAAAGAACTAAGCTATACAGGGCTCCGGCCCACCAGGAATGGAGGTGGACACCCCTGGTTTACAGAGTGTTGAGAAGAGGTGATGCGATACAGCGGTAAAGATGCCCCCGTCCCAACTTTTTTTTAATTGTTGCTGGCATAAATTCTAATTGAGCATATATTTGTCATACGACTATAAAATTTGTCAGTTTCAACATTTGATATGTTGTCTTTGTTCGTTTTTCAATTAAATATGGGTTTATATGATTTGTAAATCGCTGCATTCTGTTTTTATTTACATTTTACATAGCAGCTCAACATTTTTGGAAACGGGGCTGTAGGAATCTAGCTTGATTGCAATATGGCATGAATAATGCCGTCCAGCTACCACGTCCAGCTTCTGAGCTGCCAATCCACACAAACTAGAAACGGCATGGTCGCCACGACTGCTGCCATTGGCTTCGAGCTGACGGGTCAGGACGAGCGTAATCTAAATGTTCCAGATGGCGAAAAGGTGGGAGAAGTTTGAAGACTCCCATAGAAACTTCCCACGGTAGTGTGTATGTACGCCTTGGGGCATAGTGGTTCTTGGGTGCGTGCCTGGCGAGGTCGTCCCCATCCTGCAGTTTAAGCCGGCGTGTCTCAGAGTGCCTGCTGAGCAGATCACATGCCTTGGCCGTAATATCCCCTGACAGGTTACTGACAATAGCACAAAGGGGAAACCCGTAAGGAACGAACGTCAGAAAGGAGGCTACATGTCATCTGGCGTGGCGTCAGTCATCGGAGTGCCGCAGCTCGATTACCCTGTCGTATCGTCTGACTTTATCTATAAAAGACCTGTTTGCGAAGTTAAGAATCTTAAAGAATGCGCTATTTGCTTGCTTCTTAGTGTTGTTTAAGTCGCGCCATAGTATAAACTATCACGGTGTTTGCTAATAAACACAATGCAAGACAATGAGCTGCACTGAACAAATATGCTTTCCAGACATGCCTCCATGGAAGGCCCAAGGCGACTTCATTGGGCATTCCCGTCGGCTCCATGGAAGGCCCAAGGCCACTTCATTGGGCATTCCCGTCGGCTCCATGGAAGGCCCAAGGCCACTTCATTGGGCATTCCCGTCGGCTCCATGGAAGGCCCAAGGCCACTTCATTGGGCATTCCCTTCGCCTTAGTGTCCATTATCTGTCCCTTGAGTTGTCATGTTGCGTTCACATCCAGCTCTGCGCCTTTGACGCCGTTACGGAACTGTTCGCTGTCCTCAGGCCCATGAATGCAATCCCGTGATCCCGTAAAGTCATAGGTCTTTCAGCCCCTTGGAAACACTGTTTACATGTGCAGGGTTGGGATAACATGGTGTGATGTATTACTCGCCAGTCAGAGAATTTGAGAGGTGTTTAAAGACCCCACTCTTTCACTCGCCCCTTTGACTCATCCCGTTACTATTTCCTGCATACAACTTCCAAAAAATTAAACTTCCCTGAAATACAGCGCAGTGGTATCAGTACGTTTCGGTAAGCAATAAACATATTTCAGCACCATGTAAATATTTGAGTATTTATTATGCAGAAGCTCTTTTTAATTTGTTAAAATTCTATTTATTACAATTTATTAATTTTGTTAATTTATTGATTTATTTATAATAATTTTATAACTTTCTGACTTTCATTCATTTAGTTTTAGGTACTTTTTGATTGCATATTCCCCTCTACATCTCACTGATTGTTTATCATTTAACATTTATTATATAAATTGAGGCGTGAACGTCGCATTTAAATGTGTTATAAGTGATGGTAATCGCATGCGTAGACGGTAAAGACAATAGCGCCACGGCAATGCAGCGAGAGCCGCGCCTTGGATGCCGCCCGAGCTACCTCAGGAGGTGCGGATTAATAACCGATCCTCGGCTCCAGGGACGAGGGTAATAACGGAGGGGAAGGCGGCAGACGGGCCGGATTGCGCCTCATCAGCGGCAAAGCCCGGCACGGCCACGGGGGACGTCGGAGTCAGACGGACGGGCGGAGATAATACCTCGCTCCGAGCACACTCCTGGTCGAGGCCCGCTTGAGACCCAATGACATCTGGCTCTTCCCTTTCAGACGGCCAAGACTCCAAAGTGTGGATGTCTGTCTGTCAGTCCGTCTGTCTGTGAGCCCATGCATGTGATTGCTGTGTTTGTGCATGTGTGTGTGTGTGTGTGTGTATGTGTGTGTGTCTTTATGCACAAGCATGTCTTTGTACTTGTCTGACTGTGTGCGAGTGTGTGAGTTTAGGTTTATTCTCAGTGTGTGTGTGTGTGTGTGTGTGTGTGTGTGTGTGCGCATACATACATACTTCCTGTTGTGCGTGTGTGTGCATGTGTGCTTGGGCACTAGCTCACATTTTTCTCCATCATTAGAAAAGCACGTAGCAGTTTGCACAGATATAAGATGATACTCTTAGCAAAATCTGCAAATTGAGTGTAAAATAATCATCTGCTCCTCATCAAGGCAGGAAAGCTCCCGAGATTCCAAAAAAAACCACACACACACACACACACACACACACAGACATGTAGGCCCGTTGTTTTTTTTTTAATGAAGAGAAATCATGGCGGTCAGGTGGCACAGTGGCAGTACAACAAAAAACGTCGCGCATGCAGGCCGAGATTCAGACGGGCGCACAGCAGGTGGCGAGAAACGCGTCCAGAGCCCCTGATCACAGCCGAATTGTGTTACTTAAAAGGATATTCCTCCAGATGTCCATTTTGGAAGAAAAGTAAAGTTTCCAATTCCTCCCCCAAAGCAAAGATAAATAAATAAATAGCTAAATATCGTAGCAGCCGCTCCGGAACATTCTAACGAGGGACAGCCGCAGCTCAGTAATTACTTTGTTGGATTGTCGGTTAGATATTGGCCCGTGCCGTGAGCTCAGCTCGTGGATGGCACGCCTGGAAGAGCGTTCAGCGTGCAAACGGCCTTCCCTGATGTCGGCGGTGAACGTTTTTGGCGTGCTAACCCAGGGGAAATAAGAACACATTCGTGCAGACACACCTTTGATGTTCAGAGAGCACCCAAACACTCTGTTCCTCCTTTTCAACCCAGTGATAACAATAACCAAGCAGAAATAAAGTTCCATTTAAATTCATTGGTCAACCACAAGGGAACCGTATGCAGAGGTGAAGAGTGACCCCTTTGGTTTGAGCTTTTCCCCAGTCGTCTATCATTAGCTAAGTGGGCGAAAACGTACATCTATCTGCATTGTTACTCCAATAAAACTTTGCAAATGGGTTTTTCTTTTTATCCAGACCAGGAGGAATTAAAGTGTAAAAATGAAAAAAATAAATACACAATCAGGGTTATGGATTTATTATAATACACAATTCCGTGTGAGCATGACAACCGAAACGATAAAATGGCAGCCCGGTTGTTAGCAGCAGGTATGCGCACTTCCCGGCAGGCGCTGGCTTTTTGCAGGTGCTCTGCGTTCCGAGGCTGACATGGGGGCAAAACGCAAACTTAGTATGAAAACAAGTGCACCAGCTGTGATAGATAGTTTCATGTTCTGTCAAAAAAAATCCATTTGCCAAGTATGGTCTTCGGGGATGAGGGATCTATTTGAAGACTGACTGCACACCTTTCTGAATTTTCCAAATACAAAAAACATTTTAATTACTCGTTCAATTTAAGGAGCCCAGTGAACTGTAAATAATTTTTTTTAAAACAAACATCCCAGATATCCCATTTCCATAAAGAAACCCTTGTAGCTTAATTTTAATTCTGAAAGTTGACTGCAGGTCAATGCCTTATACTCTTTACACATGGGGTAAGAAGTTCTCCACCGTTTCCTGCTTGGGATCAATAAAGTATATTTTTCTATCCATATCTATCCATCTTCTGCAGCTGCACACCACCTGACTCAAGTCATTATATCCCGTTTGAGCAGTTCAAGACACACTCTCTACACAAACAAAGTGATAAATTTGAAAACAGCTAAATCCTAGGACCAAATCATTATATATGTCAACTTAGTAGCTTTATTTACTACAGTATGAAACTGTCTTGAATCAACTATTGAGGTAAATGTGTGAATAGAAACCTGGAGTTATCATTTCCTATGGTAATGATTTTTTGAGTGTGATTTTTAATGTTATAAAATTAATTTAGCTTCATGGCTCTCTTGTTAGCCGCCATGCTAAGTGTCTGAAATGCCGGCACTGCTGCAATCGCGGCCGTAGGTGGCAGCATACTGCTTTATTTTCACTGGCCTACAAAAACCGTCAGACCAGCATGTTCTCTTGTCTCGTAAAGGTACACAAGCCGCCCTGAAACTCTATAAACCATCAATCAAAACGTGATGATGCTAGTCTACATTTCCCATTTCCTACTGTCAAATGGAAAACAAAATCTGTCATTTGTGTTTCCAGTTACCCTGAACTGATTTCAACTGAAGTGGATCAAAATCCCAAGTTCTTTTCTGGTGACTTTAAAACCCTCATTGCCCTAGGTTTATGCAGGATACTCAAATAAAAGGTTTAATTAGCGTAGAATGGACGGGCAATAAGAGACAAAATAAACAGGAAAGACAGCGTCCACTCCACCTCTCTCCCTAGCGATCTCATGACAGGTAGCTTGATGAATCATGGTTAACAATAGGACAGCCGCAGTTCGCTGTGGTCCTGTCGTACAATACAGGATCTAGATCAACAAACGCACATTTTGTGGGCATGAGGCCTTCATTACTGTGGACAAAAACGTCCTTTAGCATCCCCAGGTGAAACACAAAAGAAGCCAGGGGTAGCGATGGCGAGAGTGTGACATGAAATAAGTTGGATCTAGGCCAGATCACTGGTGATGTGATGACTGGCATAACTGGGCAAAAGTGCAACTCTACAAATAAGCTAACCGAAAGCGATATTTGCTATGCATTTTGATGTAGCATATTAGCCTACTAAGCTATCTAATATACCGTCTAATAAAATCTTTGTTTTAAATTGGTATGGGTGGAATCAACACAAGTGCATGATACTTCAGAAAAAAATAAAGAGCCGTGAAACAAGAAATGCAATCATAAGTGATGTTTTTCCTCCTGTATGAAAATGCTTTCGATCGCGTACACCGGTGTCTTTGTCGTGCATCCTGTGTGCTGGTGCCGGCGTGAATTAGATGAGCATGGACATGCACGATCACCCCCAAGCCGTCGTTTTCCGTTTTCTGATCTGAGCGTGGAGGAATTGGTGTGACACGGTTCACTCACGACCATGCCAAGGTGCGACTAAAACCCAGTTAAACAGTATTTATTCAGGCTGAATTGGGGGACACACAATGATGCAGAAGAGGGTGAAAGTGATGAGGACGGGTTTGCTGTGGGGTCACGGACAGGACGGGAATTCCGTCGTCCTGGTCCACGGCATCATCAGGCCGATAGACCCATGTCTACCTTCTTTAGTCTTTTCCAGGTAGGTAATAATTAGCGAGTCTAACCTTATTATTCAGTTAATTATTATTATTATATAACCTGTGCATTTTAAAATCTTTATGTCTTTTTCTATTTTTTATTGGATCATTATACCTTTGCTTACTTTCTACATATTTTATAATATAGCTTTACAAAATTAAAGATTTAACCCTATAGCTACCAAATTGCAAATCGTAAAAAATGTCATTGATCATGTAAAATTGTCAAATAAAATGTGTGTAAATGTTTATTGACTTTAATAATATTTATCCTTTAATGCATTTCTTTAATCACTTATCCCTTATAGAATTGTAGATAAAAATAATTATATATGCAATAAAATGTAGGGCTATTTTTTAACATTAAAATGGTTGGTTTATAATAAAATTCTTCACAGGAAAAAGCTAATTTCTAATTACAAATTACATGGCTGGTAGTAAAACATCAAAAATAATCTTTAAAATAATTTTTTATAAGTATATAATCCACATAAAATTATTTATTCATTATATATATAAATATATAAACAATATTATTTAATAAGTCGTGACAAAAAATCTATCAAAAAAACAAAACAGCACTTTCTGCAATAATGTGCTAGCAGGCCTGAATTTTTCATAGTTAAGCAGAAAGCCATGTTTTTTAGCTCAGCACAGCGAACATAACACAGAAAAGAGTTTGCGAAAAAAAACAATGACAGAAAAATGTTAATAAATGTTGGCGTCCCGTTACTCTTACGCACTCTTTCCCTAAATAAATAAATCGATAATAGTCATGCCTGAGGCTTAAGAGCACATTTCAGTTCCAGCAGTCCTGATGTCGTCCCGTATTTGCTGAGTTACCAAGGATTTGTTGACAAGTTCTACTTGAACAAATTGTGTTTAGACAACAGTATATTTCATTGAGGTCTTTTGCACTGACTGGGCCAAGGTCGGTTTTATATTCTACTGAAATCATAAATGACACTCGAGATAAACAGAGTGTTTACACTCCCCGAGTGAGCTGAAGCTGATATGTAAATTTAGCCGTCTTCTTTCATCAAATTTGCATTTACCCGCTTAACCAAACACTACAGGCCTCCAACTCAAACAGTTTTAATGATGGTCTCCCCTTTATGACCGATTGCAGTATCTGGAAAAGGGGAAGAGCAATTTAGATCGGAATGAAAAGACTGAAGCATAGTAGCTATTGCCAACCAGCTGACAATAATTGGATCAACTTTGCGGAGAAATTGATGTGTTTTGATGCTCCTGCAGCGGACTGACCGCCGCCTCGCTTTCGCCGATTCATTATTTCCCTTTTATCTTCTGCCGCCAGGCCCCTCCGCGGCTGCGATTCCGTGCACTGCTAATCAAACAACTTTAATAAGACTAAACAGCATCTCCACACGGCAGAGAAGAACCTCCATCCGTGTCTGCAGGAGCCAGGTGAATGTGGCGCTGAATACCAATTCACCTCTGCGTTTCGGCTTTTCATCCTCTACCTCGGATACAACCTGCAGCCCGGGGGGGGGGCCGGGCGGCGCCCCCGCGCCCGCCCGGGGCGCGCCGCGGGGGGCGGGGGGGGGGGGGGCAGGGGGGGGGGGGGGGGGGGGGGTG
>JAODKC010000028.1:24029384-24040879 GCA_026777985.1 Mormyrops attenuatus
CCCCCCCCCCCCCCCCCCCCCCCCCCCCCCCCCCCCCCCCCCCCCCCCCCCCCCCCGCCCGCCCGCCCCCCCCCCCCGCCCCCCCCCCCCGCCGCCCCCCCGTGCCCACAAAAAAAGACCCCACACTCTTGGAGTTAACGGCATTCCAGAGACACACCACAGGCAGGTACACCATCTCCTGACATACTGCGGCATACAAACTTCCCAGAAGGTGCTGTTAAATTCCATTCTCCTGATGGTAATTCCATTCTCCTGATGGTAATTCCATTCTCCAGGTTCTAGTCGATTTCAAAAGTGATACGGTAAAAACAATACTACACTCAAATGAGCAGACATCCAAACCTCCCAATTTGTTACAGCTTGTACGTCTCCGTCTCGTATGGGCCTACTACTGTTTTTTTCTCACCCAAACTCCAGCCAAAAATTCATTTTCTGGCTCATTCATCACTGTTCTTGTCTACATTCACCACATGCATCGTGTGATACCAGCACACCTGTAGATTGGATACTGGCGGGGGTTCCGGAATTTTCTGCAGCGCCGGCGCCGTACTATGGTAAGGGAAGGCATATTTGTGCTTGAGAAATGACAGATACACCTAATGTCCAGGTAATGTGCTCCATTCCGCCGATGTTGCACTTAAAATTGCCGCAATACAGAACCTGTAATATATTATGCTCCTGAAATGGCTAATTCTACACACTTCCCCTCTGCTTACAGACGAGGAGCTGTTCCACGCGGGTACTGGCTGGTTTAGTGCAGGTGTCCAAGTGACCTGCAGGTGTGTATAGATTATATATAAAAAAAAGGTCATGATGACAGTCTGTAAGGTTCCTTGTGTTCGTAATGTAATGGCTTGATGTAGAGGACCAACCCTCTCTTTCTAAGTTTGAAAGGCAATGTCAAAAAGGCCTGCATCCTCAACTGGAGGTGAAGCTTTTTCCCCATTATCCCACCTCTCTTCCCACAATGGCCGGGAGAGCAGTCCTGACTTACTGGGCCACATTCACTTGATCAGAGGCTGAGTTCACATCATTAGTATCAATCATATTAATACCGTGACTTAAATGTTTTGTTTGGCAGAGTCCTTTGAAGAAATGAAAGAGAAATGGCCGTAAGGCAAAACTCGGCTACGAGTTAGTCAGCACAACTGTAGCCGGCAATCCCCTTTGCTCTACACGATTCGTCAACGTCTACCAGCACGTTCACGCAGCCCTTTCGTACAATTCGCTCTCGGTTGGCAGTTTCATGTACACTGACCCACTAAAACCATCCGTTTTGTAGGTTACAATGTCCACTTGCAAGAAAAAAAGTTTTAATCCCAAAACGTTCAGTATGCAAATCTCACATCAAGGCTGCCATCATGAAAGAGACGCCACTGACCTACATGCTAACGCTTCTGCTTAAGTGTTTTACCACTTTTCATCAAGTCGAAAACTTGACCCTGTTTTCTAAGCCAATTTAATTAACTACTTTAATTACCCAGCAGCAATGCGAAACATGATACCTTTAAATACCTAAGAATACTGGAAGTACTCGACATTAGAAAAAAAACACTGCATGTGTGATCAAATTAAAGTGTTTCTGTTTTGCTTACAAGTCACAATGTTTTTATTAAACTAAAACACACATATATAGCGATACACATGTATATAAATATAATACTTTTAAATAGATTCTCTCCTTTAAAAATGTAAACAATAAGTTAAAGATTAGTGAAACATTTCATAGGAAAAAAAATCAAATACCGTGTATTTCGTTTCACTTTCTTCAGCTGAAATCATTTGATTTCACAATCAACAAACATGATTACTATGCTGCAAAACTTATTTAAAAACACACACACTTATCTACAAAATAGTGTTTGTTTTCTGTCAAACTTCATCTTGTCTACTTCTGACGTAGTGAAACCCTCCGGCAGGACTAAAAGCACACACTTCCTTCTCATGGCGTTAAGCCGTTACTAAGCAACAAAAATATACCCTGACGCTTTACCTGTTGGTGTTTATTCCCATAATAATTTAGTCATTTTTTAAAAAGCGGTGGGGTGGTCTTTTTATTCAAATTAAATTAGTTTTTAAAATTGCAAATTTAAAATGATTACAACTCAATAAATATTTGTTGTTTGGTTTTGACAACAAAAAATAGTGTATGCAACCAAGGAAGAAAATGTAATTTATTAATTTAAAACGATAATTACTTGTATGGAAATGTAGGCTATTTAGAAAGTTTTTAAAGGACTGGTTAAAAAATTGAGTGGCTATACGGGAATTTAAGTCTGGGCGATACACAAAACTTCAGAATCTGTCATTTTTATCAGCTGTTAATAAAGGAAATTAAATCCCTAAATAATATTAACGAAACTGGCCAAACAAGTACACTACTTAATCCATAATATTCTGGAACTTTTAAAATGCAATTTTAAAATGCAAATCAGATTTATTAGACACACTCAATTCTCTGTTAAATTGACATGTATTCTGAAGTTTCACTACGTTAGGAAACATAGTTTGAATACAAATTAAAACCTGGTGTTAGATCGTGCTCCAAGGGAAGACAGCATGCGGTTTAACGTGTTGTTTTAAACAATGAAAACAAAGGCTACCGCCTCAGTCGTTGCGAATACTATGCATTAAGGACTTTTACTTTGCACCTCTTAAGTCAAAGGAGGAAGTCCTTTGGATCCGTTTTCTGATTCATGTTCCTAAAACATGTTCATATATGAAATGCGCAGTGTTTGTGTTTTCCTTCACGCGGCGCCGGAGGCAAAAAAAAGAAATCCACCTGATCGCGATATTAGTTTATGATGGGTAAAATTGGACACATAATAAAATCCCAGACACACTCATGGCGCGATTTAAAGCTTGCAGGTAGGGCAGAGTCAACAGGCGGCAAAAAAAATGGAGATGATAGTTAAATTAAACATTTCCAGGCGCGGTTCACGCGTGGAGGACAGGGGAAGTAAACGGCAAGTTTTATGGCTCGAGGCGAAATGCAGGGATCGTCTATCGGTGCTTCCCTATGTGTGCGAGAGCGGTGAGTGTGCGAGAATACTGACCATTTGATGCATATTCCTATGCACGGAACAGATGTTGGACTGTATGAACCCCCAAGCAAGAACAAAGAAGCGCACTTAGTGTCAAAAAAAGCGAAGAGGAGTGTCGCCGCCGGCCGGGTCTGCACGCTGCAGAAGAGCCGTCCAGTTCCGCATCCCCCAACGTCTCCGCTTCACTTCTCATTTTCAACCGATATAATAATCGTCTTTGATCGCATCTTTCACTTAACATTGCCAATTACCGAGCAGTCACTCACAGCAAAGCCTGGTCTTAAATTTTAATGGCTTTTTAAGTACCATAATAGTTAATTGTTGTAATGTTATACATTTAAATATCTTCTCGGGTATGTCTAGGGTGGAAGAGTGTAATTCGTCCATTTAGGAAACTGTTTACACCCATTGGAGTTAAAACCCAGGGCACACGTTTGGGTGGAACACCTCCAAAGCTTAACACCATGTCGAAAATACGCCTAATTAGCTGACATCTGTACTTGATGTACCACTAGCATACAGGTCTGGAATATTTTATTTTTATTTATTTATTTATGCTTTTGTTTAGATTTTTTGAAGGCTAAAGTCCTTTTAGTGTACCACAGCCTTGTAGCATATAGTCATGGCTTGACCATCATCCATTAAACCCTCCACGGTTTGAGGCTCGACCACTGACGTCGTGCACAACGTCGACACAGAGTGCGTGCAGAAAGACGCAGTGGATCTCGACGCAGTGCCAGGCAGGAAGGCCGCCGGTGGGGTTGTGGCAGACTGGAACACTTGAGCCGAAACTTATTAATAATAGGAGCTGTCACAACACCTGGCATATGGAAGCGTTTAGCTAAAAAAAAAAAATCAGTCTGTATGACTCAGAGAATATTTTGTGTGTCTGTGTGTGTTTTTAACAAAGGCAGTTCTAAAGGTTCTAGAATCAGAGCTCTCGTCGCTCATGAACAATATGGCAGCGGAACACTTTAGCACCTGCTGAAATACCAAGAACGAAGCTTTATCTGGGCACAAGCGGACCGTGGTGCCCTAGGTGCTGTCCAATTGCGTGTCCCCTCCCCTCCACCATCCACAGGTGTGGCCGCGCACACACACACACACGCGCGCACACACACAGAATCAAGGCACCCGCCTCGGTCTTCATAACCGAGGTCAGACGTGTCTCCAGAACTTCGACATGCCACAACTGGGTCTTAATGGGGCACAAGAATTGATAGAAAGTTACAGCATTATTAACTTTGAATAGGAATGTTCGAGATAAGATCAAGGTAGGAAGAAAAATAGGATAGGAAGGAAGCACTTTAAATAGGTCCACACACTATATTCATACACATACAGTGGAATCGTTAGTTAATATTAGATTTTTTGTTCACAGGGAAACAGGACTCTGAAAACTAACAATTAAGGAATGGATTGCCAGTCAAAAACGTGTTTGTGTGTTTTTCCCCTGACAGACATTTCTTTGACATCATCCGTCCAGTTCCCTCTCAGTGCCACTTCAAAAGACCCACAGTATTAGATTACCATGATCTGAAAGTGGACTTTACCAGTGTATTAAAGTTTATTAGTTTATAGGTTAATCCGTAGCGTGTTTTTCACAACTGCATTTTCAAGTTCGAGCGCTGACCTTCTGTGAGCCAGTCTCTTGGTTCATCACGTGTCATTCCTTTGTGCTGACTGCAACGGCAGAAGATACGTGGCATGTGTGGGCCAAATTAGGCGTTTAGGCCCAACGGATTCTTTGTGATCCCATGATAGGTCCCGATCCCTCACCAAAGCCAGTCTCGGAGCTCCTTTACCATGTGACTCATGTTTGCATTGCTACCGATTCCATATTTCTAATGGTTGGACAAAGAAAAGTTTAAAAACCACATCAAAACACCAAAATGGTTTACTTACACCTAACTGTAACTTAATATAACTTAGAATATTCCTTGGCGTTACAAAAAATGAGATGAAATATCTTTAAGTAGATAGACATTGAATTAATACTTTTATTTTTATATTTCTCAATTTTTAATGATGGTGTTACCTTACAGCATCATGCTAACTCTCAGGGGTTTGTTGATTCGTAGGGAGCTGTCATGCAAAGCTTATTTTGCTGTCGGGCATTAGTGCATTTCTTAGAACAGGATAAGGTTGTAATGGCCCATTCTTACACTCAGTTTATCAGACCCCTATTGTGTCTTAAACAGCTCCTTATCACCCTCTCCTTCCTGCCAATTAATTTATCCACCCCACCCAGGCTGGCGAGCCCACGGAGCGCCTCAGTCACATAGATAAGGACACGGATTGAGCGACCTGTTAAACGGACCCTTTAGCGCCACGCCGATTAGGCCTGCTCTCTGGGTCAGCACCAGTGCATGGTTACAATGCCACCGCCCCTTGCTGTGGCCAGCAAAATGTTACTCTGACGACAGAACACAATTTTATATTTTATCCAAGGTTCTAGAAGCGGCTTTTAAAATTATTCCACAGCAAAGTCACGCACAGGTAAGGGGAGGCATTGATGAATTGGCTATCCCCCCCCCATATAATTGGCACTCTTATAAATGCCCACAAAAGGGCCGGGAGGCCATGTGGAGTCCCAGCGACGAGACCTGGAGGCGACGAGACCTGGAGGCGACGCGAAGCGGCCAGAGACAGCAGAGCACCGGCAGGTAGACGGGCTCCTGTCCTTTTTTGTAGCCAAACATCATATTCGTTTCCGACAGCAATCCTGCAGCTCTCTTAACCCGCCCCCCCCAGGCCGGTGCAAGCTGAGATGTGGTGTGGGGGTGGGGGTGGCAGCATCAGCCACTGTTTGCATAGGATATGCTTCTGATGAAAAAGATTTCATGGTTTCAGCTTCATGGCATGTTGTAGATTTGATTCGCTTTTTAAAAACAACAACAACCAGGTTCACAAAAGTCACAAAGGCCGTTATACCTACAGCCCTCAAAACACTCCGTAGCCCCGTGTAGAAGGAGCTATATTTCCTGATTTGCTTTGTCCCTTTCAGATTCAGATACCTTTCGAGAACACAAATCTGATTATATTCCTAATTAAATCCAGCCAGAATGTAAAGTACAGAAAAGAAACATAAATATTCTAAATTTTCTGTTTAAAGATGAGGTCTCTGTGCCCCGAGCCCAGCGAGCCGCTAGTTATCGGTCTTGTATCGCAGTCTTGACTTCTGATGCCTCTATTGAAGGGAGAAGAGGGGTCATCTGTGACACCCGTACCCCGCCCCCCCCGGGCAAATCTCGACGCTGTTTTGCTTTCTTGCGACGGCATTCTCGGTCCCAAACGCCCCTGCAGGTAGGGAAACGCGCATCTGGGCTCAAACACGGGGCCGACAAACCAGCATGCTTATAAACACGCGCCCTGAGCCCAGGTTTTGAGGTGCGATGTTGGGGTTGGGGGGGGGGGGGGGGGGCAGATAAATGAAAAAACAGTAAAATATAAAAATGGAATTAAAGGTTCCGGGCCGCTGTGCTCTTATCTGGCTGCAGGGAGAGCCCCCCCCAAACAAAGGGGCCCGAATCGCCCCCGGCTTGATTCATGGGAAACCCATTGGCCGGCCATTGTGCCTGCCCTTCTGCTGAGCAAATAGTTCAAACTGTTCATTCCCATCTCCCATTCTCTCCCCCGGTACATTGTCTGTCTCCTTGCATTTCATGCTGCGAGGAGGATCGCTCTCAGGGCCGGTGAGCAAACAGTCCAGAAAGGAGCCAACTATCTTCTGCTGTTCCCAGGAGAACTAGCATTTTCATTTCAGCTCCAAGCTGTCAAAGGATTGAAGAGTTTACGTCGGGATCCTGAATTAATTGCTTTAAGCTGGGGGCCGACTACATTTATCACCAAATGTTCAGTAAAATGTTTCCTAGCGATTATACGCCACCCCGCCCCCCCATGCATGCACACACCCAACATGCACACATGCGCACACACACACACACACACACACACACACACACACAAAATCCTAAGCCTGTAGTCAACCAAACATTTGTTATTGGATACATAGAGGATGAATTTCTGCAATACTAATGATGCATTTAGTAGATTTGCCAACGCAATGTCATGAATAATGGCAGGTCGGCAGCCGCTGGGGATCTGGGAGGAGAGAACGACGCGGGGAAAAATAAAAAGGACTTTCCTGCTGTGCAGATGCGTGGCGATGCAACGGATCTGTTCAAACAGTTTGGCCGTTCGCATTTATGCAGCCAGGGCTGTTCTGGAAATACAGGACACCTTCAGTTGTCCAGAAACATCGTCGTTGCAGCCATTTACGACGTTTTCATGACACTAAAAGGCTGCGTTTAAATTCCTGCAAAAAAATACCAGCTAAAAACACACAAAACAGGAAGCTGTGTAGTGCAGGGCTTTTTAATAACCGATAATTTGTGATCTTTCTGCCTAAAAGGTGAGATATTTTCTGAATAATGAAAATCTTATCAAATCAAATCCATTTATTTGTCACAGGTGAAACAAAAGCTTGTGTGCAGAGTCAACAACAGCAGCGGCAAAATAGTACAAATACGATATAGCACAAATTACTATACAAGAATGGTAACAGACAGCATGGCAATAGTAAATAGTATGCGAATTCAAAATCATTACATACAATGAAGAGGAATACAGTATTAACCTCTGCTGGATACAATGACAGTATGAGCATGACTGGACGTGGTGGATATGGGTGACAGTGAATGGGTTCATTGACCAGCATTCTGATGTTCTGATATCTTCCACTAAGAATTCGATGTCCAGCAGCTTTAGGTGTTCAGTACATTGGCCAGGCGTGTGTCAAGATGCACCTTTTAACTCCTGTCCTTAGTGGTGCCAATCCGTCCCCCTCATCGGCTTGGGCACTGACCCCCACACCCACAACACACAGATCACCATCCCCCCCTGCCCCCCAACCTGTCAACTGCAGAGCTGATCTGAGTTCAGTTACCGATCCGGACCTGGGCCACCAGCGGTCCTGACAGAGTTCTGCTCGGGTATCTTCTGTATTTACTTGAAAAATTTGACCTCCATCTTAAGAAAGCCGCTCACGTTACATCCGCATCACTGTGAACCCTAACCCTCTTTAGGGGGGTGGGAGGGGGCACCTGAAACTGCCCCAGTGTATGACTGCTGTGGATCTAGGAGTGGACTTTGGACTGTACGTAAGTGAGGCATATTTGCATATGAAGACACAGCGTGGACCTTTCAAAAAGTGGTAATGAAAATGAATGACACTGCGGGCTAAGTGCTGCCCCAGCAGTAACCCTCCCCTGCGTTCACATCCACCTCGCGAACATTAGCAAGCCGCCAGTCAAACGGCGGCCAGGGCGACTAACACCATGCTTTGCATGCCGCCTGGGGCCCCGCCGGCAATTTGCATTCGCGCTGGAGCTTCCCGCGAAATACTGACTCCTCTGTTAACCCCGGGTATTGTGGGAGACCTGAAACAGTTAGCGGTAACCGAATTAATCCAAAGCCATGTGCGCAAAGGCAACGCCGTTACGAGGGAGGCAATTCGAGTCATAACCCAGAGGGACTGACAGCATCGTCGGGAATCGCTACCGCTGACACAGGGTCACATGACACGGTGGGTCCCTCGCCCCCATCAGGTCGCATGTTACGAGTTCGGGTCCGAGTGATGGCCACAGAGCACGGATGCCGTCTTCGAGGGTTACCGTCAGCTCTCTGTGTATTATGCAGTTGGAATCATCTTAAAAACAGCTTCTATAATCCCACGATTTTGTCCTGTTGTCATAGTAACATTCTGCAGGTTGGGTACCTTCAAGTCTCACCTACATGGGAGAAAGGCAGGGCCCCCCATGAGTGAGCAGACATGTACAACACATGCCGCACATGAATGGGACTGATCCAATAGGGCTGGGAGTTGGGGGGGGGGGGGTGTCCTTACATGGAAGATGTCGTTAAGTCCCCCAACTGTTTTCGTCTCCCTTGTCACCGGCTCAATATCTCCTCTGGGGGGTCTTTCTATTGCAAATTGGAAAATAAGGGGATCGGCTCAGTGCAAAAGGAGTGGGGAGGCGCTGTGGTGCTCGGCCAGCTAATCTGACAGAAAATTTAATTACCCTCCACGCTATGTCATGTCATTCTCACCAGCCAGCAGCCTTGGGAAAAATTGTGTGCATCAAGGGAGTAGGCGGGGGGGCAGCGGGGCGGCGGGGCGTAACCCCCCAAAACTATAAGTAATCTGTTTAACTGCGTCATAGACGGCCCGCAGCCTTTTAAAGACAGTTAAACACAGCATCAATCTGTATATAATAAGCGCCTCGTCTGTTTATATGGGATTAAAATGAGGATTAATTTAATTCAAGTTAGGGCATCTGAATTAATTAAATCCCTCATGTTGACACCCTACATGGAGGGAATTTAATACAAGGGCTGTTAGCGGGGCAGTGGGGGGGGGGGGGGGGGGGAAGGGTGTTGGGGTGACATTTTTGATGAACATCCAGCTTTTGGGATTTTGGAGTCCTATACTCAAGCGGAGAGTAAAAACGCAATTAGGAGTATTATACCCAGGATAATCAGAGCCAGAGGGAGACACGGCTATCTTTCCATCATACCGACAGGATAACACAAGCTTCACATTGTGTTAAATGTGTTGGTCTTACAGCAAAATGAGCTTTTTGCTGAAAAATGTAAAAAAAAAAAAAAGTTTCAATAACAAAAACAAGCATGTTCATGAAGTCAACTTAATACAGCTTCGGTGACAAATTTTGTTTTTGGTATAAATATGTAAATGTTATAAAGGCCCAAAGAACGTGAAAAAAATCCCACAGTCCTTTGATTTGTCAGCCATTTCTCGCACTGCAAGGAAACGCAGTGTTATGGCAAGCCGATGCAGTGCAGCAGTGTCGCGTTCTCCGATTTCTGAAGGCCTAAACAAATTGACTGCGTGTCGCAATTCCCTGACACTATTTTAATGAGCTGAAGCAATCTACTGAGGACAAGCCTATTGTCTGTGTGCATTGCAACATCTAATTAAATGTTATTATGTACTTAGCGCGGGCCTGCTGCAATATCAACGCTAATGTAGCCAGCAATTATACACTTGTGCCCAATCATACAACTAGATACTTAACATAGTTTCCCTTAAGATCTCTGCTAAAGGGCATGAGGTTAGTCCTCTTCTTTGGATTTGAACTGGCAAACTTTCGATTACAGGTCAAGCTCCTAAACGAGGGCACTCCTGTCCCGCTGATACACGACCCGAAGCGTGCCTCTGCTCCAAATTGTACCTATTTTTTTTTTTGTCTAAATCCACTGCCTGTTACATTGAGGCTGAAAGGGGGAAAACAAGCCAGAGATTCATGACAGGAATTTTCATACAGCGTCCCAACAGACATCACAGTGCCAACATCTTCACCAGAATACAAATTATTTGCTCCTTTCAAGTCTGTAATTTTAAAAAATAAACTGTTACCCTCTTTTCCAAGTTTGTGATTGGGATAACTGTTCACCAGCAAATATGCTTTTCCTCCATCTTGGATTTTTTGCATGCCTACTTATCCAGTGATGAATATACACTTAATAATCCATTGTGCTTTGCGGTAAGGGAAGCTCTAATATAATTATTATGTAATGTGCATAATCTCCTCATAACTACAGCAAAGCAATAAGGTGGGGTGGTCTGCAGGCCTGAGGCATAACTTAGCTGGAAATGAACATTTTCATTCTACATAAACACTTAAGGGCCTGATTCACCTAATTAACAGCCTTAAATTAAGTTATTCCTCTCTTTTTCTGTACCGACACTGTCAGTGGCTTGAAGAGTAACTGGAAAAACAGGATCCAGGAGACCTTTGGCCTAGAGTTTCTCCAATAAGGTTTTTAAAAAAAATTAAATAAATAAACGACCAGAGCCATCCTTTAAAGGTTTCCCTAGCAGTAACCCCTGCGAGCGCGTCTCTGACTTCTGCAATGCACGCGGCCCTTCTTCATGCGACATGCGCGGCTCTCTGCACACCAACCCGCCCCCTCCGCCTGCAGCTCATAGCCTATGGAAAGCGCTTGGTAGTAACCAACCCCGATGTCTCCGCTTTCCACGCGCAGCATGTGTGGTGTGTTCGTGCTTGCCTGCGTTTCTCTTTAGAAAACACCACGATTATTCATAATTACAGCTAATTATTTCTGCCATTTATAAAACAGCCTTTGTTTTACATGCATACACCCACATTACATAGCTTCAGCTCAAATGATGCTACCTGTTTCTTATCACTTCATAAGAGGCCGTGCTCGTCATTAAATATTTTGGTTTTTACTTTCTACTGTGCTTTATTTAAATTAAGCTAATTGAAATTTTAATGCGATGATTTGTCCTCATTAGGGCCCTTGTAAGACTAGATTGTCCTGTGCATTCATGATGTCAGTTCTTGTGATGTCAGTGACCGTCTCACCAGGAGAACATTTCTGCATTTTTCTGGACTTGCTACGGTC
>JAODKC010000028.1:24041690-24059473 GCA_026777985.1 Mormyrops attenuatus
ATATAAATAATATGGGTCTGATAATCATTTATCCAGTGGAAGCCAAATGATAATTATAGCCAAGTGATACATATAGATGTCATTATATATAAATGAAAAAACACCATTCTTTAAAGCTGTAGGTCATATAAACCTTACTGAAGGTCTGAGTATGGTTTACGCAAGACAAAAAAAATGTTGAGTAATTGTAATGAATGCCAGCGTCGAAGAACCTTGGAATTTCAAACAAGACAGAAGGTGGAGGTTGAATTCTAATATCATTCTTCAGAGACAATCAGAAGGTTCTTGATGCGACATTCATCGGTCACCTGACGCCTGTGTTTCTGCACAGCTTCCCCAACAGTACTAAAAGGTGGCAAAACTCTACTCTAGAGACCTATGTGGGTATAATTAAACAGGTGGACCATCAATGCCAGGGACGACATGTGAGCAGGGGAGAGAAGGGCCGTCTCACTACACAAGCCCTCTAATCCCTAAGATCACTATCAGTGAAGATGAATCCTTCCCAGAATCCAGCCTAGTCTCCACCATCAGATCCAATCAGATCAGGTTACGCTGGATGTGCCCTTTAATGGGGATAGGATGTTGACCGCAGCTCATGTCACACAATCTTGCCCTGCAATCTGCAGCTTTCCCTGGGCATCTGAGTATGCAAACCATCGATCAGGCCACTAACTGCGTGCCCGCACCGGCACTTGACCCATCACTGACTGGCTGTGCTACCAGCATTCTCAGTTCCCTCCTGGTCCAGCCAGAACGGTCAATTTGACCCCATCAGCCAAATATTATACGCCAAATGGAGCACAGACAGAAAGGATTTGAATCGTCTCCTTTCGCCATAAACGTGCGTAATGCTAAACGCTAACAGGCTCCTGTTTCGATGTTCTCATCGAGGGCACTCCTTTAAGTCCTGAAACAAGAAAAAATGCGTGGTGGAAAATCCTTTCGGAAGAATAGTATGTAATATAATAATGATGAGCAAAAAATAATTCGCAACTAATGAGAACAACAGCAGCAATTATGTAGTTGTCTTTGCAACTTTACAGATGTAACTCATTTTAAATGCAAAACAATCTCCTTCTGAAATCCGTCAGCATTCCCGTCGCCAGCATCAGCGGCCGAATTTACGCTTTCGTGTTTCCTAAACGTTTAGCCGATTTTTACATTAAGGTAGATTATATTTCTGACGGTTTAATTGCATTTTATGTCCTTCTACAAGTAAATGTTTGAACGTTCATTTGCCACAAGTCATCTTCGAAAAACGAATCTTTTGCGGATAATGTTAGACACAAGCCGCTTTGTTTTTATGAAGTGCAATACGTTTAACCTTGAGCGTTATTCAGACTTTTGATTTGAGACATGTTACACAAATTACCAGTCGGACACAATGCTCTCCTTGGCTTTGTAATCTAAAAGAAATACAAATTAGCATTTGTTAATTAGACATCATAGTAAGAATTAAAATTTAATAAAGGTATTCGATACATTTTACTAATAAATATTTAATATACGACATCATCCCATTTAAACAACTGGTCAAAAAATAAATAAAATGTCTTTTTCTTCAAATTCTGTTCAAGAAAATGTGTTGCTTCTTCGCAATTTTAATATATTAATTTAATTTGAGAATACTGTACGCTTCAACAGACCTAGTTTACATCTTACCGACATCTCATGAATTAAAAATATAAAAAGTACAATGGACAAGAATTCATATTCGTAACTCGGGGGGGGGGCATCCAGTACTGTTAGTTAAATGGCCCTGAGCATCGATTTGTAACGGGAGAGGCCTTAAAAGCTATGTAAACTACACAGCAACAATTTTACCCTCAATGAAGTTTATAAAATGAGACACCTGCCCCTGGATAAAACAGTTACAGAAACGCGCCAGCAGTAAACAGTTTTCGGTTCTGCTTTAATAATCGGACATTTCGTTCATGTATCATTAGCGAAAACCATCATTTTATTGTTTATTATTTGTTTTTTTTAATACATAAAAATAATGTGACAGACCTTTGTATGCAACACACTGTATTCACAAAATAATTTCAAGTCAATGCCTTGTTTACAATGAATGTTACGTTAAATAAATGGTATTTTATTTGAAATGTTTTTGTAATTTCTGAGAAATGTACGACAACACAATGAATATGGCGGATTTTGATTTCAGGTGAGACTTTTGTTTAAAGAAAAGCATATCAATGAATAATTTTGGGTTAATCTTATAGCACCATGCATAGTCAACAGTCGACCTTTGTACAACTTAATTCAAATTACATTCGATATATATATTCTTTCACCAAATTCGTATATTTTCCCATGCATTACGTTAGTGATAGTGGTAAAATAAAAATGTTTGTGTTTTGTAATGCTCAACACCGCTATTCCTGATCTATCGTGCTGTTGCAAAGGTTTGCAAAGGTATTGATTTATGACGGTAACTGAAGGAATATTGACTTAGATGAACCCCACCGCCCCATTTAGTGTCGGTAGTGGTTCTTGCCATTACGAAACGTCAGTTTAATAACACCTTGCTTTACCCATGTTTAAAACAAACTCATGTAACCTACGTGTATTTTTTTCTTTACTTTCCGCATCGTCGTAGCTGTTCTCATTGTCTGACCCTTTTCTGAAAATTCTGCGGGCGATAGACCAATTTCGTCTTACAGGGGATCTTGAAAATACCGAAAAAAGGTCTTCACTTTTATATAGAGGTAAAGATGTTGGCTATCGGGACGGGCCTAAATTAAGCTTGCTGCTCCAAATAGAAACTGCCTGCTGAAAACCTAGGGGGCTTTGAATTTTGACTTTGTTGTCCTTTAATATACTGTGGGATACCCATTTCCCTTGCTAAGATATAGGATTAGGGGTGTTTCCAGTGAAAGAAGAGTTAAGTCGGGATAGTGTGAACCGTCCCACCCCTGCAATGGGCTAAAGCAGAATTACAGCTTGTAAGATCGGGGTACCGCCGTCACCCAGGAGACGGCTCTACTTGGGTGTTCCGGGCCCCGGGAAATTTAAGCAAACTAGTCGGTGGAAGGCACACTACCTTCCTTATAAATATCGATATGTGTTTTGGACCTGAGAGAACTTAAAGCGAAATAAAATTTGACAAGAGCGGCTAAAGCCAGGTATTTTCTGGGTAAAGCAGACGACTTAATGTGCCAGTTGTAAGAGGGTTTTCATCGAGCGATTTAGGTGCGCTAACGACGCGAGCGTGTTATGACGGCTCAAGCGAGTATCAGTGACCCTTCATCGTCATTATGTTTTAATTACGTATCCCGGTTTTCAAGAAATTTCTAAAATTTCCTTTACGTTGTTACACACCATGGCGATCTGCGCACTGCACTCAAAAATATCCCACTTCTGTTTCTGTAAGTAAAACCTTATTCTTTTGGAAATATGCAAATTCGCACGACTGGTAAGAAATGTAATTAAATCGGGTTACCAAAGTAAAAGGATCAACAAGCTGCCTTATGGAGCATCGCTGATCTTGTTGCTATAACAACAGAATACGGGTCCCTGTGATGTAGTACCACAGCATTTTGCAAAGGCATTTCAGTCTCCTCTGACATTTCAAAACCCTTTTTGTGTCTGCCTGAGTGTGTGTGTGCGTGTGTTTGTCTGTCTGTGAAAGAAGCTCAACCAAAATCTTCCTTCTGGAATCTTTGGGCCTACGTGTCAATTTCTAGATGCTCCGTGCTGTATGAGAATTCGTTCCCTATTTTAATCAGTTAAGGTACAACTTAGCTGAACGGCTTGAAAAGGGACATTTGATACAAAAATTTGCATTTCAGAGTAACTGAGAAGGCTTGATGTACAATTAAGAAATTTATATCAAAGTAGCTACACTTCTGAAAGTTAAATTATTCTCTGGTATGTGCTGTCATTTCTTTATCAAAGAATTCCGAACAAGAAGCAGTTCCGCTTTGAACCTAACTATCAAAAGGCCTTTCCCATTTAATGCCCACTAGAGTCTGCTTGACTGGGGTTATCGCCCCATCAAAAGATCTGAAATGAAGTACGTGGGTATACACTCGTTTAATGACGAGTAATGGACAAATCTGAGGGCTTGCAATTACTTCTGGAAATGGAGAGAATTAATTATTTAAAAACGATTAGCCTTTTGATGCCATGCCATAGATTCCATTATGCGGTTAAAGAATAGGCTAGTCGAGTAATGGTATGAAAGAAAACTAATAATAATAATAATAATAATAATAATAATAATAAATTTATTTACTCCATTTGCATTCAACAAAGCCTTGTGCATTATTATGCAGTATTTATTTATTTTTTGCAAAATACATAAACGTCACTCTGCGCTAACATTATTGCATTAATAAAAAAGGAAACATTTTTTATCAAATCATATACAAATAAGGAGATCACAACTGAGCATAAACATATGAATACCGCTGGGCGCAAGCATAATTCAAGTCGGCATTTAAAAATGTATAGCGTATGTGTTTGTTGGAGTTATTGTTGCAGTTGAATAAACACCCTAGGAATTACCCGAGCGCATTAAGTGATATTTTAATGATTAAATTTTAATTTGTTTCGACTCAGCTAATTAACAATGGGCCTGTAAGTTTTTTGTTTAATTTAAATTCGAAATGTACGCATCGCTTACATAGCCGTTTCAGTGAAAAGGCGTAAATAGTGTCTAAGTCAGAGCCGCCGGCTTTGCGATTTGAAGGTAAGGACTCACGTTGCTGATTTAGACGTTTAAATATGTAAAATATATAAATTAGATTAAATTCTTGTGATAAGGAATTAGATCAAATTAATCGACGCTGTTAAATTAACGTTAAAACAATTTAATATTAACAAAAATATGAATAACTGAGATTAATAAGAGTAATGATGGATAACAACATTCTGTGTTGACCGACTGTTACATTTTATATTACTTTAGCTTTTAGGGTTAGTTTTAATTTTTTTTATTTATTTGCCACGTTGAAAAATGTATCATTCTTTCTGGTTTTAATGAAGATGCGTTTGTTTTTCTTAATACGAACCAGTAAGTTATATTGGGGGTTTATTAATAACAATAAAAAGAAGCCAATACATTTTTAAAAGTATCCAAGAAATGATCATTTTTCCACCCTAAAACTAGATGAATTGCAATAATCTTAACAGCATAAAATTAATGCAATCTGCCTAGAGTTATCCAACACGAAAAGGCTACTGAAAACGTTTAATTATGATTGTACTAATATGTGACTGTTTAGGCCTATTTTATCGGGATAATAACACGTTCACATAAGAATTTCACCCTGAGCAAAAGCCGACTCGTTGTGGTTTTGTATTACTTGATACTGAAAGCATGGTTATCGCCGCAGCTCGTTTGTTATACAGAGAAAGGCCCCCCGGTCGAGCGCGCTCTCTTGACAACATCAGGACTATCAATCAGTTGGCGCGGAGCTCCCTGACATACAAACCACAAGAGTCTGAAACCAAGAGAACAGCCGCTAACACACTCCCGTCTGCCTTAGGTTGCCTGATCAGCAGCTTCAAACCCTCATCCCCATTAAAACCAATTAAGCTTAAGGACCAGCCTCGAGATGTCTATATATTTAAGCAAATATTAAAAACGTACAACCCCGGAGGGAAACGTGACCCGTATATTCATAGCTTCCGACTGAATATTAAACAAAAAATAATATACAAATTCGCGAGTTCCTACCTGATTCAGCTGCTGCCAATGATAAATGGAAAGCGAGAAGAGGCCAGTTCTAGACCTTCGGCAGCTTACCTCACTGCAAAGGACTGGAAGCATCACGGCATTTATTTGAGCTCAAACTCTGTCCGTGTTGACTTTAGCACAAAGCAAAGATTTCACTGCCCTGCTAGTTTAAAAAAATGATTATTTTACAGAGATATCGATCAGTGCGCTATAAAAATTCAGCTTAGCATTATGTCTAAAATGAAGAGAACGAAATTTAACGTCTGAGTAAATTTGCTGACATATGACGTCTTCCTATTCAAAGTTTACACTACTCAAATTTGGTCGTACCTGTACACATCCTATATCCCTTTATGTTGCCATTTGATTGTTTACTGGCTCTGTTTATTCGCAGGTCAGGAGTGTTTAAAAGAAGATTTGTGCGCGGGAATGGGAGCATAAATGTACACTTAAAACGCCAAGAGAGACTTAATACACAGCATCGAGTGGAAACGTGTTACCTCGGACCGCGGCGCTAGTCCGGGCACAGACTCACAGCTTATTCTTACCAATATAAAAGGGACAAACTTCTCTCTGGTAATCAGGGTGACACCCCGAGATTATGATTTATTCGCGGGAGAACTGCATCTTATCAGTTAGGGTCATTGGCGTGGGAGCCGCTAAGTAGTTTAAAAGTGCGCCCCTGACAATGGCTTAGCGATACAGAACACAACAGGTTAGAACATCACATTCAACTCCCATTGTTCGCAAAGCTGCCCCATTTTCTACATCTATTCTCCAACTCCTCGGGAGGCTTTTATGTGATAATGAAACAAATTTCATCCTTAGACGGCAACTTGTGTGTCCTCCCGCAGGGGGGAAACAGCGAGAAACGGCGAGTCTGAGAAAGAGGGGCGAGATTTCAGCCGGAGTCTTGCATTCTGCGAACAATGAGGAATTTAAGGGGGATTTCAGCGATGCCATTTAGGGTCCACTTCGGCGTATTTTAAAGCGAGGGTAACACGTGAGAAATTAGATGACTCATCTGAATGCGGAATATTAATATAAACAAATTATCCATAATAGGACAATTTCCTTGTAACCGTAATTGCTGTTATTATGCCGAAATATAAAACAAGCACAGGTTATATGAAGATTGGGTCCAACCCAGACAATAATTAATATATAGACTTCCGCGTGGCAGTAATACTGGATGGTGTCGTTTGTTCTGAATTGCTCATTTGAATAATAAATGTGTTATGCGGGGTATATATATATACCGCAGAGTGACGCTTATGTATTTTGCAAAAAATAAATAAATACTGCATAATAATGCACAAGGCTTTGTTGAATGCAAATGGAGTCAATATATAGCCTATATTAAATACGCGCTATAGAACATTAAATTATATTGATTGCAAAGTTGAACGAATTAGCTTCAATAAATGCATATGCCCAATGCTGTCAGTGAAAACTGTTCTCAGCGTCGAATATGTTTTTGATTAAAATACATTATTGCATTTTATTCGGCTGAAGCTACAACATTGTTCTTGACACAGAGATTATCACTGTGATAAGAACATAGTTTGAAATAGTATGGGAAATTAAAAAGTAGGGAACCTTGACAATTAGTATTCGAGTCATTATACAGGCAGACTTTTCACATGAAATTATATTTCTTGTTTAGGTTATATGGATATGCATGTACGTTATCATCCTTCCCGAGATTCATTGTAGCGGCACCGTTGTGCTCGTGACGTTTTGCATTAGTTCTTGAATTGTTGCTGAGAATGTCGGGAAATACCAGATGAAAATTATAAATGATATGTACAAATAGTACTTCCACCTCCTTGCCTTTTTCATTAATTTGACTACCGCATACAAACGTTAAAAACCTCAGCGTTTGACTAAATTCGTTGCATGCTTTCTTTAATGAAGAAACTTGGAACTAAACAACGACTAAAATATTTTGACCATGTAACTGCAAAATGTAAACATGCTTTTCAACGTGTAATTATATATAATATCAATCTTATAGGCTGCGAAATCACAAGTCAGTTGAGTGATTCCTTATTATTATTATTATTATTATTATTATTTATTATCTGTATTTATTATATTTTATTATTGTCATCGTTGTTGTTGTTGGCACGGCATGTGTATGTTTTATAATCTGAAATTTTTATTTTGGATGCAAGGTAACGATTTGTCTGGTCAAATGACATTCATCTTACCTTAAGCCGTCTAATTCGTGGTCTCCGAGGAATGTTTAAATTTAGTCTGCTATAAATTAAAATACCTACCGAAATCTACATATATTCCTATACCCTATAGACCATCGCTTGCAAAAATATTGCAGAACAACAACAGATTATATATGATATCTTAACACCTCCGTCCTTGTTATGTTTTATTTAACACAGGCAACACCTTTGCATCTTAACAATTCAAATGAAAAACTCTTGGGACTGTGTTCAGAAAAAACAATAACACTTTAATATAGATTTTATCCTTGTTTCAACTACAAGAATACACATTTACAAGTCATAAATAAAGAATACACAAACATCTGAAGAAGTCCAGGTTTCCCAAATCACGTCTTAAGGTCCATCAGCAAATCCGGTATCCTCGTCCTACTTTACAATAAGTGATTTTTGGTCCGTATTAAAAGGCGAGATATGGGATGAAAACGGATATTGTCACATCTTAACAACCTTTCACAAAAGAATTACTAAACAAACTCGACAACTAAACCCTCCGGAAACATTAAAAAATATTTGGAATGCATGTGCACAAATTATCATTTTACAAATTTACAAATAACCTATCAAATGTCCGTCTGTGAATATTTAAGAGGAGTTCATGATTGGCCTGGAATACACACCTTGATAGTAAGACGTGTCATTGGGTATTGACGATGAATCTAAGCCCGCTTTGTTTGCCATTGAGCCCATGGACAGTGCCCCTGGCATGGGAGAACCGTACCCGGAATAATGCATCGCCTGCTCGTAAGTCTTTAAGTCCATTTTGTGATGCTGCTGTTCTGAAGACATTAAATTGTTGATAGAGAACGGGTGGTTAAAAGAAAAGTGGTGTTCCGGTTTTAGATGCGCTTCATGCGCGAGGACCGAGTGGTGCTGAGACATGAGATGCTGAGCCTGAGAGTTCGGCGACGCCGCATGATCGGGACTCAGGGACTGGCTGGATTTCATGTCTGACATAGACCTTTTCTGCTCGTTTGAGGGTGAACTGGAGTGCGGGGACTCGTTGCCGTTGCAGCTTTCGGAGCTACTGTTAGATCCGCCTTCCGAGGTTTTTCTGCCGGACTCTTTGCAAAGCTTTTTGTCGCATTTGAAGCGCTTTTGCCGCCTCAGGTAGCAGCCGTTTTCAAACATGTTTCCCGAGTCGGGATGAAGGGTCCAGAAAGAGCCTTTGCCAGGCTTATCCGGGGATCGAGGAACTTTAAGAAAACAATCATTGAAAGATAATGAATGACGAATAGAATTCTGCCAGCGCTGCTGGTTCTGACGGTAAAATGGGAAAAGGTCCATGATCCATTGGTAGATCTCGCTTAATGTAAGCATTTTATTAGGCGACTGCTGGATAGCCATGGTGATCAGAGAGATGTAAGAATACGGCGGCTTGGCGTGGGTGTAACTTCGCCGGTACGTCTTCGGGTCCCGGGATCTGTTTATGTTAGACTGTCCATACATGGGGCTCATCGCGTTCATGTTGGTGTAAGACGTCAAGGCGTTCATGGACGGCGGCGGCGCCGTCATTGGGCTCATATTCGGGCTGAGCGCCGCGCTCATACCTGCCATGCCCGTTCCCATGCCGTTCATGGCCCCGGCGCCCGGCGACATTCCCGTCATAGAAGGGCTCATGCCGGTGTTTACGTAAGACATGTTCATGCTATTAGCTGTCATGTTAGTCGAAGTGCTCATTCCTGACATGCTCATGTAAGTGTTCATGGAATTCATTCCCAGTCCCGTGTTCATGTTGCCAACAGAGGTGTAACACTGAGAGGAGAGATAAAACGCAAAGTTACGAACTTACTATATTTCAGTTGCATTTCCACAAAATATGCAAGCAATGTTAATTCCTATAATAGTCAAAGTTAATTACTGTTAATAGTCAAAAGTACAATTTCAGCAAAGTAAGTCGTAATGCATTTGTAATGTGTAGTTGTAATGCATTTGTATGTAAATGATTACTTGCTGTTCTAAACCGTTTAATATACATAATTTTATATATGCACAATATAAAAGCAAGATTTTAAATGGTGTTTAAATGGTACTAAATTATTTTTAGATTGATAAATATAAATAAAAGTACACAATTTCGTACTGTATTGCGTATCATGAAAACAGAAGTTAAATGCAGCTGACGCGTGTGGTCACGAAAGTAAATATGTCCCACATTAGAACGAGAGTTTGTTTACTGTTATTAATAATAATGTATACAAAAAGAATCACACTTGAAAAAAAAAAAACATTCCCCAATACGCCAAACCAAGTTTGTTAGGATAGTGCGGCGTAGAGATTGGGGAGGATTTGGAGGTGCCTCAAGTCAATATTTGATCACAAAGTTAATATTATCTCAGGGCTAATATTGAGTTGTATAAAATGGGATCGGCTTTAGACGAAAAATATATATATAAGCTACTAACCTCGGGCTCCCCGTAATAGCTGCTCCAGTCTGTATGTTCGTGTCCTTCCATTTTAACAGCACCAAGCATCGTGGAAGTTCCTAACACTTTTCCCCCAATGGCTTTCCTGCAGCAGGCTGCTTGAAAGATCTTTAAAACTCGGTATCACACAGCAGGATGGCCAGGTCGCTGGTCTGCACTCTAGTCTGTGACAGGCGCATGTGTGTCTTCGCTGTCGGCGGTGCCCACAGGCGCGTAGCAGCGCCTGATGATGTCTGCAGCTGAAATGACGTTAGATCCTGGCTGTTAACGCGGTGATATAGCGCTGTGCGGCAGGCGAGCCTCCAATCCTGTCTTCTTCGTTGCCCTATTTGAATAATCTGCTCACACCTAGGCGCGAGGCTCTTGGGTTTGCCCCCCATTGTACACCTGCGCTAACTAAAAAAAAGAACAGCCCCAATCTGAAAAGGTTCATTATAAGGTAATCTCATTGTTTTTCCTGCTTGAAAAAGGAGAAGGAATTTAAACTGTTGTTCCAAGGGACATGGTTTTTATCATGCGCAACATTTGCATTGGTCGGGAATTTAAGAAGCGCGTTTATATAGCTTTTTTGTAGTTTGCAACGAGGAGTGTGGTCTGTATTGTAACATTTTATGTTATCCGAACAGCCCCACGCTTGAAATGGCCTCATTCGGCATTGCGTTTCCTAACGTTCATTTTTTTTGGCATAATTTCGATCGAAAGCATGGGTATAGTTATGGAAATTATTGCATGATATCCCTTTTTAGTGAAAGTCTCTATACAAGCCAAGGAAATGTTGTCCAGTGTATCTTCTATTCTTGTACTAGCTGATTGAAGATGTTAAGATTCATGGTGTATTATCTTTGTTCTGTTTATTGCAATTGTTAGGCGATTTGTGCTTAGTTAGGATGCTTGCGGAACTAGTTAATCAGAGAGTGTACATGCAAGGTTACCTTCTACCTCGGCCCGCTGGTATCTCCAGCGTTTCGAAACAAAGCAAATATTGAGTGATGAAACTAAGAAAATGACCCCCCCGGACAAACCAAATATCCGAGGACAAAAGTCGTGAGGTTAATTTTGTGGATGATCCACAATAACACAGAATCTAATTATCTAATAAAGCGTCCTTTGTGTATCTGGAACTTCTGCTGAGGCCAATTAACCCCTTTCTCTCTCACACACAGACACACAAATACATATTATATACAAATATATATTTTTCACAGCGCATACTAAATTCATATACATATACACACACTATACTATATTATATTATATATATATATATATACATACACATACATATACATATACATACACACACACATACACACACACATACATACATACATACATACATACATACATACAAATATTTAACTGGTGGATTCCAACAGTTCACTGACTCGCCCGGGTAACTGGATAGAAATCAGTTAAATTTCAAAAAATATATTAAACTAATTTGTTATTTAATACTTAATGTATAATGTAGTGTATGTACCTTCTCACAAGTATTTTTAAATGAAAAGACGATACTTTATCTTACAAGATGCTTGAACGATGGAGATGTGGGATAAAATAATATGTGAATAAATGTACAAATGAAGGTATTTTTGTAATGGGCCGCAATATATTGCTATTATATATGAATTAATATCTATTGAATGTAGATGAACATAATATATAAACAACAAAAAGAGAATATAAATATTACTGCTGTTATAATTATAAATAAACGAAAATAACATAAACACTCGCTGAGTGATAATTATTGAAATAATATTAATGATTTACTATTAAGATTTAGAGCGCCCTCTCATGGAAGCAACTCCAGCAGCGCCTTCCCTGAGCGCGGCTGCGCTTGAAGGTTCGTTTGCCAATACAGTCGAAATGAATTACGAGCGGGGGTCGCATTCCCGTCGCTGAACGCATGGCAGTCAAACCAGCAACCTCATTCTACTGCCTAGACAACGGAAAAGCTGTCTTTTCCCAAAATTAAAAACATAGACGAGCCTCAAGAACAAGAATTAAATGTAAGAATATCAAGCAGAAAATCTTAGACTTAGAGAGGTTTGCAGCAATGATATATGTTTCCGTACTTCTTATAAGTACAATTACTTGGATAAGAAAAACACTTAGGACAATTCCAAGCAAGGACGTAGATTTGGGTTTGGGCGGTGGGGATGTGTCCCGACCAATAGCATGGGAGTATGGGAGTACTGCATATGCTTTGGGGGGGGGGGGGCAGGGCTCTTGTAGGCTGACTTGGTCCCTACTAATACATACGCTCTTGATTCCAAGGACCCCTAAGTACGTGACAGGGGCCCTAAAGAATTTGGAATATAATTGGATTGATCTGGGTTGGGGGGCCCCAATATGACATGCTTTCATGCACCCCTGCTACTCAGGAACCAGAGTCATACTGATCATTCACATGTCCTGTTTGTCCGTGATGGGAAAAAAAAAAAAGTTTACATTAAATATAACAAGTTCACTTTACACTGCAATCAAAATTCCAATTATGGGATGTGAGGCTGGCTTTGTTATTTTGGACCCATTCGTTTCCAGGCAGAGCCAATGTACGGGATCTAGGATTTGAACATTGCGTTCCATCCAAGAGAGTCACGGAATCTACCAGGGGTACTGACATCTTATATGTCACACAAGACTTGCTGGAAAACTAGTGGAGACATGGTGAAACAAAAGACAACAATAGACAGATGCCTGTTACTCTGACCAGCTACATGCATTTTTTTTCCCCTCTACCAGGTAATCCATGTCGCTGAACACCTTTTCACAGCACATATTAAAACTGAAGCATTTCAAGCCCTACATTTGATGGAAGGGACTTCACACGCACTTTCCATGACCCCACACATTTTAAATTGCCATTCTGTCACCAGCAGACCCCCCTTAGACAAACACCCCTCTGTCAGTGTTCGTGGTGGGACACAACTGGCCCACGATCTGATACGAAGAACCGTTATTGACGGCCACCCTTATCAAATCCCATCTTGGGCGAGGACCGATCTTGGCACGTGTAATAAGACGCCAAACTCTGAATGGTTTTCAATTCATCTGAAAAACGTTCATTGATATTCTGTGTGGATAACACAGCAGGACTGTACATGCACGGTACGAACTGCAGGAGGGGACGATTTAGATAAAAGTGAACCATCACTAGATGCTGGCGTTCATCAATCTTGCAGCTTTGTATGCCGGTTTGAAGGTCAGCATGATTGTCAAAAAAATCCTTTGTCATACAAAGTAACACTTCCCATCAGTGTTTACAACCTGAAGTCTTAGATTACAAGCTGGACCAAAGGCTTGTATGTGGGTATAACATCACTATAAAAACTTCATGATCAGTATAATTAAAACAAAATGTTAAGGCAGTTATTTTGCTGTAAACCATCAGTGTTCATGAGCAGCCATGCTTCTCTCATAACTACACACTCCAGCCCACCCTGGCCGCATGTCACAGTGAGGTGGGCATTTTCTGAGATCCGCAGGTACCGCAATGTCCACATTCAACACAAAACCTTTGGAGAAAAACAAAATAAATGGCATTGTAACTTAGTAGACAAGTTGCATAGATTATCAAACTTGCAGGGCAAACATTTTTCCTCTGTGAAAGTATGTAAATGTGGATAAAACGCAAATATTTCTTTACAACAGACGTCGCATTCCTGGGCTTGAGACACACCGGATGGGAAATTCTGGAAGTATGCTTGTCAAGTGAATTCCGCTCTGCCTTTATCTATGCGCAGGGGTTATGGCAGAAACCAAGCCTCTAGGCCTGGTGTGATGTGGTGTTTGCACATATGTGCCAATTAGCATGGAAGATGCTAAGATCTATGTTGACTGCAACCATCTCCCTGTACAGGAAATCCATAACATGTTAGCTGAAGAAGCATCAGTGTAGGATTCTGGATTCTGCCACAGCCAACACGCTCTCCCTCAGCGGAGGAAAGGGGACAGTGTTTCATAAGGCTCGGATTTTTCAGTTAGGGGACCGTGATTTCATTATTGTTCACTTCCACAGCCTCAGGGACAAAACGCAGCAGGACCGGTCCACAACCAGGTCTTCCCCCTAATTAAGTGGTGCTTCAGTAATTTGAGAGATTTTTGCATGAAGGTGGTTTGGACTGAACTTCAAACAAGGGATGCCACCTAAATGAATGGTACTGTTTGGTGCACCAAGAATTTATGTAAGCAAAGCTGACCGGCAGGTTGTCTGCTTACCACACACACACACACACACAAATTTGTATTATGCTCATTAAGAGGACGTTTACTCTAAAGATGTTCCCGTAAATATAGCAAAACCAATACACAAATACACTTTGATATGTCCCCATTTACCCTTTTCCCAAATAAACCCACAAGATGTATAACCTAAGGTTTCAGTTTCTTCCCTCCCTGATCCTGTAACAGCGGACTGTGACTTGCTTGAAGGGCCATGGCCGCAAAGCACCTCCGACGGAAACCACCGCTTGCACGACACGGCGGTCTGCTTGCCAAAATGCCAGGGGGTCGCCGAGGATTTGAGCGTGGGAGCCTGCCTGGCTCTTACGCCGAGGACACTGATGCGCACAAAACCCTCAAATCTACGCTACCCGGTTATTCCCAGTCAGTTGGTGCCAGGCGTGACAGCAGAACGAAAGATCAGATCTCTGACTTGCTGCTAGCGAGGACGACTATGGGATCTAACACTCCGACAGATGATCGGAGTCCGTGGTGGAAGCTGCACCTACACGCTCCACTTTCATAGCAGGATTTCCTCACAGTGCTTCTTCTGAACGACCTTAGATATTTGCCCAAGTCTTTTTTTTTTTTTTTTTTGCCCCACTTTCTCCACCCGTCCCTTCCTTAAGAAATTTCAGGGCAATAGGTTAAGCTTGCAATTCGTCAAGGCGAAATTAATAGCAAGGACGTCTTTCTTCAGAAATCTGTGGAAGCAGCGTTTGGCTGCCAACCGCCTGTGGTGACGGCAAACATTCCCGAGCAGGGCCGAGGTTTGGGCTTGCCGTTATCCCGCACAGCTGTGACAACGCTTGTTGGCTGCAGGTCTGTGGCCCGTTGCGATGTGTTTACCTGGAAATGAATCTGAAAGGCGGTGAGACTGGGAAGGCACACAAGACCCGGGCAAAGAAACACGGGGGCAGCCATCGCGTGGGGAGGGGGGTGGGTCTCCTTCTCATTATAACCGGACTGCCCCGGACCTGGGTGCAAACATGGCTGTTAACGGCTGAGGATTTTCACAATTACGCCTCTTTTGGAGTGAAATGGAAAGACATATAGACTCAGTATCCAAGACCCCGCAATTCTTTTGTAACTCTTCTCTCTTGTCATGCAAAAAAAAAATGCCTGACATCCACACACACACACACACACACACAACAATAACAACAACCTAAGAAGGGAGAGATAACAGAGGTACAGAGGTACAATGGACCCACCTCAGAGAGGACGGACACTAATGGGAATCGGATTTATTTAGCGGCAGGACTGCAGGAGCGCAAACAGATTGTAACCTGGATCCCTCACACCTGCAAGTGAGAAACCATCTTCCCGCCACAGCCGACTGGGTGGTACTCCCTCCTCATGAACCAAACACAATGCCCCATTGCCGATACACACCCTAACTTCAGAAATTAACCAGCTGTGCCCTGCAAACCGCCAAAATCATTACTGAGAAAGTGGCAGCTATTTCTGTATTTTCCTTTAATTATTCGAAGGGGGAAATGTTCCATTTATCTATTGGAATTAATTAGTCGACGCTTCTTTATTCACACTGGTGCTAAAACCAATTAACCAGAGGCATGAGAGTTGGTTTGTTGATTGCGTGGATTGGGATCCCACAGGACCTCCATCCCAGGCACATGCCACTGGACCTGAGGCCTGTACTACGAAGTGGGGTTACTGGCTTATCGGGGTAACTTGTCGGATTTAAGGTACCACAGTTTAAATGGACTTCATATTCGTTCTCTTAAATTTTGCCCGGACTACCTTAAATCCGACAAGTTACCCAGATAAGCCAGTAACCCCGCTTCGTAGTACAGGCCTCAGGTCTCCAAAAGGTACCCAGATAACAGAGCCACTTCAGAAGCACACATTTCCCCCCAAAAAATCACATGGTTAACTGTCTCTTTGTCCACGTCTTAATGTCCATGTTTTAAAATATCATGTGTATATTACCTGTCTTAGTATTTTTATTTTGTTTATCGATTCTCATTTGCACTGTGACCAACAAGAACGATATTGCACTGCAGTGTACGACTCCACGCATCACGCATCTGAAGGTGACAGTACGAGGTACTTTGACGTGTCAGAAATAGCCTGGTTAGACTTCTGAGGACTGTGAGGTTTCAAGGGGCTTCTGAAGGTTTGACATTTTAATGTCAGACTGTCTGGGAGCCAGCTGCACTCAAGACATATATTAAAAAGAAAGCAAATATGTGAAAGAAAACTGAGAAAATGGATAGTGTTGCTAAACATGCCATTACAGTACATTGAATGTGGATCTGGATATTTTCTATTAATCAATGACTTGCTTTGATTTAAAAGTAGTTTGACAATATGCCGGTAACAAATCAGCTGACACATTCATTAGGGGTGATTCTGAGTTTTTTGCCACTTAACTGTGGTCTCTGTTCTCTGTATGTCAGTGACATAGACCCATCTTTAAGGCTCTGTCCACCCCCCCCCCAATTCTCCAGTCCACTTTCATTGATGGAAAAATAAATTACCTAAAAAAAAAAAAAAAAAAAGAGAGAGAGAGTTGGGGGTGTGTGCGGAAGGAGCGGGAATAAAAGCACAGGAGGGACCTTCGTATCTGCGCGGCATTCATTTCCTTCCTGTGTCTCCTGAATGGCATCCATATGTAGATGGCCAATTTGTCCTGTTTGCAGAGGGACAGTGTGGTGAGCAGGGTGGGGCAGCAGTGGGGCTGGAGGGGGCAAATTAGCGAGCTTAAACATGAGGTACGCGCCGGCCCAGGACTGGCGACAAAGCTCCATACCAGCATGACACCATGAGTGTCCAGTGTGTGTTTGCTTATCCGAGAACACCCTCCCCCTCAGCGGAGTCTTAGGGGGGCTATAAATTTGGCCTTTACGGGTCCTGACAGCTAACAGGCTAACCGCAATGGAGGCCAACGACTTGGCCACTCAACAGATTAGCACCTCATCAGCCTCCCGCGGCTTCGGACAAACAGGGCCTGCCTCCCCCACATGCACATAAAACACAGTTGGCCATCGCCGGTAAACAGTCGGCCCGGCAGGGGGGTCCGTGCTGGCTTCCTGGATTCCCCCCCCCCCCTTTTTCTAGCAGTACAGCTGCACCAGGCTCCTGTAGGGGCACCCCCACCCCTGGCTGGAGAGACGTGTGTTTCAGGTGAGCAAATATTACCACTTGCCTGAGAATTCAATGGCCATCCCTTTT
>JAODKC010000028.1:24063193-24090611 GCA_026777985.1 Mormyrops attenuatus
GGCGTGGCCATACAAGCCACACTGCCTGACACATGGGATCAGCGCCAAGATGGACCTGTGGTTCTGCCATGGGGATATTTGGACACATTGCCGGTATTGCCCGAGCACAGAGGCACCAATGGCAGGCCTTTGTGAGAAATGCATCAGTGCCTGTCAGTTTACAGCGCTCTGCCCCGGCCGATCAGGTGCTGGACGCCATGAGTCAGCTGATTCACGTTAAATATTTGTTCTGTTCGCACTTTGACCCACATCAGCTTACATACTGTATCATACAAATCGACAGGCGCTGAAACATCTGGCCATTTGGGGTCAGGTTCTATTTTTAGGGGTAAAACAGCAGTTCGCCCTTAAGTGATGAGGGACGAACAAGGTTCCTTAACAGTGGGAAATAAAAATTTTTAAATTACAGGTTTTACACAATCGCTGACTTATTAGGCTTTGCTCAAACCTATTAAGCATTTTTCACCTTATCGTTCAAAAACAAACATTTTGACCGTGTTTTCTATTTTGTTTTTTTGAGTGGAGAAGGTAACAAAAAAAGAACGTTTTAGCGAAACAAGGATTTTACAAATAATCCGTGTGTTGTCCGGTGTTCTGTCGAGTTGAGCTACTTTGACGAGTTAGGCTACCGTAGTGCTAATTGATAGCCCTAACCCCAACTCTAAAAACCTAATCCTAACCCTAACCCCTAAAACCTAATCCTAATCCCAAGACGGTGGAACTGCACATGCGTAGAAAGGCTCGATAGCACGTCTTGATAGGTAGCTCAACTCGTCAGAACACCGGCATAAACGAAAAACGTTTTGGCCAGTACTCGTGTAAGGAATGCACTTTAACTCTGTTTAATTGCACCTCAATTGCAGTCATTTTTCTGCTCTGTATCTCCATCGGGTTATTGGTTGTATATAAAATACTGCTTGTGTATCACATTTTGCTGGCACATAATGGCACGAGGCTGGTGATTCTCAACCTTTTTTGCATCGCGACCCAACCGTGCAGGCTCAGTCGCGACGCTATATCAAGTATAGGTTTAAATTGACGTCATGATCAAGCGAACAGTGCACACTGAAATTTACGCCAATCAATTCTTATGGCACAAATATGATTGGATGTGCCAGTGAATTTTAAATTAAGCGCCTGTGGTTTGGCTTCTTGGATTGATTGAGTATTCAGTAGTTCTGCGCTAAGCATTTGAAGACCCAAGACCAGTTTATATTGGTTAATTCTAGGACTGTGGTTGGGAATACTGATCGTGGATCAGCATAGGAGCCTTCTGGTTTTAAAACACAATTCCAATTCTGCCTCGCGACCCTTTTAGAATTTGCCGCGACCCACATGGGTTGAGGATCGCTGCACTATAAGCATAGTCTTGGGTCTAGATTCTGATTTGCACGTCAATATGTCCTTTTGTGCATGTTGAAGTGTGGTTGTGGGGGGGAGCGTTATCTGTACGCTTCTCATCGGATTAGACGTTTGCGGTTTGCGAACGATTCGTACTTTTTAAACGAAATGATTGTGTCACCGCACGGATTCGTTCAGTTCATTCACTAAGGGATTCCACAGCATAGTTCGTTCACGACCGAAATATAGGCTACTCTGAAACAACTAGCAGCCTATATAATGACATATGAAGTATGTAGGAGAAATAAATCAGAATATTCAGTTGCTATAATTATATATTCAAGTCACACCATTTTAAAAGTATAAAGCTTAATGCCATTTCAAACATCAAATGAACCCGCTGACGCAAATGCGAACGATTGAAAGGACTTTTGAGGCGTAGGGTGTCCCGTCTCCTTCATGCAAAAATTATTGAGGGGTTCCCAGGTCGGCAAAATTCGTCGAGTGGGACCCTGCTGCCCCGGTCGACCTTATTCCTCTCAAAGTCTCAGCACGATATTGCCCTGATGCATCCAAGGGTGACCAGCCACCCCGGGGAACGAGAAATATCTAAAGGAACACGTGACAGATGCAAATTAATGATTCCATCATATCGCTGAATGAACAATAAAGAACTGATGCACTAAAAATATTCGTGATTCTCATCTCTAGTATAAATGATATGAGAAAGCCCCTGCTGAACTTTAATTTATCATCATGCATAAAGCGACACCTAGCGGAGGAGTGGATGGCGTTTACCGTGCACTTTTCCCCCTAACGCTCGCAAGCTAGTTCATATGCATATTTTATACACACCGCATAGTAAAATTTGTTCCTCCCCCTATTAGCAACACTTAAAACTAGAAGATATAAATTCTTCCCTGCTTTTCAAGGACTATACGGTGGCTGTAATCTAAACACGCCTTAAGATCTAGGTAGGGTCATTTATCGCGTCCGCTTTGTGACCGTAGGAGTCTTTATAGCGGAAGCGCACCAATCAGGTTCGTAATTAAGGTTTTTTTCACGTGTATTGATTTGGGATATTTTTAAGGAAGAATTGCTAAGAGATGGGGCCAGTCGCATTGAGAAAGTTATGGTCTGTGGCTTTGGGTAAAAATGAGTAAAACACTGTCGCAAATGAATCCTCTTTATTTGTTAAAGATCATTTCGATAGCATTTAAGAAGTAATGACTTTTGGATTTGAAAGGCCACGCCAGACAATGTATCACATTTCAGTGTACCATAAATCCAGTAGGCCTACTATAAATTTAACTAGCGCCTTGGTATCCACGGAATCTCAGAAATGCTTAATGAGCTATTGTCCAACTCGAATACAAAGAGGTGATTAAGCAGCATCATTCTAACAATGGTGTTAAATTCCTTCTTCGGCGACGCACCAGATGTTACGGCTGTGCGTTTTTCCCCTTATTCTGGAAGGGGTTGTCATTGAGAGCGGAGAAAAATAATAAGCCAGGGATGTGATTCTGTTGGAAGTGGTTCTATTAAATTTAATCCTATTTTTTGAAGTTTGGAGATGTATAGTGTTATCGTATCAAGTGCACCACACAAAGTATGTACTTTGCAGCGGCAAAACGAAGCGTTTTATGTTTTATAGGAAAGGTTTTATAGCCTACTCCAACTGAAATATGATAGAGGTATAATCCGGTGGCATTTTAGTGGCTGGTAATCGTTCCCTCTTATTTAAAGAGTATCGGTACTTCGGGGATTTAGTCCAAAAGTGAAAATCTCCTAAATAACACATTAAATCATGTGATTCCACCATGGATGGGTGTGTGAAGTTATCTGAGTTACATCAATTTGATTTTTAGGCACTATTATGATTAAGGAGGTTATCATTTAATAATGAATGGCCTATTACCTTGGGGGTTCGAATCCCACCTCCGTCATCTGTGTATTCATCTGAATGGGCACTTCTTCCTTTTCTCCTTGTCGAGAGTGTCCTCCTGCCTGAAAGACCGCGTGCAGTAGAAGAGGCCCGAGGATGCGTGAGTAAAACAAGAGCAGTAGGCATGTGCAGGTTACGAATAAGTTAATCGTTACAGTTTCACAGTCCAACAGAAGAGGGTGCTGTTTCTCATTTTTTAATTTAAAAATCTCGAATATACAAAGTCCATTCATCTGAATACACACATGTGGATTGAAAAAATACCCCGATGTGGACAGAACAAACACAACAGAAGAGTAGAACTTTCTCCCCGGAGACTTTCTGCTACTTTAATCAGTAGAACCCTGGACTGCTATTTGTGCCCTTCCCATGATTGTTCTTTTTAACTAATCTATGGTATCTCATATGTATGTCATTCATTGCCTTCATTCATTGCCTTGCGAAGACATTACAAACTTTATAATTGTGTGTCAAAACAATGCATACCAAACAATGCCTATACAGTTCACAAGTTAGTGCGTGGTGGTTCTGAAGTCCCAGTCCATACTGAATGGTATGAATTAAATATGTAGTCATGTATAAATAAATAAATGTATGTTAATCGGTTACAATAGAAATATTTGTTCAGTGAGCAAACATGGATGCAGCGCAGCATAATGCATCGTCTGATGGTGTCCATGTCTCTGTGTTTTGCTGGGAAAATGGATGACCGCTGGCAAGAAGTCACGGAATACTCTAATCCAGAGGCTCCTGGGCTACTAGCGTTTGTTTTGGTGCCAACGATCACCGCAAAGTCAGCAGTGCTCCTGGGACATGAGGTCTGATGGTTCAAAACCGACACCTTCTTTACTTACCCGTCTGTGTGTGTTTTTGAGGAACCGGTGACAAGGAGCCCCACTGCTGTCGAGGAATCGAACATCAGCACAAAGTGTTTTTTTATTTATATATATATATATGTATATGGACAAGTTAATATTTGTCAAGGACAAACTCTTCTCCCCGGTTTTTTAAGTCACCATCTGTTGTCCATTACGTGCGTATACAAACTGTATACATTACAAACTTGTTTGATCTTGGTTTTCTGGAGAAGGTCTGAAACTTTTAATGAACTGCCAAGTCTTACATCACGAAGGCCTGCTTCAGTTCTGCTTGTAGATCTTGGCAGAAGAGCACGGTCTAAGCCACTGCTTCTCAGGTTTCATCAGGCTTTTGTCTAGTAGCTACTTAAAAGCGTTCATGTGGCCATTTTCATTATTTTAAAAGCTCTCCGTCTTAAGGCTGGCCAGCCATTTCTACGTAGACATCTTGGGCAGAGAGGTGTTGTATATTCTTGAGCAAGAATCATTGGCCCTTACAAATATTCCCTCAATTAAAAAAAAAAACAAAAGACACCTACATTCCCACAGCAGCCTCTTCAGCGATGGCTGCGTTCCGGGGGCAGACAAGAAGACGCCGTCATGTGTCTGCCAGACCTGAAGGGGGCAGTCTGATTCATAGGGTGACTCACTCCACGGAGGATGGAGAGGGGCTGCCCTGATCACAAACTGCACCCACAATGCAGACAAACAGGCTGATCTATTAAGAGTGGGCATTTCAAAAAGAAGACGTTAAGATGTACGCCTACTATAAATTTAACTAATTTAGATGCAGTAATTTTAACTGCCTAAGCTTGCGGGATACTCTTTAATGTGGTTTCACAGGGGATAATTTCAGAAAGAAGTTAAAAAACAGAAAAACTGAATCCTGAGTGGAATGGAGGTTCTCTTGCTCGTGTATGCATTCTGCTCTTTGGATATAATGGAATTAGGCTGCCCCTGTTTGTTACTCGTTGATACCCCTAGTGCCACATCAAAAAAAAAAACGCAATTTCTGAGGGTGGCTGGAATGATAAACGGGTCATACGGCTGACTCAGGAAGCTCGCTGCCTGTATGTGACAAATGCCACATGGGTGTGAACATTACAGAAGTGTTGCGCAGCAGCAGGTCGAAGCCCACCTACAGTAAGCTGGGGAATGACGACCTCTCCCCCACAGTAAACATCACGCCTTTAGCGGAGTAGAGCACCGTAGACACCGAGTTATCTGCGGGGCCTGAGGCAAACATGGTGGTCTCTAGGACTTTCTGGAGAGCACAGAGTCTTGTCATTAACCTGAAGGCCGCAGCCAGTCCCACATGAACATCAGGACCAGTCTCTCCTTTGCACATCGTTTAAAAAATTTTTTTTTTTGCGTTCTGAAGTTTGAAAGCCAGCAGAAAACTCCCATTCAGTTCCACCACAGGGGTACTGCTAGTGATTCTGGCCCCTGTGACAGCCTATTACATTGCGCCCCCTACCCAGACCAATCCAGTCATGTTCCAATTTTTTGGACATCAGGGGCCCTTGGAATCATCCTAACTCTCCCCCCCCAACTTTATGGCGCCCCTGATCTCTCCCCCAACCCCACCTTAGCTCCACGTCAAAGTTTTGGGTTTTGCTGCCATCTTCCATCGCCATTATGCTGGCCCACAAACGGCGGGGGGGGGTGGGCGAGGATGACCGCAGAGGCCCAGAGAAAGTCCCGCTCATATAAAGATGGGGAACGCCATGCTGGCTCGCAGTATAATTATTCAGTAGGATCCAGAATTGGCGTATTACTGCTGCAGTGGACTGGAACTGCCGCCCCTGCCCCCCCCCCATCCCCCGGGCACCCTCACATCTTGAAGCTATTAGTGACACGCAAGACGTTTAACAGGCCCCTGCTCCGACCACCCTCCGGGCTCCTGGCTCGCTTGCCACCATGAGAGAGCCACAATTATATGATAAAATTTCAGCGGGCTACTAGCAGCAGTGGAGAAATAAGCAGGTGTATCGCTGAGAGCCCCCGGGGGAGAAAGTGCTGAATTTAACGGGGGGGGGCATGGCACAGCACACTAACGATTATCTCAGGAGCGCCTCAAAAAAAAACATTACCTGTGTGCAAATGGCACATTCTACACCACCGCGGAGCCCTCACGGATATGTATGTACTTGTTCCAATGCAAGTTCATCACTTAAAGTGGATGAAAAAATTCACTGTCACTGATAGCTGTGATTCTCGACCCAGTCCTTGTGGACCTCAGGACGGTCCACATTTTTGCTCCCTCCCAGCTCCCAGCACAGCTGAACCAAACAATCAAGCAATCAAGAACACCAAGTACTTGGTACAGGTGTTGGGAGCTAGGAGGGAGCGAAAATGTGAACCGGCTGGGGATCCCCGAGGACTGGGTTGAGAAACAGTACAAATGCCTTTACAAAGTGCCCTTTAATCTCGCCCACAAGCACTATTGCTCAATGATGTGGGCAGATAATTGCGTGAGATGCTCAGTGACGAGAAGAACCCTGCTTCAGCTTCTGAAAAGCATGTCTTGATGTGTGGTATATTCAGGGCTCAGTGCCACATCCCCCGCCAATTAATGGAGCCCCTTCAGACATACGAGCTCCTCAACTCGGAGGATTCAGGTGTATCGGCCTGCGAGCCAGAACACATGCGCTGGCGAGGGGATCGCGAGAAGGGCACGGAAGGCCAGGGCTGGGCCACAATTAAGTTCGGGGTCTGGCCACTAGCCAACAGGTTTAATGTCGATTGAATTTCAGACAGGAAGATGGATTGAGCATAACCCAATAAGAGGCGGGGGCGGGGGGCACATGAGGACAGATGAACGTCGTGGGTTCAGACACGTATGACTCATGTAATATAATGTTGGTCACCACCCCCCCCCACACACACATATCTCATCACACAGTGTGACAGGCTGCAAAACTTCCCAGCAGAAGCTACTTGCGGGGGGGGGGGGACACAACACATGACGTGACTCATTCACTGGTCGACATTACTCGGCCGCAATAACTTACAAAAATGCCAGAGGCACTCGCACTCGGGGAAAGAACTTCACCAAAGGCTATCATGATGTTACAGGTACACCGCTTTTATTAAATCTGTAGGCACTAAACTATACAGGACACTGACACCTGCCAGTCCAGTGGCAACACAGAAGGCGTGTCCATGATTGTGAGATAGATCCTGCTTCCCGCCCCACGTGCCGATCGAGGCGTGGGCCAAACAGGTGCCACATTTTTGCTCCGTTGGTGACCCAGGGCAGGGTCCAGCCCAGGCGCTGTCAGCTGTAACCGAAGGGTCACCAGAAGGTCACAGCAGTCACACCTGTCGGGAATCCTTCTTTAAGGCATGGGCGTCGGTTTGTGCGGTCGCCGGCTCGTGTGAATGTTACGAACCGCTCAGACTCCCCCCGTCCTCCTCTTAGGTCTGCAGGCAGTGTGATGCCATGATAATCGCCGGAATCAGACGCAGAAGGTGCCGGATGATGGGTATTCAAGAGCAGCTCGTTACGCAACACACAGAGACACACAACGTTCGGGAAGTGTCACGTTTGAGACGGAACCTTTTTTGCTGAAAATGGCGACGTTTGGAATTGCTCACGCAACATGAGGCTCTCCGCTGGCGGCATCTGCGCTACGGCAACAATAGTGCGCCCCACTCCACGTGTTTATTAAGGCTGCGAGACGGCGTGTCAGCAGAGAGAGCCGGTGAGGAATGTACTGAACAGAGGTCTACAGGCTCTATGGGGTTCTAGTCTTTTTCTTTGGATTGCACTTTCCAAGAAGGTAAAAAATAACAATAACATAAATAATAATAAGCATCTGAAAGGCCTGAGCAAACCCATGCATGCACACAATCGGAATGTTCCAGAATGCCACCCGCTGACCACCCTACACAAGCTCCAGTCCAGATTTAGAGTGCATCAATCTTCTAGTTCTCGTTCACGTTAGATGATGCTGCTTAATAAAATAGAAAATGGAGATTCCGGCAGGGAGAAGGTGCTTCCTGACACAGCTTGCAGAAATGGAGGGTTTTGTGTTCCTTTGCTCTGGCTCATTGGCCATGAGGAAGTTGTCTAAACAGAGTGTTTTGATCTCAAGTCTTCATCTCTGCGTCATCAGTACCGGTGGATCCCGATTCGGTTTTAGGACCCAAGATCACTGATGTCCCTGAGACTCGGACGTCTCCTCAGCCAGACCCCTCGATCCACAGCCGCCACAGTGCGCTGTGGGATACGCCAGCCATCACACAGGGCTCTGTGGATTAAGCACGCACCACAAACTCTTTCCTTCCGCTGCCCCCTTGTAAACACACAACTCTTTGATAGCATCATAGGCTGGGGGTGGATGATTAAAAAAATAACAGCTAACACTGTAAGCCACTGGGAATTGTTCTAAGAGACAAGAGGCAATTAGAAATGAAATGAAATATTTAGATTTAGTTGGGTGGTCAGTAAACTGAAAAAGTAAACGAGAATCTTAAAATGGCATTTTAGTAACAAGAAATGTATTTTGAAACCCCTAGTGCCAAATGTATTTTGGTTCTCAGTAATTATAACAGTTTTTTAAGATTGGGGTCTTTCAATTGCATTTCTGTATAATATGGCCAGTTTCAACTGGGTGAACTGGCAAGGCTGGTATATATCAAAATATTACAACGATATTACAAAAAACATAGGAGAGGAGAAATGTCACACACGGGACACTTGAAAATGTCACTCTTGCTCAAAATAACGCCACCATTAATATCCATCACAAAATTCCATTTCAACAAACAGGCTAACAGGAAGGACGCTCACATTTGCCACATTGATACACTTCAGGAATAAATAACAAAGGTAACTGTTAACCCCACCCACCCCCAATTGTTTTCAGGGACACAAATCATCTGGGTAGCAGCTTCTGATTTCTCCAACGTCTTCGTCCACAAGCTGGGGTCAGTCGAACACCAGATAATCGAGTCTTGGTTCAGAAAAGCGACATAAATGCCAACCGCATTCATAGTACATGTTCCAGTTTAACGCCGATCAACACAATCATTCAATAGAAACAGCTTTTTCGAAAACAAAAATAGCACTCTTAGCTTACGGAAAACCGAACCTACTAATGCAGAGGTTTTTTAAAAACGTCTTTATGAAAACAGCCCTTGCACAACGTGATTTAATCTTCGGTTTGCTCCTGGATTTAGCCCTTCTCTGGGTTGAATGAGCTTCCAGTTTCGGTTACCCGAGTGCTCCCACACACGATAAAGATGACTCGAGTTTCGAGTGAAACGAGTTACCGGTATTATTTTTTTGTGGCTTATGAGAAAGCAGTCTACTGGAGGTGAAAAGAAGCTCTCTGGAATGTTGGGAATTATTTAAAAATGGGGAAAGGAGGAAAGCCCTGAAAATTAATGTCACTAGTCAGTAACAGGTTCATTGTTTCCCCACAGTGCCACAATGCTAAAGCACCTGCACAGTGCCACCTGTCTGTGTAATGTGGTACTGCATGTTCTGGCCTGGTTCGGCCAAGCCTGCCCCCCTTCGTTGCTCCAGCTCAAATCCCACACTCTCCATTAGCTGGTTTCAGGTGAAGGGAACAACTCCAATCATATTTCACAGGAGTGTTGTCCTATATCTACCTCTCTGGCGCTTGCGACAGGCAATCCTCCTGCCTCTAGGGGTCCTCGTCCATGTCGTCAAGGTTGGGTGCCATGATGAAGTGTTTTGGATAGGGCAGGTTGTGCTCATCAGCGTACTCCTCCCACCGCGCATCATCACTCTCATGGGTGATGTAGCGCTCCCCCCTGCGTGTCTCGAACTCCCTGAGATCCAGCCACGTCTGATAGTCCTGGGAGACATTTAGACACCAGTTTGTTTCTGAACTACAGCGTCAAACCAACCTTCTCTCCCACAGTCCTATAACTGCTGGCCAGTTTCTGATCAAAGTGCCACAATGGAAGAACGTTACCTGCAGCCAGGGGTGACTGAGAGACTTGTCCACGCTGTAACGTTTTCTCATTTTCACTTGCAGAAGGTTGTTGATCAGATCAGTAGCTGTTGGTGCAAATAAATGAGTCAATTACGTAGAATCCACAGACATATAAAAGCATAATGTTTTCACTCATGTACTGATAATTAGTGAGCTAACAGTCTGTATTAATCACCAGTGGCTGGGGGCAGCGTAAGACTACTTTGCTAGCACAACAGAAACATCCCATTTGAATCTGCAGTAAAGATAAGATCTCTCCTATTTTCTCATCTCTTGAGAATGAGTTAAGAATGCATTTCTTATGGGCAATGTTGAGGAAGAACAGTACCCCCAAGACATGTAAGTGATTTCCCGTACACACTGAAGGACAGGGCTGCTCATCTGAGAGGTGCCACAGCGTCTGCAGAGGCGTAGGTGGCCCAGACGGCTGGCCTCACCCAGCCCAGCCTCCATGTACCTCATGAAGACGGGCCACTCCTGCCTCCCGCCTGTCCGCTGTCATTGTAGTTCACCTCAAAATATCCTCCTGTGGCATCCCTGCCCTGTTTTATTTTGTGTCCAGTTATTTATACATGTATACGTAAAACCTATGTATGTAAAAATATGATTCAAGTATTTTTAGTTACTTAACACCCACCACACCTGGTTTAAACCTTTTTTGGAGGGGTCAGCTCCACTGGGGCTCTTTAGTAAGTCAGCTGAAGTTCCTACACTAAATGGAGACCCACAGAGACCAAATGGGTATATTCACCATTGCAACCCAAAATTCCACATGCAATTCTAAAGTACTCTTTGTAGTTGAGTTAAAGTTAAAGGCAATTCTTCTGTCTTTTGAGTGAATGTTGCAATTTTTTGACAAGGTCTAGCTGGAGAATTAAATGTATTTAATGGAAATATATTTCTTTTTTTGTGTCTGAGGACTGGCGTTGAAGCTAGGTGCAGTACGGATTGTTAGGTATACAATGGCCACAAGTGAGACACCAAATGCCCCTATTACCTTCTCTGGAAATTTCCTTCCAGGGAGTGGGTGGGTACATGAAGGCCGCATTCTGGATTTGGTCATTGATGTCCTCGTCCTCGTTGAAGGGGAAAGTGCCGCTCAGGCTCACGTAAATGATGACGCCCACTGACCACATGTCCAGTGAGCGGTTGTAGCCTTTGCTGCGTAGTACCTCAGGCGCCAGGTAGGCCGGCGTGCCGACCACAGAGCGGCGGAATGACTTCTCGCCAATGATGCGAGCGAAGCCGAAGTCACACAGCTTCACCTGGGGAAGTAGGCAGCATTCGTCACGGGGGTCGCCGAAAAGTTCCGGATGCTGTTCTGCGGCGACGTGCGGGGACTCACCTGGGGAAAGGGCTCGGCCGATGCCAGGAGCACATTTTCAGGCTTCAGGTCACAGTGTACGATGTTCTTGAAATGCAGGTGTCTTAGAGCCACCAGGATCTGTGGGGCCGCAAAGCCCAGTTAGTGATATAACATGAAAGAACCCCGCAGGATAACATGAAAGGACGCCACGGCACTGTACACAGGCTGTTTATGAACCGTGTTCATAGCCAGACTCTGGCCTGCTTGTTTAGCTAAGGGATTCTGAGGCCGACCTGTAAACCACAGGTTTGTTATGGCCCAGCCACTAATTGTGAGCAAGCAAATCCATGCTAAAAGGAACAGCTACTGTTGTTTACATCATCTAATCCTACAAAAGAAACAGCATCAAATGGTAAGCTGTGGCAGACTGGGCCGGGACGCGGCCCAGACCGCGCTTTTCGTAAACAGACACACTTCCGGAATCAGAAACGTAAACTCAAGCAGTGAATCACCGGCGCCATGGCACCAGCACCAACCTGCGTGACCAGGAACTTGGTTATTCGCTCCGGCAGCTTGCTCTTCTCGCTGGACAGGATCATCTCCAACATGTCGCCGTGGAGCTTCTCCATGACTACGAAGACCCTCTCCGGCGTCTCGAACATGCACTCTAGGTTCACGATGCCGGGGTGATGCAGGTTCTGGGAAGAGGAGGAGATCTTAATGAAACCAAGGAAACTGACCTTCTGTGGGAATCACTTGCACAGTTGGGTTATCAGGGTTATGACTCCTTTTGCTTTCCTCCTCACCTGCAGGATGGCGACCTCGTTCCTCAGCTGGCTCTCCTGCTTGGTGGGGAACCTCATTTTGTCGATGACTTTGATGGCCACGTCTCTCCCCGTCTTTCTGTGCTTGCCTGACAAACAGGTATGTTTTAGCAGGATGGCTACGTTTCCCTAACATGTACAATAAGTACGAACAATCACAAACTCCACAACAGATATTGCACACTTGCTGTTGTCACGATTCCCCTTGCTGCTCAGAGAGAAAGATTCCTGCTTGGTCACAGAGAGTTACAGTATGCAAGGAAGCCCCTGCTGGGAACAGGGGACAGCTCACCATACCTCCATATACTATCCCGAACTGTCCAGATCCCAGAACCTCATCCGCAAAGATCTGGTAGACTGAGCTGATATCCTGCGGGTGAAACACAGATCCTTCCTCTTTAGGAGATTATTCAATGTCATTTTTAATGTGTCGGAAATTTTGGTAACATTTTACTCAAAGCTGTTATATATAATGTACTATAGATATCTTCATAATGCATTATAATGGTCGATATGGGAATTAATAAAGCATTACAGCATCTTCTATTGACAGTCATAAGGCATTATAGTGTTGATTATAATACTTCATAAGCTACAATGCACTATAGATACCTTTATAATGCATTATAATGGTCGGTATAAGCATTAAGGATGTTTTGTACTGCATTATAAAGGTATCTATAGGGCATTATAGATGAGAGCTTCATAAAACATTCATAATGCATAATAAATACAGCTATAACGTATTATGCCTTTTCATAAATATTCATGGAAATGTTTACAATGAATGCATAATGAATGCATTATAATGTGCTATGAATGTGTTCATAGATTCTTACAGACATGGCGTTCATAGAAAGTGTTACCAAAATATTTAATTACAGCCAGCAAAAATCTATCTTGTTTTGAATCTCTGTCTTGTCCTGGGTGTAACTCTGAAAGTCAGCAATATCACCAAAAGATCCCCAGAAAATCAAGGAACCTACTCTGAGAGGTATCACCCTTCATATAAAAATAAATTCTAGCCTCTCTTTCTCTAACCTTGTGATTATCTTGCCCTTTCAGTGGGTAATGCCACATATGCCCACCACGCTCCTTACAGAGTCGATAAAATTGTGAAATAGACCATAAAGAAGAATTAAAAGAGACCCGATGGCTGTAAATGGTGAACAAAAACGCCGCACTCACCACATTCTCCTGGATCTGGCAGTTAGACACGGATATGCTGATGGACAACTCTTCTGGTGGCAGAAAAACAGACAGACGTGATGTTAGTGCTTACAATGAGCGAGTGAGGCCAGCCGTTTATCAAGAAGAAATCAGGAGAAATATTACCATGAGCACAATTTACAAATTCAATGCAACTAGGTCCCTGCAGACTAGATCTTTGCACCTCAAAAACAAATGTCTCGATAAGAGTCAGACTCACAAAATATGCATTACTGTATTATGATAATTATGTAGTAATAGCAGAAGCAACTATGGCCGTGTCTGATGATAATAACAACGCAGGCTTTTGTATCCTTTACCTAAATCTTTTCAGTGATGCTTTGTGGCAATCGATTCTATTCGCAAATTACCAGGAGATATTTTACCCGAATTGCGGCACGTGTCACGTGGTTACAAGGAGCAGGGTGAAAGCCCACCAACCTCTGGTTGAATACGGTTGCCGTGACCGCAACACTCGGGAAAAGAAAGAATGGCGGCTGTTTCAGAGACCGCCGGGAGCGCGCCGGCATCAATTATCATCGGGGGTTTTTTCTCCGGGGGGAGGAGGGGTTTGCCGCCGACTATCCGAGCGGTTAGGGTCAGAGCCGGAGAAGGAGCCGGCCGGCTGCTGTTTCAAAGCCCCTGAAGCGAAAGGAGCCCATGCTCATCTGGTTCACTTTACCGCGAGCTGTGTGTCTGGCTCGCGCAGGGCTTGGGGAGGGGGGACTAACTGCATCCAGACGGTCCTGCGGCTGGGGGGAGGAGGGGGGGTCAGGCTTCTCTGTCGATTCCCTGCACCCCCGCCCCCTTTAATCCATACAGATATTCTCCCATATATAACTGAAAACCAGAGTTTGGATTGTGCAGTGGCCCCCAACGCTGTCTTTCATTAATCACCCTTTCTGGAACACTTTCAGACATGTGATTACAAAATGTCATTACAAAATTAAGTAAGCCAATTTTCCCTCATGATGCAATTCCTTTGCCTATAATGGAAGGTGACAGTCATGGAACCGAGACGATGGGTGACACACGACAGCATGTTACGCACAAACCAGTCCCACAGAATTGCAAGATAGGAGATAAAGAGAGGCGAGATTATCAGGTGTGGTGACAGAGTCTCAGGCTCTGCAGAAAGAGCAGCCATTAGCGGTCTAATCCAGCACTGTGACCTGACATGGCTCCCCCCCCCCCTTCACTGGGGCACACACCAGACATGGCTGCCAAACAGGCGCCTGACAGAGAAGGGGGACCCTGGCCGCCTCGCCTCACGGCAGCAAACCCATCGCTCTGCCTCACAGCGCCGGTGACTTCCAGTTTCAGAACCCGTCCCCCCAGGAATTGACACTGGAGAGGCGGGCGAATGCCCTCGCCTTGGCCGACAGACAAGCGGGATTCGCGTCACAGACATGGCACGCTTTCCAACGGTGGGGAAAAGCAGAACTCGGAAGCAAAGTAGCAAGAGAAGCGTGAGGCTGACTACCCCTCCGATTCCATAACCCGACGGCTGACGGGATACTCACTGTGGTCCTTGCCCTGTCCCGCCGTTGTGCACACGCTGGGCTGGGGGGTAACAGGCATCAGTGCCTGTCGGATGGCCCTCTCCCAGCCCTGGGCCACGTCCGGGCCCACCCCCGAGGCAGCCAGCGCTGGGTTGTGGTACTGTCCACCGCCGGTCTCACCCACGTAGTACACCATGGTGTCGGTGATGATCTCGAAGCAGTGGGGATTGCTGCCCTGGGCCAGGCTGCTGAAGTCCCTCGCGGCTTCCACCTGCAGGATCTCTGACAGGGGAATCTCCTGCGTGGTGGGAGTGGCGAGGGGGGGTTATCCGTTAGAGTCCCACTGTCACGAGGGGCAGGCGCCTGGCAGGGAAGTCACTGCAGTCTACCCCGCTCTCGCCCCACCCCTGACACCGCCACCTGTGTCTGCAAGCCAGGAAGCGCACTGGTATCTGTCCCCTGTCGGGCCCCGGCAGGCAAATGAGGCGCGCCAACGGCTCGGCCGACTTAAAGATTGCGCCGTCCCCTTCGCCTGTGCCGCCAAGCACATAGAGAGAGCCACCAAAGCCCTCCCTGGCCAATCGGAGCGTGCCTGTGCTCTCGCCGCGGAGATCAGATGAAGTGCTTGTGGTTTGCAGCACCAACCACGTGACCACGCCCCTCCTCCCTCAACGCCCCCCACTGAAGTGCTCTCTGATTAGAGGGCATGCTGGAAAAAAAAATAAATAAAAAACCTGGGTATGAGCCAGACTGGCAGCCGAAGAGACAGAGCGGCTGCTGTTCCGGGGTGGCCCCCCAGGGCCCTGAGGGGACGCCGGAGCCCCAGGGTCTCCCATAGTCAGGGAGGCAGTGAAAAAAAACCACAAGTACAGGGGTCCCGGCTTCAAAGAACCAGCTTCTATAGCTTCCAAATGTATAAAAAAAGAGAAACGCAGTGAAATCGCTCCCGTTCAGAATGGATGTGGAAAAGCAAGGGATGGAAATAAGAGGCAGACACACACCGTGGGGACACCTCACCAGGAGCGTCTTAGCGGCGGACCGTAAGGTCAGAACCGGAAAGAAACACCCCATGAAGAAACACCCCAAGCTATACGCTTCTCCACATCACGGTGTTCTAAAAAGAGCAGGCCAGTTAAAACACACACACACACACACACACACACACACACACACACACGCCGTGAGAAGCGTGGTGGCCCGAAAAGCTGACAAAAAGCCCTTTACAGGCTGCTAGCCTTCAATTAGCCACCTCTTTGTCCCAAAGCAGGTTCAGCGCCAAGCTGATAATAAACACCCTTATGAAACGACGCCTGAACACACCCTGCAGTCCCAGTAAAGCAAAAGAAAGTTGCTGGGAGAAGACAGTAAAAATAAATAGATCTGGTGGCCGTGGGGGGGAGCAAAAGAGTGGAGTTCCCTGACCAAGCAAAAAAATAGCCCTGTTACATACTTACTGTCAGGCTATGCAGATTCAACCCGAAATACAAGTCAATCAGAGGCTCCTTGGGGACACCCCCTCAACTAAAATAGTGCTTATCATTGTGATTTCTTCATTTTTCTTTCAATAGGCTGAGAACCACAAGGGTTTTGCGACTCACCCCTTTTCAGACCTCCTCCGACATCAAGTCATTATTTTAGCTGCTGCCAAAAACAGAGCAAATTCCCTTAAATGCGCTTTTGCGAACTGAACAGAGGGTTATGAATGACTTCCGCTCTACTTCCGTTCTTATTCAGAGAATGCACCTTGAACAGAACTACTGCCCACAACTCACGGCAGACTTCCCAGTGAAGGGAATCGCCCTCAAAACCACCTAACATCTCACACCACGGGGGGAAAACTTTCCAGGCAAAAGTTTACGAAATAACGTACCAAAACTTTACGAAATAACGTACTGTACCAAAACTATACGAAATAACATACCAGCCTCCTGAAAAAAATTACAGAAGCAGTAACAGGAATAAAAACAGACAGCTATTTTTCAGACCAGGATGGCTCCAATATCTTAAATCATACTACAGAGAAATAGACACACACAGCTAGAGATGTGGAGAGTGTTCCTATAAGGCAGATGCACACGTGTCCCGTTGAACACGTAGTGGGCGTCACAAACGCACATTAGTCTGACACACACCACAAGCCTGGATCACATTTGGAAGCATTTTACGGGGTCCGAGGCAGGGTGGGGTCCTGGGTGGTTGGGAGCTATTTCCTAATTACAGTGCTATAAAGCCACTGCGAGGATGTTAACGGGACCCCAGGCGGGGGTTTCCGGGGGCCTCGGTGGCACCTCTCAGGCTTGCTATCACGTACATGGACGGAAGGGTCACTTGCTAATGCGAGAGTCATGCTGAGACGAACAGGTGCCGTGATCAGTGGGCTCTCACACATTCAATATGATTTCAGATCTGACTAAGTGATAAGCTTTACACTGGCTTGACGTTTCACTGGGGAAATCCTTCCACGTGGTGTCAAATCAAATGCGAACACTGGTGTCACCCACATTGAATCTTAATGCTGCATTCGTACACCTCATAATAATATATCTGTTTACTCACAAACGCACGCAGTTCATGCATGGAGATACACTATATGGACAAAAGTACTGGGACACCTGGCCAATACACCCACTGGAACTTTTATGACATCCCATTCTAAATCCATAAGCGTCAATATGTAGCTGGTCCCCCCTTTGCAGCTATAACAGCTGCCACTCTTTTGGGAAGGCATTCCGCAAGATTTTGGAGTGTGTCTGTGGGAATTTTTGCCCATTCATCCAGGAGAGCATTTGTGAGTCACGGATGTTGGACATGAAGGTCTGGTTCGCAATCATCCCATAGGTATTCAATGGGGTTGAGGTCAGGGCTCTGTGCAGGTCAATCAAGTTCTTCCACACCAAACTCACCCAACCATGTCTTTATGGACCTTTCTTTGTGCACTGGGGCACCGTCATGCTGGAACAGCAAAGGGCCTTCCCCAAACCCACAAAGTTGGAAGCATAGAATTGTCCAAAATGTCTTGGTATGCTGAAGCATTATAAACTACCTTCACATTCTCCTGGCATCTGCTAAACCCAGACTCGTCCATCAGACTGCCAGACAGAGAAGCGTGATTCGTCACTCCACAGAACACATTTCCACTGCTCCAGAGTCCATTGGCAGTGTGCTTTACACCACTCCATCCGACGCTTGGTGATGTGAGGCTGGCATGCAGCTGCTAGGCCATGGAAGCCCATTCCATGAAGCTCCCGGCGCACAGGTTTTGTGTTGGGATTAATGCCAGAGGAAGTTTGGAACTCTGCAGTTATTGAGTCAACAAAGCGCCGGCAACTTGTACACACTATGCGCCTCAGCACTTGGGGGCCCCGCTTTGATATTTTACGTGGTCTGCCACTTTGTGGCTGAGTTTCTGTTGTTCCTAAACACTTCTGCTTTGCAATAATACCACTTACAGTTGATCGTGGAATATCTAGCAAGGAAGAATTTTCACGAACTGACTGTTTGCAAAGGTGATACCCTATGATAGTGTCATGCTTGCATTCACTGAGCTCTTCAGAACGATCCATTCTTTCACAAATGTTTGTAAACCGGACTGCATGGATAGGCACTTGATTTTCTACACCTGTGGTGATGGTCTGAATAAAACACCTGAATTCAATGACTAAGAGGTGTGTCCCAAAACTTTTGTGAATATAGTGTATGAGCAGGGGGGAGGGGGGTCCCACTCAATCCCATTTAATGGAATTAACCATGACCTCAACCCGGCACAGGTCAAAAAGACTGAAAACAAAACTGGTCTGGTATTTTTTTAATATGATGTAAAATAATAAAAAGCAAAACCTGTTCCCACTGAACGTATGATATCTGCCGTAAAGGCAACATGATCTAAGATGTGCTATTATCAGTCAAACAACTATGATTTATGTTCCTCTCGGTGTTACTCAGCTTATCATGAGACATCTGTAGGTTTTGAATGTCTGTCTGTCTCTTCAGCACTTACGTTAGTACGAGAGGTTAAAACAGTGTTTCCCAATTCGGTCCATGTGGACTCACAGACAGTACCACATTTTTGCTGGTAGGGAGCTGGGAGGGAGCAAAAATGTGGATTGTCTAGCAGGAAGATCAGAGGGAGCAAAAACATGGACCGGCTGTGGGTTCCCGAGGACTGGACTGAGAAACACTGGGCTAAAAGATAGTTAAGTCTGCAGTCTTCTAGCATTTAAGACCAGCTTAGAGATTCCTGAAACCAACTAATTCACAGCAAAAACTTGCATTTATTATGTAATAAGCAGTGTCATAAACTTAGCATATTATGAACATAAAACATTAATAATGATGAGTGTAAGGACTCATCTCTCACAGGGTCCCTGTGATACAAGGACAAAACAATTACTATTAAAGCAAAGACCAAAATAAGCAAGAAAGTGAGTAAAAACCAAGAGTAGTTTTTCTTTTTAATCGAACGAGGCTTCAGCTCTACGAGTTAGGACAGGAATTACTGGGAATTTTCGAGGCTGAACTGACAGAGAAGTGAAAGCCCTTTCACTCTAAGGGAAACCAGCGGTCTCAAGGGGATTTTTCACTGACCACGCGGTCGTTAAGGCCCCCCACCAAGCCGGTTCACCGCAGTAAAACCTACATTCCTCTTTTAGTCAGGCACCGTGGGCGTGCCCTGATAGGATGACCTTTCTGTATGCATATCGCCAATAGCTTCAAGTTCATCACTCAGAATCCTTCCGCAAATGCAGTAATTAATGCAGAAATAATAAAAATACAAAGGTTAGGCGCCCTACAGCAGTCGTGCCGTGGTATTTCATTTGACGCAAACAGGAAGTACCAGGCGGTTTTCTGAATGGGGCAACACCTGCACCGCAGAGCCCCAAAGGCAGGGGTGATACTAGGAGTTTTTAATGCAGTGGGCATAAGAAGGGCCAAAATTCATACCGGGGGCCAACCTTATCATTAGCCCCATCTGGCCCCGCCCCAGTATATACCCCTGCCCAAAGGAGGTAGAGAATGAGTGTAGATGTCCCACCTTGTAGTATTTGGCTCCAGTGTCATTCTGAAAGAGCGTCAGGCTCTTGCTGTCTAGCCGCCAGTAATGCCTCTTCCTCTAAAGTGAGAAGCAGAGATTAGTCAGCCCGACAACCAGGAACTGTCATGGTACCACTCAGAAATATCCAGTGGTCCTCACGGTGGGGGTCGCTACTCCTTCGACATGTTTCTTCATTACTCTAAAAGACACATTGTGTCAATGCTAGAGACTGTATTACTAAAAGTCTTTCAAAAGCTTATATCACTACAGTATGGTAAATTGTAGTAGACTTATAGTATAGCATGCCACAGTATTATATTCAACGGTATAGCGCAGTATACACTACCAGTCAAAAGTTTTGCACACATTGAGATTTTCTACATTTGCATGCTACTTGATATTTACTAAAAGTACATTCAGTATTCTTTACTAACAAATAAAGATACAGTATCTTTATTAGCAAAAAATGCCATATCTTTGATTCATTAAAATTACCTCCTCTACCAGTTATAACAGCATTCTTTTCCTACAAGGGACATTAATATTGCTCTGTTTCAGTTGATGAAACAGTTAACTAGTGCATTTAAAGTTAAAGGACAGCCTAGAATTTGACTATGCCATCTCCACATAACCAGTTAATAGGATGTCAGACATGCCTGTTACATACTCTTCCCATGTTTAAAGGAAACTTCTATTTGACCTAGATTTTCCTTTACAGTTGTTCACTCAACTTTCCAATTCTTAACAAGAATAAAAAATCAGCAGTTTATGAAATAAACGGAAAAGTAGTGAAAAGCTGTGGTGTGCAAAAGCTTTTGGCTGGTAGTGTAGATTAATGCAGTTACTTCTGTACTCCTATGAACTGATTTGTAAGTCAATCTTGCCAAAAGGATCTGCTAAATAAATGTAAGATAAAATCATAGTTATTTTTCTATTTTTTTCTGTTTGCAGATATGTATGGATTGCAATGACGGAGATGAAGGTACAGCTGACCATGTCATAGGACAGGTTCTCTCTTATTCACGGGCCTGGAGGTTTTAAAGAACAAAGATCTGCACATGTCCCTGGGGGCCCCCCCGGAGAGCTGTTCGGGCCCCACCCTCACCAGGTTGTCTCTGCTGGTGTAGTGTACCATCCAGCCCTCCCGCACCACGGTGGAGCTCCTTCTCTTGGTGTGCTTGACGGACTGCACCACTCGCATCAGGGGGATGTTACTGCTGGTGGAGGGGCTGGGGACGGCACAGGCAGGAATGGTTCAGACCGAACAACGCCGGAATGTTTCGTCTTGAGACACTGCCTGAATTCGACAGAGCAGCTACCTGATGGTCTTCACCGGCTCCTCGTCCTTCTCTCCATCCAGATAGGGGGAGTCCATGAAGAAGATCTTCTCCTCAGGAGTGGAGGGCTCCTCTGGGTCATCTAAGCCTCGGTTGCCATCGCTGTTCATGTCGTTGCTGTCCACCTCCATGGTGGTGTCGGAGTCTGGCCCTGGGCTTGCTGGCTCTGGGGGTTGGAGCCAAACCATCAAAATGGTAGCAGAGCTGCCCACTAAGCATACATTCTACTGCTATGGTTCTTCTCCCGCCATAGTCTAAATATAATTTCCAGACAAATTCCATTAGAATGTTCTAGAATGCACGGTTCTGTTCTGTGTTTATATGGTTCTCCGAAGCTCTCCACTGTACAGTGGTGATCACTGATCAGCGATTCAAAAAGTCCTTACCTCCATTGAACACAACTTCACCAAGACAGTCTCTGGGTACTTTTGATGCACACCGCTTATGACAGTTAAACTTGCAATCTAAAATGAAAAGTGATAAATAAAAAAAGCAATCTTAAGCAGTGATTGTAGAGTGATGTAGATTTCAAGATTCAAGAGGTTTATTCGTCATGCACACAGTTGTACACACACAACATGTACTGTAGTGAAATGTAACCCTGTAAGTGATAAGGTAAAAGTGATTATACTGTGCAATATAAGTGCAATTTGCAAGAGACCTGAGAAATGTACCGACAATTTGGATAGTATGAACTGAATATAAACAGTCCTCATAGGATTATGGGCACTTGTACACAGTGTGCACAGAGTAATGTCAGTATTACAGTGACTGAAGAGTCACTGTAGGGTCTGGTGGAAGACATAGGGGCACTGAGACTTGTCCTGGCTTAGGAGCCTTGGGAAACTGAGCCTTGACCTGGGGAAAATGTCAATTTGTCTCAGTGGAGATTTATGAGCAACAAGTATGAATTCTAAGGTGTGATTAGTTAATGATGTAGAGCGGTTTAGTAAGGTTTAGAAAAGTTTGCCTAGAGACCCCACCTTTGCACTGCATGCCCTGGCGAAAGAGCCCCTTCAACAGGCATTTGCAATACTGGCAGATAGTGGGCCGTGTGTATGAATGCACCACAAAAGTGTGGGGCACCTTCACCCGGCCCAGGACCATCTTCTCCATCCAGATGGGCCTGCCACTCCATGACGGGATGCGCTTCCCCGCCTCCTGGTGCGACCGTTGCTAGGGGGAGACAGTATTGTATGCGGGGACTGGTGACTCTTGGAAGCTTAGGTTCAGCACAAGCAACCATCACGAAATATTTTGGCAAAATGAAATCAACCAGAAGGAAGTACAATTATGGATGGATATAAAACTTCTACAAAGACAGCTCTCAACGGCGTTTTGTAAGAAGAAGCACAGAAGGCTTTGCGTTCAAAGTGTAGGACAATTACTACGCCTAGAATGGAAGCCAGTCTAACTATGTTGTTTATGAAAAATTCAACTCAGTGTGTTTAGATACAAGCAAAGCTTAGAGTCAATTTAAGAGGTAGGGATTAAAAGAACAACAGTGGAATAAAACAAAAAACATCAGTGAAACTATATGAGAAGCATGTGACCTGTAATTCTGACAAAATTAAACAATAAGGGACAAAGACTTAAATTGCTTTTTAGCTACAAAACAGAATTTGAATTTTAAACTTTCATATTTATCCAGAGCAACTTCCAAAACACATTTGCATAGCAGAAGGATTTTATTGGAACATTTCAGGCTGACAACCTTGTTGAAGAGTAGGGCAACAAGGTCCTGCAAACCTTCAGATTACAAGGCAATGTCCTTATCATCACACAATCCAATGCTTTAACGGCAGTGGCGGTGTTCCTCAAGGCACCAGTCTTGGACCCATAGCGTTATCAGTATACGTGCATATATCTGCCTCTGATCAGTGCTAACAGTTCCAGACATATTGTGACTTTTTCCTGCTAAAGAGATGGCATACATGTACATGCATTACTGAAACCAGATGAATCATTGCTGTTTCAAAAATGTAATAACTGGCAACAAGATGAAAAGAACTTGACATATAACTTCCTGCCGCTTTGCTTGGACCAAGACCATGATCTTGGGCCCTCAGAAACTCAACCCAATCAAAAGACATTGGCGTATCTCTTCCCAATTAATGATGTTCCTTTGAAGGCTTGATAAGAAACATCTGTTCTGTGTCCACCTCACAACTAATGCATCCACCTATGGCTAGAGCACAATATTTCTTCTGTTTCTGCTACTTATTACTTGGAGTTCACAATATTACATTATCAGCCATTTATGCTTCTGAACAGCTTCAGAAAACAGTACAATTAAGCACGTTTTATTTTGTCCAACAGCAGCGCTCATCTTGGGATTCAAAACCCCAGGCACTTCTTGGGTTTAAATGATGGGCGGGCCGCAATATAATCGACCTACCTCCTCCTGTGCCACGGCAGCATGTTTGGCTGGAGTGGGCCGAGGGACCGACAGCGAGGGCCCTGGCAGGGACACGTTGGACAGGCGACGCTTCCGTACCCCGCTGCAGTTGTTCGGGATCTTAAAGGCGCAGCGTTTGTGGTAGTTGAGTCCACATCCTACCAGGAATCACAGCAGAGTGGGTCTCCCACAGAAGGCTCAGAAGTATAATATAACGTTTGTATCTTATAGACAGAATTCATTTATAAAATAAAGAATTCAGTTGTCTTTATTCGAAGGCTTAATTCTCATCTTTAGCCACTAGAGGTCTCACTAGAGCCCGTAAATGGTAAACGTAGCATAAATCCATGCTATTAACCAGTTTGATAAAGTTCTCTGAAATACTCTCTCAACACTGTATAGTTATAAGCATCAAGTTTCGGCCTAAGAAGCCATTGAGTAGTGTTATTAATAGGGCATAATTTGATAACTCAGCTAGAACATTTTAATGCTACCTTTTTCAGTGTGATGGTGGAGTAGATATGAGCAGGCCGTGCTCCCCATGCCATGCCCTTAAATTTTACACCCCTGACCCTCGGCTCGGCCTGCTTTCTGGGGAGGGAAGACTGGCAGCACATGGCACTGCTCCGCCCGGTTTCACAAGCGCTGTTTGAAGATCCCATCCGGCGATTACCGACACACGCTGGACTCCATTCAAAGGTCCAGATTTGGGCTTCAAAGGCCTCTTTCTGTAATGGCAGGAAGTCGCAGGCTCGGTGGGGGTATCCTGCAGCTAAGCGCCATGTGCTGCCACTGACCCCCCCCACTGCCCCCATACCCAGGGCAGAGTGCAGAAACGTGACTGCTGACCTCTCTTGGAGTCTTTGCGTAAACTTCTGAGGCTGCTACTGCCCCCTGGCTGTGCTGTAAACAGTGGCCAGAGTATGTTCTGTAGCTGTGTTGGTCTCCATGATAACGGTCATATGTACGGATGCTAACGCACCTACCACCGCACTTAGGCGTTCTTTAGTGTACAGGTGGCCCTGCTGCTTTGTCTGTATGTGTGTTAGTGCGTCAACCAGACAGTATACATCCACGTGAGTGTCCACGTACGTGGGCTGCATTACCAGAGGCCCGGGGTCTTGCACTCACCTTCACACTTGAGTCCCTGGCGAACCAGACCCCACAGCATCTCCCCACAGTAGTCACAAAAGGTGGGGGCCTTGTACGAGTGCACAAACAGGGCATGCGGCCGGATCTGGAAGTCCTCGACAGTAGCGAGAGCTGCAAGGCAGGCAGGAAGAAAAGAGAACTCAGATTTCATGAATCATTATCATACATTGTGTGTGGCTCTGGGGATAAGGACTCTGTACCTGTGACCAGAAGGTCATGGGTTTGAGTCCCGTGGGTGGTAACGTAACTGAGTCACTGAGTCTGTTCCCGAATGTAAACTTTATTTACAAAGCACTTTTCATACAGTATGACTGTATATATCACACAACTAAAGTACAGGTAAAAAAAGTAGGAATGAGAATGTATAAATAAATGAGCAAATTAGTAAAATGTTAAATAAAATAGAAATAAATAAACAGGGATGCAATACCAAATAAAAACTTAACTGAACAGGATGGAATCTGCAAAGACTGAATTTCATTCTACTTACTACCTGTACAACGACAATAAAAACATTCTCTTCTATTTTCCCACATTGCTAATGCTTTGCGTTTAGGCTAATTTTCCATTACAAATTGCATTATTTTATCAACGCTGCATTATGCGACAGCAGTGGATTAGTCATGTACCCACTGAAAAACATTTGGAGAAATAAGCTAGCTGATCCAGGGGTCAAAAACCAAGATTAAAATTACATTTATCTTTGACGTAAAAAAAATAAAGTGAAACAAGGGTAATGCATTTACCAAAACAGCGACACATTATAGAGTCCAGCGAATGGAAAGCACCACAGCCCAACGACAATACAAGGGCCTTGTAAAGTGTAAGCTAATTACACCATGCGTAAATAGCTAGAGGGTTGTGCTGCAGTGACAGAATTCTGACAGAAGGGGACACTCTAGTTGAACAGTACAGCAAGGAGAGCGCGACACAAGGTTGGAGGTGGTGGGGGTTACTGCAGCGTGCTTCTCTGACTGACTGAGGCAGAATATCAGCCCTTTCCCTCCCCCAGGGGCTACGGGGGTCTGTGGCTTATCACATTATGCGTTCTCTCTAGCAAAATAAAGGGTGCACTGCAGTAGGGGGTGCAGGAAATCACCGCAGACGAAGGGAGTGTTTGCGCAAAACATTACACCAAAACACAAGTCTGGGAAGCCACAGACTGTGCTGTGGGAAGAACTTACCAGGTAACTCTATAAGACGGTCCTGTAACTAAGTTTATAGCAGAGACACGGGGTAAAATAAAAATCTCCTCGTCAGCACACTGCTTTCTGTTGCTTTTACAGAACTCCACGGAGCATGATCATTATTAATTTATTATCGTTATCATTATTATTACTATGACTGCAGCTATTTGTATGGATAAATGCACCCGTTTACATAGCTGGATGCTAACTGAATCTATTCACAATAGGCACCTATAGCAGTGTTATTCACGAATGCAGGATCTAGGCAAGCTTTTCACCACAAGTGTAGAAAGCAATGCAGCTGAAGGCCAGTCTGCTTTGTGCTGCAGCAGAGTGGCGGATTGTAACCCGCCAGCGGTGCCCTCTATCTCTGCCTTATTGACCACCAAGTCCCCCAGGCGACACCTCGCTTTGCCGGCGATGCCGGGTCACTGATGGAACAGGAGCATTCCAGAAAGGTGCACAAACAGCTGCTCCTGAGTGGGATTTCAAGAAAACTGTCAGCCTTCATTCAAAAATGTTACACTAACCTTCCTTCAAAAACACAGACCGACTAAGCATAACAAACAGAAGGTGGATTCAAAAAAAAGAAAAAGTTTGTAAGCACAGAGAGAGCTAACCAGTGCTTAGTCTTTGCAAGGCGATAGCTTCTCTATTGGGGGCTCTGCTCACATCACTTCCTATATGGTTTCCCTAGTATGACAGACATTCTGGGCCACACATGACAAGAACTGACATTCTCGAAATACAGAAAGTGTCTGCTATCTTATCATATGCAGAATATACCTGGAAGAAATCAATCAGCAGAGACGTTGTGAAAACCGAACGGCATCACACTCCAGATACAAGGTCCTTCTTACATGCGCATCCACACAGGCAATCGCTGGCACGGACAGCCAGGCACAAAACGCCCAACTTATTACTCTAAATTAATAATACCTCTGTGCTACTGTGAAGTTGTGTCATTACACACTGCAATCCAGCATCTTGTCAGCCTCACATACACGTAAAGAAAGTGAGTTTTCAAAGCCTCTGAAAAGAAAATCAGCTTGTTGACAAAACCATGACTGCACAGAACCAACATACCTTGGCTCTGATGAGCATCAACCCCCCCCCAGTTCTGGCTCGCCCTCAGCTCCCCCCATAACGTGGCCATAATCCTCAGTACTGAAGCTCCAGGCACTAGTTACACTGACTTAAGCACATCCCCCTACAGGGCCATCTCCCTAACCCAGATTTATGCCTTAGGGTACAAGAGATCCCAACACCAGCCAACAACAACCGGGATCCCTAGTCCAGGATCTAACCCAAATCACCAAGTAGGCTGTGGGGGTTGGCTTTATATTTGCACAGGGT
>JAODKC010000028.1:24109772-24138922 GCA_026777985.1 Mormyrops attenuatus
CTGTCACTGACTCGGGTTTTCCACAACCGCCAGCCTTACAAAAAGTGCGCTGGGATATCCAGTTAACCCCCCCCCCCCCCCCCCCAAGACCGATGTTTCACCCATTAACGAGGGGATCGAGCTTTCGTCAAATCAGTCACACCTCCTATGAGAATGCGGACATTGTACTCGCTATAGAAATGTCTCCTTAGAGAAAGATTTTCAGTCCTCGTTGAATGCAGGCGGGAAAAACCATGTTCCGCTTCGATTCCATGGTCATTCTTTGCATGTGACGGAGGATTTACGGCGAGAGCCACTTCCGTGAAAACGTGATTATCTCTCCCTGTTATCAGTCTCCATTGTCATGCCAATGTTTTGCTACACCAGACAGCATGTTTATACATGTCTTTAGGAACATTTACCTGCCTTTTATTTGCCAGCTGCTACGGTACAATCCAGTTACATGAATCTGAATTAAGCCAACCTTACAAATAACACTTTAATGAAAGGTATGGGAGGCCTGGATAAAAATGGCGTAATCAGAAGGTTGCAGGTTCCGGAGATTCATAGGGTTCTGAACTGAGCCCAAATGTACATGTGGCAGATGCACAAACAGGGTACAAACCATAATGTTACACAAAGTCTCAAGACTGGGGAACTCAGGAGAAAAATAAACTTTTTTTTTTATGTACTTAAAATTAAATCATGAAAATCATGGAAAATGGCTTTTAAATTAAAGCTTTTTTCATACTTTTAATTTCCTGGGATGCTCTTGCAGGGCCGCTTTGGTGCAAGCATTCCAGTCTAATTAGTAATGTGTGTGTATTTGCGGTGCAACGACTGGTAAATCGCTTACCCATAAGCCTTTGCCTCGACTCAGGAAATGACAGCACACAGGGGCAAGGTTCCATCCAAACAATATCTACTGAGATATTACCACATAAAATACTTTTCCTGTCCGCTCCCAGATGGTTCCAAAGCACCGTGTGTTTTTTTTTTCTTTCTGCTGACCGGAGGAATTTGTGAATGGCCGAAGTCCCCGAGCCAAATTCCGTATTAAAATCTGACACCACGTACGGATTGCAGCAGAGTCTCTGAGTGTGCGAGGATGGCCCCTTCGGTGAGAAAACACCAGAGTCATTCTTTTTTTCCCCTTCGTCAAAATTAAAAGCAGATGTCTGCACGTTGAAATGACAGTACAGTGGATGACGTAAGCCAGCTGCCGAGGCCTCGCAACAATAATATTAAAACTGAAATACCACGGTTACAATGTCCTGTAATTTGTATTATGGTGTTACAGTACCATTATTCAAATATGCCCTGTGTAAAAGTATTTGAGGGCTTTTTTCCTTATTAAATACTGTAATCCTACTTAACCAAACAATCAAGTTAACGGTCAGCACCTTTCTACCTGATAGCAGACAATGAGCGACTGTTTTATGGTGATGCTTGGCTGGTCTCTGGAAATGTCTGTCATCATGGTTTTTTCACATGAATTTAACCCATAAAAAAAAAATCACCTTCCAGACACGGAGAGACGATGACCTAGAAAACGGCACACCAGAAACCAAATGACATCATACACAAGCAAGGTTTACTTTTTCAATTCTAGGGGTTAAAACTCCTAATCTGTGTTGTTATGGCATTCATCTACTGTGGCTGACCACCTGGGTGGTGATGTAACATGATTTCCTGCTCAGCCCACAGGGCAGTGAACACAAAACCCACAAATGAACACAAAAGAAGGAGAAAATACATATTCACTGGCTTCAGTGGCCCAGGCCTGACACCCCCAAATGTCACGAGATCCCATCAACGCGACAGAGAGACCGGAGCGCTCAACGTCAACCCGCTGATCCACAATGTAAACGCAGAGGCATTTTCAGGAGCCGGAGCCGTCGCTCGCATCCGAAATTCTTGACATCTTTCCAGGCTGTTACAGGATCCCAGAAAATATCAATAACAATCAGATTTTCTGCTCTGTGAACCAGAACTCAAGATAACTAGTTTGCGAACGTCGGCAGAGCATTACACTGCCCTACAGGAGTGCCGACTTGACCCAAACTGAACCGTGTTGGGTTAGTAATTCAATCTGTGCGACTCCTTTCACCGGAGTTACTGTGTCGCGGCGTGGGCTGAGCACAGTCCTTTTCAGATATCCCTCTGATGGGGCAGTGACCACTTCGAGCGGCCCAATGAGACTCTCCTGCTCAACCAGTGCCAATGAAAGGTGAATGCGCTGGAATCATGCTGCTCACTCGATCAATGCAATTGCAACACTTGAGGCGAGTTTAGCCCGATTTTCCAGCCCACCTCTACGATTCAGACGGATATGAACGCTGGCCTGTGTAACCCCGACGTGAAACACGCCTCGCTCTATTACACATGCATAAGGGAAAAGTTCCAGATAAATCCCTGAAAGGTGACATGAGTTTCCTCAAACAATTTTGACTCAGGTGTTTAAGTCATACTCCTAAAAGCGTGAGCTAGATCTGGTGCCCGACGCACCCCGACAGACCACACGCAGACAATACCGCCGCATAAGGGAAGGTGCTCACCGTCTTGCGTCATTACAGACGGCGTATGCGTGTGGCACACAGCCTCCCACGGGCCGCTCTAACCCACTGGGAACACGATTAAGCTGCGTGGAATGAAAATGTATTTTTTCGGGGCTTTTTCTGTTTAATCAGGGGCAAAAGCAGCTCTGCTCTTCTCATTTCCTCTTACTGGCTTCCAGGTCACTGGGAATCAGTGCAGAATAAATGAATTACATGGCTGTTGTTTACATAACGTAAAACCATCAAGGCCTATGTGCTGCCTCTCTGTGGAAACCTCACCGCACGCACGCACGCCGCTGCTGTCCGCACACCCATAAATCTTGAATATTAATTTCCTCTTTCTCACTCCATCATAGAGCTGCTATTCTGAAATAAACCTCAGAAGCTCACCATTCTACAGGCTGGGTAAGTTACAGCCTTACGGGGCCAATGTGAGTTTTTCAGCTAAAGGTGAAACTCCCACTTGGGCTCTGTGCTGAATTTTTGGTCATGGCCCCCAGAAATCAGAAAGGATGCTCCCCCACCCTTGGATTTACAGTTCCTCCTAGACATTATTCTCCTTGAGAGGTAGATCTAGCTCAACAATACTGCAGCGGAAACTGAACTGATGGTTCAATCCGCTCTACCTCATCTGCCCCTCCCCACCCCCCAAGAGATTTTGATTTCTGTCTAATCAAACTCTCCCCTAATAAATATGCCCGTATTTTGAATTCTTTTTAAAACTGTATTGAAAATAATGCAAAGAATCTAATTCTTCCATCCAAGATAATGTTGTAATACTGATTAATTATAATAGATATTTACATCGCAGTTGAAATACGTTGTGTGGAGTTTGCATGTTCTCCCCGTGTTGCTAAATTGCCCGTAGGTGTGCATGTGTGAGTAAATAACGTGTGAGTGTGCCCTGCGATGGGTTGGCACCCCATCCTGGGTTGTTCCCGATAGGCTCCGGACCCCCCGCAACCCTGAATAGGACAAGCAGTTTCAGAAGATGGATGGATGGTGAAATATTTGAAAAAAAAATTGAGGAAACCCAACTCCACATTTACAATGAGTGCTGGGCACTTCCAAGAAAACTGTTAAGCACCAATTAAACGGTAATCGATGCAACATGCAAAAGCGGAGCCTAATTGCTCTCATGCGCAGCTCTTTACTGTCACGGCTGAGTAAATATTTTCTGTTTGCTTTCTTTTATTCTTCCTTTTTCATGTGATCTGCCAGGCACCAATGGAATGAATGGTAAGCATGTGCCCATTTAGGCACTTCTGCACTCCAGCTAATCATTAGCCTAACATATTTTCCTATTTCCATTAGAATTTCTGCAAAAACAAACATGCTGTTGCGCACTCTTTTCGTAGCAGATGCTGAAAAGAAAAACAGTACATTTTCTTTTTCTCAGTCTTCGCCCTACCTTCCATTGCCAACCTTTTTTCATTACGTCCAAGAACTGTAGAATTTGTAAATGACAGTTCAACAAAACAAGGGGTTGTCACTTGTGAGAAACACCAAAACAATTTAGAATGTCATGACGGAAAGTTCTGGGCAAATGAAGCCACAGATGAGCTTAGCTGGTCATTTTACACCGGCCAAATTCCTTACACCTTCTCCCAGTCTCCACAACATAATCCCCATAACTGTTTCCATTCCTCCTAAAACACACAGTGCTTGCTGCATGAACACAAACACCGACGAGATTTTATCCTTCACAGGACACGGTAGCCCCTTCTCCCACTAATCGTGGCAATGGTTAAAACTTAATATCCTGTCAGAAAAGCAAACAAGGTACACAGAGACATCTGATTCGCCAACAGGGAGACCCGACAAGGCTCTATGACAACCTGCCGCCACATAAACACATGGCCCCTCAATGCTACTGTGCAGGATTTATGGTGCAAGACACAGGTGTCGCTACAATGATAAGAAGCTGCAGAGCGTATAGGATGTAGTAATAAAAAACACACATTTGCCTCCAAACGAACTGCAATCTAAGGGTAACTTTCAACACCTGCTTCACGGGTTTGAATATGAGCCAGACGTTCTCATAGGTTAACACCGCTTTCCGGTGTCTTCTCTATATAGCAGCGGGGAGGTAAACTGGGCCAAGCAAAGGCAACATTCAGATCTATCACCCCCAGCCCTCCCATATTCCTGTACTAGAAGAAATATCTTGTCACATCCTGCGAAAGAAACCTCGCGATGTTGCAACGTTTAAAGCGCAGAACTTAACTGAGAAAGCAACACGACGGCATCACGTAAGCAGATTTCAAGAAGATAAGGGGGCACTGTTATGGACGCCAACACCCTACAGGCATGTAATTTTGCATTCTCTGAACGCTGAGTCAATCCCCCCCCCCCATCACCCCCTAATTGCACATCTGTGCTTAAAATACATTATATATTTATTTCAATAATGCCACTCAAACTTCAGTCTTTAGTTGGAGGTGGTCTCGGTGACTGCTCTTACCTTTCCATAGACCTACAAGAGCATTTATTCCAGCTGAATTTAAGAGTGGAAAACTCTTTCTTTTTTTACTTTAGAAAACAGAAAGATACTGCGTGTACTTTTCCAGTCATTATTAAGCTATTTTCACTCCAGATGGAACTGCAAATTGAGGTAATTTAGTACTGAAAGGTGACAACGTGGAATTTAAAGCTGTACACTGCATATTACACTAACATGGTTGTTAAAATGCTATCTCAGTAGTTTAGTACAGTATGGCATAGTATAGTATAGTATAGTATAGTAGAGTATAGTGAGCCTATAGTGAAGTTCACATGAACGGAGTTTAATCAGCGCCACGTGTTGGAATGTGACCCTCATCTCAGGCCGCATTAAGTATTCAGGTTACATAAATAACTAATTGTTTTATGCAAAACAAAAATGACCTAAATATTTAAACGATTGTGTTTAATCCCGGTGAATAATCTGTGTAATCCTCTACAGTACATCGGCACAATATAATTTTATATAAATATCAAATATAACTACAAAACTAAACGTTTTAAGTATCGGGAGTCCAGAAAAATGGTTATGAGAGATATTGATTACCTTCTGGTCCACTATTGAACAGACAAGATCTTTGACGGCAGACAGCGAGAGATCATGCGCTTCCAGGTTAACCGTCTCCCGGGTGAGTCCGATCTGGAGGAGGAAGGAGACGCCGTGAAAGGAGCCTCGGGAGTTGGTGGGACTCGGGGCACTCAGGCTCCCGTTAGAGAGCCTGCAGAAGGGCGCTGGTGGGCTGGGGGACGGCGACGGGGTCGGCGGTGCAGCGGGATGCTGAGAATGAGGGTACGCTTTAGGCAAGGGCGAAGGAGACGAGCTGCTGCAGGTAGACATTGGGGTGTCCGCCGATTGCCGAGATGCTCACTGTGCAAAATATATATATATATATATATCTATATATGTATATATCAACCGTCCAGCGTCCCGAAAAGGTGACCAAAGTATTACCAACAAATACTACGCCGCTGTATCATTTTCTCCATCTCGTAGCCTGGAGTGACCGAATACAGCACCCCCGGATAAATTATCATCAAGCCCGATTTCTTGGGTAGGGGGACATTTCGGAAAAGATATGCGGTATCCTAAAATGGGGCGCCTGAAGTTATACAGAAACGTGGCTTTCGAGTCAGCGGGAAACGCCTGTTGATTCCGACTTCATCCTCGGACTGAGCTTGCGAAGCGCTTCGAGCCGACAAATAAAAAATGACCCCTTATAAGAGAAATTAAACGCCGTTTCGCCTCTTCCACGTCCTCCGCCGAAAGCGGCTGTATTGCTCCCAAAGCTCGATTAGATTAAGGCCATTCTTTGGAAATGTTTCTTGCTGTGTGTAGTCCACTTTTGCCAGTTGTAGTCCACTGTCAGTCGACGTTCTTCTTCAATCGCCGGAAATCTAGCAACAAACAAGAAAAACGGGGAAAACTGAGCGGACAACTGGCTTTAATGAACAACTTCACAAATGCGCGTTTCTGCGAAATACAGCAAGGAAAATAACGCACAGGGCGATGTATGTACGCCGGATCGACGTAGAGACCTTTAGAGAAAATTAAAAAGGTGCTATTAGAGTAACCCATAGACAAATATAGAATTCACATCGCATATTATAACGACAATACGATATTATACAGCGAAAATGTGTGCTACTTATAATTTTTAAAAGTCGCCTCACATATCGATGGCAATTAATCTTCTGCTTGGCAACAACACTTAATATACAAATATACTTAAGAAGGAAACCACCGTTTTCATTTTCGTTTCAGCCTTTAAAGATTAGTAAAAAAAAAAATGTATTTTTATTAATAAATAACGGTTTGACAAAGGCATTACACATATACATCAGTACCTGCAGTTTCACATACCATGCATGTGTATTTAGTTGCAGGATCTAGCAGATTATGCTTGCCTTTCTAATTTGTAGTTTCATTGTACGTCTCACATCTGGAAACAGAACTATTCAACATCTGGGACCCTCCCACTTTCAGCAGAAAAGCAGACAGAATAACCACCAAGCCTGTACATGTCAACAAACGAAGTTACGCTACATATATACTGGATATTCTAAATGTGACAGTAATTTTTACCCACAAAAGCTAGTCACTTTGATATTTTCTTCATAAAAAAATACGTTACCTTCGCTTTTTCAAGAAGGCGGTTTTTACAACCCTGGCAAAAGTACTGGAAAAACTTCTAAATTCAAGCAACACCAGAAAACGAGAAATGAAGAGTTAATTCACAGTGCAGTTAGCAAGAAAAAAAACTTCTGCCGGAACTTTAAAACTGAAAATATGTATAAAAATCAATATATAAGCGGATACCCAATCAAATATCCCAAAGGTATCCCCCCCTTCAAAAAAACTTTCTCTTCTATCCACAGCCAGTTAGCTAGCTCATGCGCATCTTATTATCCCTCCAGCTGTGGCTGCACCCCCTCTTCCAGTTACTAATGGAGAAGAAGAAAGGCATTATGGACCCTGTAGTTAATGTGGCCTTCTCCGCAATTTTTTTACCAGTTGTAACGGCGATGACAAACTACATATCCCATATTCAATAGCAAATGCTTTTGGCGTCTTGCTGTAAAATACGCATGCGCGTTTATTAGCACGGTTTCCCGTTATACGGAGTATGTATTGCAGTGGTCTCTGTAGTATTAACGACCTCTAACGGTGAAGTGAAACGCACGAAAGATATAGTGATGTATAAAAGCAGGTTTATGGACACGTATGAGTTTTATTCACTTTCTATGCCTTACGTGCTCAAATGAAATAAAATATTGTATGGAGATATGCCTTACGAACAACAATTTAGCGTTTCAGTATATTAAAAGTTTAAAAAACTACCCACATAGTTGCATGTTTGACGGTTTTTATGAGCGCCATAACAAAATACACAATTAAAACCGTTAAAAACAACTCTCCGGTACAGTGAGATCTAACTTTCGTTACACAATTACTTGGGTGTATTCCTTATACCGTTGCCATGTTGCTATAGCACCCTGAAACATAATACTGCATCATGAAGGAAATGTAACATTTCGTAACTATTTGAGCTAGATAATAAGCAATTAACTATGTTACAGAAACATAAATATATATCCAACTCAACAAGAAAAATGTCCTAAAAAAGAAAAACGGAGGAGTTTACTTAGAAACTTTACTAGAATCGCTAATTAATTATGGTATATTGAAGTAAAACACCATAAATAAGATGGACAGAAAAAGGTATAGGATAGGAGGGAAGTTAATGCCCTGTTGAGATATGTTTAAAAAGGGTAAATAATGCGTATTGTTCGACTAAATAAACAAATGTAATTGAAATCAAAACTAGTAATTTCAATTGTTTCTCGCAGGAAACTGCAGAAAGACGAAAAATAGCACAATAAATTAAAGGGAGAAGGCCCCAAAAAGCCATCTCGGAGGAAACCAGACTTCTGTAGAAACAGACGCAACCATGGTAGACAAGAAAATTCTCTAAAGTTCTGAGTATAGTATATACACTTGCACAATAACAACTAATATTTTAAATTGCATTAATGCTCAATCATAAATGGTTTGGCCCCAACCTACATTGGTGGTTTTTCGAGCAAAAAAGGAGTCCCTGGTGTACCCTACAATACGTATCCAATATGATGAACAGGAAGATGTGTGTAGGTCAGAAACAATGTCAATTACCTGTTATAAAATGTCTCCAGTTAAGCAATTGAACTGTCTATATCGGCGCATCATGACACAAGTTTTGTTGAGGGGATGATTGTTGACAGTAACAATGTGCTCAATCAGACAGTCACATCATAAATCTGCACAAAACTAGGGCGGGGAGGCACTGGGGGACGACACATCCAGGTTCATGAAGCACTTCGGAGACTCAGCTTTGCAAGACCCCAGCTCTGCTTTACCTTAATAACAGTCCACTAGTCCGGAGTGTTGTGACTGTCTGGATTCGACATGTTAAACGGCATTTTACAATAATTTGATTGCTCCAGACATTTCAAGACAGAGGGTTTAGGTTCCTGTATATTTTTGATATACGACTGATAAACGATGGAGAAACATAACAGCAGAGAACACGAGAAAGTTGTAAACACAAAATAAAAACTCTTAAGTAGCAGTCATTCTTGCATTCATGATGCTATTTAAAACTTCCCTCCCTCACAAAATTCATATTACCCGCCCTCCCCCAATGAATTAACAACTGCTACATCAAAAGATCATCGGGCATGCAAAATTTGTAAATATTGACAGTTCCACTCTGTTGCGGGTGCTAAAATGGCAGCCTGATTGACTGTTCCTGAGTGTTACCTTTCCACTGGCAGGCATTAACAAATCTGCACTGGAAACCTGCAGCTAAATGGAGTTAAAGATTAATAGACTGTAGTTAGTATACAGGAGTGGTAACTGAGGACTGTTAACATAATTTTAACCACATTTCCCGGCCTTTCTACGTGGCGAGCTGCGCAGGTCGCCCGGAGTCAGTATTGCGGGAAACTCGGGTCGATCTTCTGAGCCCATGCCATCAAGCCTCCGCAGATGTCCTTCACCGTCACATTCTCAATGTCCACGCCGGACATTTGCTCCAGGACCTGGACCGCCTTCTGAGAGTCGTTGCCCAACTTGCAGATGATGTACACTGTAACACACACACCCACACATACCATCATATACAATGGGCAATTTATAGATGCCGATCAGTCAACCTGACTGCATGCTCAGCCTTGTAGGTGAGAAGCAGTTGCGCCCCCTACTGGGCCACCATGCCATCCTCAGAACAGAACAAGCTGAAAATCATTCTCTTCCCATGAGCACCACATAAAACATAACATAACTCTTCAGCAGTAAATTCTCTCTGTGGACAATCATTCACCTGAGCTGCAGTGCATGTCTCCAGAGCTGCCAAACTGGGCCCCACGATCGTAAAACGCTGGTGAACAGGAAGGCCAGTGATGATTAAAAAAAATTACAAGGGAGCACTACAGAAGCGTTTGGGGGGATCCATTGACTTGCATATCAAAATGCATATCAAATTTGCTTAGCGAGGGGGCTGTAATAATACATTTCACATATTTTTTTTAATTTGTGGGCTTTAATTTATGAACACCCTTGAACCATTATGATGGGTACGCTAGCTCAATTTTTTCTTTCCTATTGTTGGGTACATTTTGCTGTGCTTGTGCCAGTTTACTAATCTATTACACTCTGTAGTGTAAATTCTTAATTGCGTGTATAATTCTATGCAAAAAAAAAAAAAACAGGATTGTAACAAAACAGTCAGTCATTGAAGCAGATCAGCCTGACCATGTGTGCTTGATTTGACAGCACGCCTCCCAAAATAGTTTAATTAAAATTACTCATCATTAATAAAACATACAACATCACAGGCTGCACCTATAGTCTATGGAAATAAAACCTTGATTATTCAAGAAGCGGACAGCTGCTTGTGCAGAATCCAATATTTCTGTATTGGGAAAGAATCTCTTAGCAACACCAACGTCAACACGGTCACTGGATGCCAAATAAACCTGGTCTTCAGCGGGACGAACAGCCACAAAGGCTTAATTAGGCAAGAGGAAACTCGGATCACTCATATTTTTTGTTGCCAGAATGTTGCACCGGCTATCACACTACTGTGTAACGAGGGGCTGCGCAAAACAAGGGCACCCATGCAAGCAGTCTCATGCAACCTCATCCGCACACGTGCAGCAAAGGCAGCAGCAGCCTGCAGGCTTCCTCCAAATGCCCCGCCGCTCGTTACCGCACACTCAGCATGTACACCTCCAGGGGCTGTTTGTTCCCCGCTTGGTCTTACCCTTGCAATATTTTGGAGGTAAATCTACATTGAGCTTCATAGAAAACCTTTGCCACAAAACAAAATTTAGTTTGGGAGCAACAAAATTGCGCTGATTCTACAAGATTCATCAGTACCCCCCCCCCCCCCATTATGACCTGTACACTTTGATGTGGCTGATTTCATTGCGATTTTGATACCTTAATACTGGTTAGTGTCTCACAAAATGATTCCATTTTTTTCCCCCCTTTCAATATAACCACATTTGAATGGCGGCGCCTACCAGGAACGCTCCTCTCTGTCTGCCGTTTAGAGTCTGCTGTCTTCTCTTTAAGCTTCTGTATATCTTCTGCTCTCCGGTCCTCTAAGCTTGCAAGTGGAATATCTGTCAGATTCATGGGAAAAATAAGCCTGGTGGCATTTCAGTACCAAACAGAACGTGAATAAGAACACAAATGCGTCTGGGTAAATGGTATCGATGCACGTGTGCTGCTTCCACCGGACTGTGTGACAGCTTCGTACCACAAGCCATCAGGATTCTTAAGTCCCATTCATGTTAAAATCTCTGCTGAGCCAAACACCATTCTAGTGCACTACCTCACTGTACGGTTCACAATAATTCTATTAAAATCTCTATGCCACTTGCACTTTGCCTATAACACTCAACAGAAGCTGCTAAGGTTTCCTTTTGTGCAATAATTGATGTCCAACATGCGGTTCATTATGCTGGTTATATTTAAAACATGTATTCGGAAAGCCTTGTCTCATATATTGTCGCACTGTTCAGTGTTGTTTTTGTCCTTCTGCACATTGTATTGTATCTGTTATATGTCGTATGTTGCATCGTGGGCCATGGAGAAACATTCTCTCATGTACACGGGTGCTGATGACAATAAAGTACCTTGTAATTTGAAATCAATGACTGTATCAGAGTGACAGTACTGGTGCCACAGTGATGCTGAAGCAAAGGATACTGAGAGAAAACGGCAGGTGGCAAATGTTCACTTCCACTAGGGGCCGAACGTCCAGCAAGAGGTGGGGTCTCCCATTATCCACAATCTCTTTATATTCCTGCAAATTCCCATCATACAGGACAGCTATGGTTTACACCAGCGATTCTCAACCCAGGGGTTGTGGCAAGTTCTGAAAGGATCGCGAGGCAGAGTTGCAAATGTAAGCATTTTAAAACCAGCAAGCTCCTGTGCTGATCCACGATCAGATTTCCCTGCCCCAGTCCTAGAATTAACCCATATAAACAGGTCTTGGGTCTGCAAATGCTTAGTGCAAAACTAATGAAAACTCAACCAACCCAAGAAGCCAAACCGCAGATGCTTAATTTATTCACTGGCACATCCAATCAGATTTGTGCGAAAGGCATTGATTGCCGTACACTGAAGAGTGCACTGCGCGCTCAACAATAGCGTTAATTTAAACCTATACTTGACATAGGGGTCGCCACTGAGCCCGCGTGGTAAAAACTGGGTCGCAGTGCAAAAACGGTTGAGAACCACTGGTTTACACATATAGCAAAGACAGATTATGGCTTCCTGCCAATAAAACTGATGGGATCATTTTAAGATTAAAAACAATATATAAACACAACTTTGCCTCTGCAAAGCTGCCCACTGCGACAGAGGCGAGTTTTTAGGTTATATTTCTGTGACCGCAGGGATTATTAAAAATGGCATTTTTAAGTGCACTGCAATTTGAAGGCCTGGCCTGACCAACAACTCCCCAACCTAATGCATTTATTCACCAGAAAGCAAACAAATGTGAGCTTATGTAAAAGCTTCACCCCCCCCACCATGGGTCGTCCTTAAGGTCTTCTGTTCTGCTCTGAGCTTGTGCTATTTGCTAAGGTCCATCTGGGTAATTGCCCGAAATTTACAGGGCAATCATATAATTGTATAACCGTAATCGTGCTAATCTAAAACCAACGGCCTTAAAAAACATTGAGGGCTCTTCTGTGTACAGTTACCTGGACAGATATCCTCTGTTCTCTGGAGAGCAGGGAGAGTCTGCGACACTTTGGGATGCCGTAGCATTAGCGGGTTCCGGATCAGGGAGACACAAAAATACCACGCATCATTAGAATCCAGTTTTATCGTCAAAACACAAACGTATACTATGAATAACCAGTTCCATCAGTGATTAAAAAAGAAAAAGTGATTATTATGCTCGATCAGAGGCTATTTCAGCGCCCCTTAATGAACAAAGAGAGGCTGTGTTACAGGGTCAAGCAGGATGTGTGCTTCTTACAAAACTGCATGCTGTCTTGGACAAAGTGAGGTCTGGGCACGATCTAGCCCCCGGGGGCTAAATCACTGGCTGAACACTCAGCAGCCCGAGACAGCCCCCCCTCCCCCCCGCCCCCACAGAGGTTACCGCCCTAGTGGCTGAGGAACGCAGCCCAGCACACAGACCGTACACTTGTCTGGATTACGCAAGGCGGCGCACAGACCACCATTTACCTGCCTCCATACCTTGCCAATTATCACCAGAACAAAAAAATATGTACAGTTACGTGATGACAAAAAATGATTTTGATGAATTTATGAAAATAGATTTCTAATCCCTGGTAATTCAAAACTGAATATGTATCCATTTTCATATTAGCATTGTAGTAAGTGCAGGCTTTAAGATGAAGCTTATTATTTTATAAGTTATTATTAATGCTAGCTTATAAACTCCAGCGAGTTATTTATTTATTGTAACTGTTCTTTGATATGTATTTTTGCCATTGTTTACTGATGTAGCCCTTAGGAATTCTCCAAAACGTTTTTAATTGTAGGCATAATTGCGCAATGAGAATGAAGAACAGGGAGCCTCCACCATCCCCCCCCACCCCCAAGGACACCCGTCTCACTTTGTCCGTAGCAGCAGATCCACAGAACTTCTCGTAGTTCTGCAGCTCTGTGACGGTCGGTCTATCCCCACACACCACACACTCCGTCTGCCGGGAACGGAGTCGGATCGAGCGAAAACGGGATGTCTGGGCCTCGAACATCAGCAGCTGCTGGCTGAGGGACGCTGGCAAAACTTTGTCAAGGGAGACCAACTGCAGCACTCACGAAACGCCAGGGGGTGCCACTCGCAAGGCGGCCGCCACAGACTCTACTGCCGTCCGTGTCCTGGCGAAATAAGGCTACAGCTGACACAAGGTCATATTAAATATATAAATCTGCTGTGCTGCAGAAAACCACAAAAACACAATTTTACCATCAATACTGAAACCATTTTTTAAATTTCCATCTGTTTTCTATAAACATTTATCCACTGCAGGCTTATACCAAGCTTGGAACGTGTCTGTGGAAGCAGAGAAACAATACACAGAACAGCCAGGACATGATGTCGTCCATCACTGAACACAAACACACACACACACACACGCAAGTAAACACACACACAAACACACAGGGTGCTTCAGGAACACCAACCTGCGTGTCTTTGAACTGTGGAGAAGGAAAAAAAAAAACTGTATAAAGGTCATAATAAAAGCCTTAAGAAACCTTGTGGGCCTTCAGAGACCAAACCTTGTTTCGTAACGTTTTATCTGATGGACTGAAGAGGAAAAAAATAAAATAAATATTGGCCGCTTCCTTGCAGGCGCAATGCCACAAAAGCCCATTGAAAGTGTGATTCATTCAAGGGCCGACTCATCGCCCTGCAGCCAGATCTTGTTTACAGAGGCAGCGCCGCCACCGCGGCCGCGAGACAAAGCGCAGAAATAAACGCAAAACGGCCGTCATTGTCCGCGGAGGATACATCCCTGGGCGGAGGCGATCTTCAGAACCTCCAGGGCTTGGAAACAGCCCATAATCCCTGGGACTGTGGCGTTTGAAAGAGAAACGCTGTATCAGAGAAGACACTGCAAGGCCACGAACGCCATAATTTTCCAATTATATATACTCGTATATGTTTTAATGTAATTTCAAAATCTAAAAAATAGAAATTGTTTCATGGTTGTTTTGGAGGACAGCGGAAGTAGAAAAGCTAAAGACATAATGTCACAACCACCATTTAAAAATAAAGGTCACCAATAACTGGGAAGAATCAGCCAAGACTCACCGACACCCAAGACCCCTCCATCGGAGCAATTGGTGACCGTCTCCGTGGGCGGGGGCACAGGGTACAAGCACCTGTAGCAAGGCCCTCCACGGTAGTTATAAACTGTCAGCTACAAGATGTAAGGGGAGGAAGAAAGAGGCAGGGGTCTTTAAAGGGAGACATAGTGGTGCCAGTGAGTACACTTTGCCACTGGTCAGCCAACATGCCAATCACCCGATCCCGTGTGCTCATTGGATGACAAGACGGCAAGGGGCCGAGGCCTTACCTGCCCCTCCATCCGCAAGGCGCTGGCGGACACCAGAGGCTTCCCGCTCAGAACGCAAGCATCGTTCACCAGGTAACGCGTGGGCACATTGTCTGAGCAGTCAGCCACAATGTCGTACATGGGGAAAACGTTCAAGGAAGCATACCCTTGCTGAGCAACATACTTTAGTTAGTGTAATTTGACAAATGGCACAGTCGCACACACACCCATACATAATCTACAGAATGAACATGGAGTAGGTAATGTCTTTTACACATAATAAACAACACCAGTGTCGGGCTCGGGGGGGCGATACGGCTGTGACTGATCTGGTAGCCATTTCGAGCCTCGGTAGAATATTCACATTACAATACGCCCCCCCCAGCCCCCAAAGTGCCGAATAAGTGGTCGGACCCTGTGTTCGCACCCCAATCTCTCCTCTCAGCGTACATGCATGTCAGTATGCACGCCTCAGAAGAAAGCAAGACGCGGCTTGCAAACAGAAGCATTCCGATATACCTGTGCAAAAAATGGCAAATGCAAGGTTAATCCATCTTAGGTAAGCATGTTTATTTTCTCCAAAGCGACCTTTTTAACGGGCTGCTTTTGCACAGTCCGGAGGAGTCCAGGCCTCTGGTTTTGAGACGGCGCATGGAGGCGGCAGACGCCGGGCCCCGGAAGGATACTGCTGAATGAGCTGCAGTGCGTTGTCAGGAGAGAGCTGCAGGTGATACGGCACGCAGTGCACCGCAGAGTTCAGCCTGGGAAAACCGGCGGCAGGAAACAGGAATTACAGCTATCAGACGAGGCGTCGAATTCATCCTGTTAAGCTCTGAGCACCTGTAAATGTCTTCATTTAAAAAAAACCTCGAAGGCGCCTCATTTTTACAACTAATCATTGTCTTTAGAGTATTATTATACATTTTCGATTTATCCATCCATCCATCCATCCATCCATCTCCCAACCTCACCTAAATAGGGTTATGGGATCTTAAGTGATTATTAGCATTATTTTCATCAAGTCCTGTTCTGTTCCTTGAGACTAAAGAGTGGAATATTACAGACAGCGCTGGGAATTAATATGGTTACAACTCACCTTTGTAAACGGTTATATCTTCTGTAAGCCCAGAGTATCAACATGAACAAAACCGGCCTTGCTAAGAAGACTCTTATTTTCTCAGTTTAGTGTTTGACAGTGTGACAATGTGCATGAGCGCCCAGCGAAAGACTAGTGCCACCACATCACTGATGCCAATCTCATAGGCATTTACTGAAAATGGATGGATCGTTTGTGAGGAACTCAGCTGCAGTTTAGGTCAACAGTGACACCCAGTGGCGGAAGTGGGACTTTCCGCGCAGCCCACCTTCGGACGGCCTGCGCGGCTGACAGGGATTTCGGCATCCCTTGCGTGTCCTCTCCGTGAAGCACCTGTCTGTGCAGGTTACTCAGCTCTACCTCATCGTAGTCCAGAAGACCCAGACGCCCTGTAGCGGCGTAAAGATTATTATGGGAACCGGCGGCAACGGAGTCATAGATCATGAAACTAGTAACTTTTGTAAAGGTCCGCAGTATAGAAGTTTGGACAATAATACTGACTTACGAATACCGTAAAATCACGTTGGTGATAATACCATTGCTTATAATATTTATGAATACCGAATTAAACTTCACAAGTTGAACGTCTGCCTCGCATGGTTACATACCGATGCCGGCCGCAGCCAGGTACTGCGCCAGGGGACAGCCCAGTCCGCCGCAGCCGACCACTAGTACCGACGTCCGAGACAGAAGCAGCTGTCCTGTAAAAACGGCGAGCCGCTGTCAGACACACAAGTTACTCTTAACTCCCGTTAGCCGTAAATGGGTAGATGGTGTTACACTTATTAAGGTGTTTAGTTGCACGTGTACGTCGCCGATTCCGTGTATTTTAAAAAATACCTTGCACACCAAGTTCTGGAAGGAGAAGCTGTCTGCTGTACCGCATTATTTCTTCGTTTGACAGAGTAGCTTTTGCATTCAGGGGTGGCAGCGGACTGACATTTTCTTGCATGTCGATAGAATCACTGGTCAGTTTTACCTGAGAAAAGGAATGTTTCGTAGGAAATTAAGGGAGAGGAAATACGTTTTACCTAATTGATTAAAATACACACAGTTATTTATTTAATGCATATCGATTTTATTTTTATTCTGCAACTGGCGACATGGGGAAAACATTAATACATTGATCAAAACAAACTTTAACCGGAACTTTGCTCTCCCCAGAATGCAGCGCAGAGCTAGCGACAGGCAAAACAGAAAAATTACAATTATCTGAAACGTCTCTGTGATTTTATACATCACTTTCCAATTTAATGATTCGTATGTCAGACATCTACCTTCTGTAAGCGTGCTAGTTTATCCTTTAGAACGGCTATCTCCTTATCTTTCTCCAAAAGCTGCTCCTTTAAGCTATAAAACTCTTGCTCCATTTTACTTTTCTGTAAATGGATTCTCCTTATGTTTAGCGAACTGTAATCAAGACACTGAATAAACGGAATAACGAAGACTTCCCATAAACTCCCGGTTTTAGCTTTGCTCTGCACCAACTTCCGGGACTACAACGGGGACACACGTGGCTTGTGACCACGTGGAGGGCGCTGTGGTGTCATGTGACCTCTTTTAAATGACGTAGCCTGAACTTGGAAGTGTCTGTTAATTACCCAGCTCTGGTTTTTTGTTTCGTGTCGTGTGTTCTTGGTTATTATAAACGAAACATTCATTATTTAAATAATTAAAATACATTTGTAAAGCGTTAATAAATACTTAATAAAACGAGTAACACTTTTGTCTACGAAAGAAGCTGTTTTTAAGCAGAAATGATGCGTGTAAAGTATGCACAGCTGTATGTAAGATATGGAGAGTTCCGTGGAGCTGGAGCTGAAAGAAAATGGAATCGCTACTCCCAAATCCAGAATGTACTGTTGCATCAGTGGGGTACAAAAAAATCGGTGACGCGCCCGCGAGTCCTGCCTCATGTTCCTCACATGATCGCAGGAGAGGAATGTAGTCGGACTAGTGTATAGAGATGGTCGAACGGCTGTTGAGTGGAAACATGTATTCTTTCAGTATATTTGGCATTTGCTTAACAATCATCAGTAAGATCAATGGACAGGCAGGCGAAATACCTTGGACGCAGCAAAAGGTACTTGACAGTTCTCTTTCATTTCCCTATGTTTACTGAATGTTTTTCTGTGTCATTTCGTTTCAAGTTTCGAAAATCTGGCATTTGAAATTTATTTTGCAAGCAGAATAATCTGTATTTAAAATAGCTATAATTAAAGATGAACATTTGTGCAACTCAAAGATTTAAGCATAGCGGCCGCGTTGAATAAATATGTAAAGTTATGTGATAAAACCAGTTCTGGCATGTATGAAAATTCTAAAAAGGAATCTACATGTCATTTCCCCCCGATTTTAAAAAGGAAATTGTTCTTTAACAGTACGGATCTTTAAAATATACTTGAGCGCACTATAATCCATCCGTCTTTAAACATCATTCGAATCAGCATGAGGTCATTGCTGGCTGTAGAATAAAACGTCACTGTTAGATTTCATAAGTATATTTAATGAATGAACTAATTACTGTTTTAAATATTTAAATTTCGTTTATAAGCATTTCACTAATCTACCAGCGGTGTTGTCGCCCCCACACTCTGCATTTAACTAAGATGCTTCTGTATACTCTCCGGCCTTCTTGTTTGTCTCTCATCCTTTCATTGTCTCGTTGCCATGGCAGCACTGTCTTCATCATTGATCTACCAACTGGAGATCTTCATATTTTTAGGTCCTGAGCCAGACCTCCTTCAGGTCCACTGACTCAGTCAGTCGTTCCAGCCCTTGGAATCTCATCTGTTCTCCTCGGGGAACGAATCCCGTTAAGAACATAACCTCTAAGATATTTCCCCAGATTATCATGGTTGCAGCCAGGATTCCATGTGAAATATTGTTTCTCATCGTCTCACACTGTAAACTGTAAAACCAGCCCTTGCAGTGAGACTGAACCAGATTTTCAGAATAGAAGCAAATTTTGTTGAAATGATTGTTTCTGTGGGGAATCACTGCAATTAGTTCAGGAAAAATAAGCTACTCTGTTACAGTTTTACTCCAGAAAATTTTTCACGAGGTGATCAGACACTATGGTGCGTCTGGGTCAAGTGTCAACTTTTTGCTTTTTTTTCCATTTCTGCCTCCAGAGCATTTGGTCCTGAATCATTGTGGAGGTGCAGTGCATACAAATATTATGTCTGAATTAATATGGTTGCTTAGAAACCAGCACATGGGGAATTCCACCCAGTTGTGTGTCTTGCAATTGTGTCCTATCCATCCTCTGTTGGCTAATAAGCAGATAAGCGCTATTCCATAGGTAACAGTGACTGAAACCTCCGGCTTAACGGTCAGCCTTCCAGCAGTTTCCAAGACAACCAAGACTCTGTTTACCTTCAAGGTTGACAACATGGGGTAGAATATGAATCATCTCTGTTCCTATGCAGGCTATGTACAGCCCCCCGCACTCACTTGAGATATTCCATTTTTGTTATCTTACGGTAATCTCAGAATTGCCCATTTGCAGCTGCTTACTGGGCGAAGAATGAGAAAATAGGAGAACCAGTCACCACAGACTGTCCTCGAGGTTTTGTGATCATGACAGACAAATGGTGAGCTCCAAGGTATAATCATGCTGATGGAATCCAGAAGGGTGCAGATCTGAACATCCGGAGAAAAGTTAGTGGTGTAGGAGCGAAATCATGTTAGAATGGATCACGCTTCTACAGTACATCACCTTTTAATGCACGGAAAGGCAAAATGGATGCCCTCAAATGTACGCAAACTTCCCTGCGGCGCACTGGAGGTGTGTTTGTGGTAAAACACAAGGGAAGCCAGCCTGCTGCATCACGTGTTTACATCACCCATCATGTAAGCAAGGACAAACTTTAAGATCAGAAGGTCTTGGTGTTAGTCTGTCTCCATACTATGTGGTGTTTTTTTCCATGATTAACCCTGAGAAGAGGCTGTTTCGAAGTATCACATGGAAACAAAGGATTTAAGCACAGTTTGTGCCACAAAACACATTTATACAGTGTGGTATTACAGTAAAGCAAGAAGGTTTGTCCTTATAGTGGAGAATGTTTTTTCAATCTTCTCATGGACAGTCTGTCACCCATAGAAAGGAACTCTGTAATTTATCGTTCCATAATAATAATACTGCCTTCCCGCTGGTCTTTAATACCATTTTCGTCGTGGAGCCTGATCCTTCTGTGTGGTGTAATCTGCTGATGAGAGGAAATATAGAGAGATTCAGATGCACCTCCTTCTCTCAGACTCCAGAGTCCCCTCCAGGGTGCTACTCTTCCCCTTCCCTCCTCTCTTTTTCTGGCCATTTGATCTCAGAATCCTGCAATTTCCAAGCAGTTCAGCCATACCCAGAAACACTTTGGGGGTCCAATGGCATCCACCCCCCAGAGCAGTTGGCGTGCTGGCATGGAGCACTCAGCTGTTTCGAATCTACGTTTTGGTCCGCCGGGGAAATTATTTGTTAAACGCTGCCATCAGCGGTAGCCTGTGAGAAAACATGTTAATGATTTCATCCTTTTAAAATGTTCGCATTGGGAATGCGTACATACTTTTTGGGCTAGGAGTGTTGGTGCTGGTTAGTCAAGGGTCTCTGCATGGGTTTAACTATGGAAGGTGGAACAAATATGAATTACGGGGTAATCAGGAAGAGATTTCGGTCATACTGTGAAGCTTTTAGCTAGTAAGATGGCATAATAGCATCTGGTTAGTTTACATGCAGTTATGCTCACAGGTCAGATTCGTGAACTATTGAACTACTGGTTAACAGCAGTGGTTTGCACTGTCGCCTCACACCTCTGGGACCCAGGGTTCGAGTCTCTGCCATGGTTCCATGTGTGTGAAGTTTGCATGTTCTCCCCATGTCATTGTGGGGTTTCCTCTGGGTACTCCGGTGTCCCCCCCAAAGTCCAAAAACATGCTGCGGTTAATTACCGAGTTACCAAATCGCCCATAGGTGTGCATGTGTGAGTGACTGCTGTGTGAGTGTGTCCTGTAAAGCGTTGGCAGCCCATTCTGGGTTGTTCCCTGCTTTGCACCCGTAGCTTGCGGGACAGGCTCCGAACCCCCCGACCCTGAATAGGATAAGTGGTTACAGAAGATGGGTGAATGGAAACTGGTTAGCATAGCAACCTAACAGCTTCAGGAGTGACCTCATGCCCTTGCTCCATGTGTTGTGTAGAGGTTGCATGTCCTCCCATGTTCTCATCAGTTTCCTCCAGTACTGTAACGTGTCCTCAGTCTGTGATTCTGCGTGTGTGCATCCTGTGATGGACTGGCACCTTGTACAGAGTGTACCCTGTTTCGTGCCCTGTCAGTAAGTCTGTTGCTTATAGCAAAATTATCCTTTATTAGTCTCACCTGAAATCATTTTAACTCAAAGTACCAATATTATAACATAATGCAAATCAGCTACGGATTTCACTTGTGCGATGCCGTCGTCAATGATGTGCTCTTTGTCTCACTGGCTCAAGTTAATTATCTGATAAGCTATTTGACTAATCGATTCTTAGAAATTCTGTTCATGTTTGCAATTCCCATTTCAGGAAAGCACGATTATACCAATACTACAATAGGGGTCCCATATGAGAAAAACGTGCAGAGTTTAAATGTCCAAGTACTAAAAACAAATCTTTCCAGTCTGTTATATTTCAGATGGTTAGCGGAACAGTTCTGCCACATTGGGCTGTAAAGCTGTACCTGTCAGCAGGCTTTAACCAACTGAAGACTTTTATTGAATGAAACACAAAGTGGAGTTATGATCCCTTTAAGTGGAAGCTGTAACTCTAAACACAACAAACAAAAGTCCAGCATCAAGCACAGATTTCCTCCCGCACTCATCTGGCATAAGCACAGCTGACCCTGTTTAAAAAATCACTTATTTCAGTTCAGCACCAGCTGGGTTTTATAAGAACGAGGCATCTGTGGGCACAGGGCTGGGGATCATTTGCCATGGAAACAGAAAAATTCATCCAAGCCCAACATGCGTTTTGGCTGTGCCACTGACTGGCTCACGTGCTTCTGTTCTATTAAGGAACCTGTTGCATCGGCTGGCATAATAATAATCAATCCTTTATTGTCCCTGTGGGGAAATTCTTTTTTATGCCTCCCTCAACTGTCTGTGAAGGGCTGCCACCTGTTGGAGCTGGGGGTTAAGGGCCTTGCTCAAGGACCCACAGGCCTGCTGAGGCTGGGTTTGAACCAGCAACCTTGTGAATCCAGGCACACGGGCTTAGCCCACTGAGCCACACGCTGCCCCCAATGGTGGGGGCATGGTGGTGCAGTGGTTGGCTCAGCTGTCTCACACCTCTGCAGACCTGGGTTTCAGCCTCTGCCCTGGTTCCCTGTGTGTGGAGTTTGTGTGTGTTTTCCCTCTCTCACTGTGGGGTACCTTTCCTCCACACACAGTCCAACACAGGCTAAGGTGAATTGGAGGTGCCAAATTGTCCATAGGTGTGTGTCCTTTGATTGGCTGGCACCCCATCCTAGGTTATTCCCTGCTTTGGGACATACTCAATTACCCTGCATAGAACAAGCAGCTATGGATCTATAGAAATCAAAGCCAGGCTTTTTGTATAACACGACCTGAGCAAACACGTGATTTTAAGGCTGTTAACCAGGATTATATTTGCACGTTTGCTGTCTCCTTGATACACACTAGCTCTCCCACAAGCCCAGCACGCTCAGCCCCAGTGACACGGAGCGTGTACTGTCGCACATGGACCTGACCCGCATGTGGCAGAAGGACCTGCTTCCCATGCTGGTGCCCCGCTATCCCAGCTCCCCCGGCAGCCTCTCTGTGCAGCAGGTCGGTGTCACGTGAGCCTGGCCCATCTGGAACGGGAAGTCGGGCAGATCTGATGATGGACTTCTAACAGGTCTGTGTTTCTCCAGCATATCCTGAGAACCCTGCGGTCGCTGAAGGCCGGCTGGGACACGGAGGAGGATCGCTTCCAGGCCTACACGCCTTACGGCTACATGACCTTCACTAACATCATCGCCACGCTCAATCCTGCCTCTAGGAGGCGCCTGGTTCTGGCCTGCCACTACGACTCCAAGTACTACCCGCCTCAGTGGCATGGCCGTGAGTTCCTCGGCGCCACCGATTCTGCCGTGCCGTGCGCCATGCTGTTGGAGTTGGCCCGCGCTCTGGACCAGGAGCTCCTAACTCTAAAGGCAGGCACCGTCTCATTGGCTCTTTGACTACTGCACCATCAGCCCCGCCTAATTTGACCTACACCTACTACAGCACACCCACTGAGCTACCTTTGGCTTGGTCAAATCCCCACTCCTTCTGAGTTGGGGGTAGCATAGAAACCAAGTTGAGAAAATATTCATACCAGTTTAGAGGACCTCCTAACATCTGACTAGTGTGGGCTACAAAGAAGGAATTCTGATTATCCAAAATCTGATAAATCAGTGAGTTTGCCTGATAAATAAACTAAATGTAAAGTCAGTTATTTCATCAATTGTGAATAACTGCACAGTGCCGAATGTAATAAAGCGGTTTGTATGACTTTTTATGCTTACATATCGTGTGACTGGAATATTTGTTCCAAAGCCTAAAAAAATACAAAGTAAACGCCATACTATCTCAGTCATGGTCGCTTACTGCCAAGCATGGGAGAGCTTAACATCAGCCTCCGTCGGACATTTGGAAAACAGCGGGTCGTGCCCCTCCCCCGAAGCCTACCCAATGGTCCGCCACCCCCCAGGGGACACATTTTGGAGTGAGATGCCTGTCACTGGGGCAGAGGGCACGCTTTTCTGACACCACAGTCAGTGGCGCCGAGAAATGTCTGGGTAAACAAACCAGATTCACGACCTGCCTCCATATTTATTTAGCAGAGTGGGAAAGAGAACAAGACTGTGTTTATTCTCTGTTTAGTGCTGTGACTGAAAACAGAAAAGGAAAATTACACTTTTATCATATATCATAAGTAAGTTTAATATCTACTTACTACATTGTAATTATATATCATTTCATCCACATGAAGGCTACATAGGTTGCAAAGGCAATATTTTATTTCAGCCACTAGGTGACAGTATTTCATCCTGGCAGCAGCTGGATGCATTTATTATTTATCATTGTAACACCAAGAGACAGGTCTACTGTACATCTTTTGCTTCGGACAGGATGGAAAAGCTGATGCTAGCTCAGCTAAACTGCTCTGCCCCTGTAACCTGAAACAGCCTGACTAGCGCAGGATCTCCTTCTCCATCGCAGGACTCCAGCCCTGACCTGTCGCTACAGCTCATCTTCTTCGATGGCGAGGAGGCTCTGTATCAGTGGACCTCCACTGACTCCCTGTACGGCTCCCGCCATCTGGCCAAGAAGATGGAGGACACCTCGCATCCGCCCGGCGCCACGAACACCAACCTACTACACGGCATTGTACGCACGCCTGTCCAGCAGATCTGCCCTGCTCATGCATACATTCGTGATCCAGTATTCCTTGATTTCCCTCCATTGACTTGTTGTTTAGGTGAACTGCAGACTATTTGCCTTGGGTCATGTGTGTGAGAGTGCGTTGTGATGCACTGGTGCCTCCTACAGGGTGTACCCTGCATTACATCCTGTAACTGTGTACAGTTAAATAAGCATTTGAAGATGGATAAATGGATCAATGGGTTCAGTATGAAATCTCTGCATCGTACCTCTACTCCCATATCCTAGATCCAAAGGTGTCAGAACAAGTATGTGTCAACGTACTTGGCAATAAATTCTATTCTGATTCTGATTCTGGACCCTAACATACCCGCCACGTACTGGACATCGTGTCTCAGCGTAGAGGACTGGTCCAGTCTGTCAGATTTGATTAATACCAGCAGCTGTGGCGGAACGTATTTTTATTGTTAACGGACAGAAAGCTGCAGACGCTCTCGTTATCTCATATCCGCACTAACAATTAGATAGCGATGGTTCGGTTAAACAAATAGATAACAACCGCCATTGCAAAAAAAAAAGATAAGAGTTTAATAAGCTGCAGCTGTTGGTTTTTTTTAAAGTTCCATGGTGCTGGAACATCCAGCAAGATGGCGGTTGATGGTCAGTCAGGGCGCCGGTCACATGACAACGTTGGCCTAGGCATGACCACATGACCACTCAATAGGCTCCGGGCTGACCGTTGAGTCTCTATGCTGTCTTCAGCCAGTTCCAAGTTTCAACCTTCTCATAGAGTCGCTTCTGTTGATGGAAAGTTCCACACGGTGCTGCCCTCTTGATCTACTCCAGGATCTCTTTGTGCTGCTGGACCTGATCGGTGCCTCGACGCCCCGTTTTGGTAATCAGTTCCTCAACACTGCTAGGTGGCTGAGCAGGCTGCAGAACATTGGTGAGTCTCAGCTCTGCCGTAATTAGGCAATTAGGAACACTCACATTGACCAATTCATCATCAGTGTTAATTATCCTTAGTTCCTTCGACTCCTCTCAGCATTTATGGGTTCTAAATTATGCATTGTTCCTGATGGTTGCTAAGCTACAAGTTGACCTGCATGAACCACCCCCAGGCCTATCAAGTGTGACAAAAGAGACTGACACCAACTGTGTGGTTCCTTGACTGTCCATTGGTTCCCAGAACGCCGGCTGCATGCCATGGGTCAGCTGGAAGACCATCCAATAGAGGTGCAGTATTTCTGGCCGGGTCTGCCTGTGGGCCCTGTGGAGGACGACCACAAGCCATTCCTGAATAAGGGTGAGCCTTCTTGCTGTCTTTCCATACATGACCTAACTGCTCCTGGGGTGGGTTCCATCAAGCAGGATTTCTCAGTTAGCTTGGTTAACTTAAGCTTGAAGTCAGGATTGTCCAATAACAATGCTCCTTAGCTAAACTCTTATTGGACAATCTTCAAGCTTAAGTTAACCAAGCTAACTGAGAAATCCTGCTTGATGGAACACCCCCCAGGGTACAAGGACCTGTTATTTGTTTATCTCTTAACTTATGAAACAAGAAACCCAGCAAATGTTACAAACTATGAAAGCAAGCTAATGATTTGGTCAGAAACCAGCTGCGGTGATTAGCAGTAAAGTGTTAATATAAAACATAGTGTTAAGTAGGTGTGTTTTTCTTTCAAATGTTGTTTTGTCAGTCCACCAATAAAAAGGTCTGCGCAATTCATCACATGACCAAACAGGACAAAAGGTAGATATTAGTTAAGGGCATGGCCATGCATTGTGAAGGTTGCTGCAGGACCATTGAACAGGAACTGGTCTTGAGATAAATTCGAACTGTGAATCTCTTTGGATAATAAGGATCTATGCAGCGGCTGAATATAGGCATAGTTATGCAGCTAGCGTGTTAGTGTGTCAGCGGACAGTGAGTGATTCATGGGGATGACGTAATGCTCTTTGTCTTAAAGAAGGGCTTGGGTTATTCTTGGTCTTTTGTGAGCCAGAGTTGTAGGTCATGGTGCGTAACAGGCTGTATCTTGAAGCCTGAGGTCCAGCTGTCTTAGTGATTGTTTTTCATGTGCTGGGCAGGCGTGCGTGTACTTCATCTGATTCCCACACCATTTCCCTCCGTGTGGCACACCTTCGACGACAACGAGGAGAACCTCGACCGTGCCACCGTCCAGAACCTCAGCAAGATCCTGCAAGTCTTCGTGCTGGAGTACCTGAACATGTGATGACTCTCCTCGGAGTTCCCACCAAGTTGCGACTCTGCTCTCCCCCATTTAGCCCGTGACCATTTTAAACTCTTATAACACGTCGGCTCAGAAGTGTGTCTTTTACTGTTTCGCCTGTCTTATAATGTGATGTTCTCTTGTTGCCTGAGCAAATCCTCCCATACAAGAGGATCATGACACAGTAAAAAACAGATTAAAGAGAACAAGTGGAAACAATTTGTCATTGTAATTGTGTTACTGATTGCAGTCCCGGTGTCCATGAGTCCATAAACAGCAACTCCCTAATTAGCTAGAAAGAAACTGAAAAAACATGAAGTAAAAAAACACCCCATTCTAGTTTGATCGTTTCGATCTGCATATTAATTAGCTATAATTGCGTGACAGCATTTCTGAGTCAGTTGGCTTATTGTGCAATGCATTGCTTTAGCCAACACATTTCATAAACGTGTCAACATAAGACATATGTGTTACTCGAGAGGCAGAAATCAAACAGAATACCTTTGTTTTGTCAGGAAAAGGCTCATTTGTGTTAAGAAGGGCTATTTACAGATGTAATGAAAGCCATTAACAGGAAAGACTCTGAGGTAAAAATTTACTTCAGCTATTTGCAACATGGGTTCCTTAAATTGGTTTTAAATAATCTCCTCTTTATGGGAAATGGTCGATTTTATGGAAAATATTAGCCTAGCTGTAAATTTTTTTACATGGGGTTAGAAAGTCAGGCTGCTTTTCTGTGTCTTGAGTTGTAAAATAATTCAGGGAAATGCAGGCAGTTTTGTAGCATAGGTCATCTGAATGTCATCTTGTTTTTTAAAATACTTTAGTACTCTTGGTGAATTCCAGGATAAATTAGATGCAATTCTGAGTAATAAACGCACCTTTGTGGAAGGAAGTATCTGTTGCTGATGAACGCCAGAAAACAGGAAGTGATGCGGTCCCGCCTGCCCATGGCACTCCTTTGACTGGACGTGACATGTTCAGCAGAAGCGCAGCCATTACCCCAGGGTCTGAACACTAACCTACCAGAGCCATCCGGCTCCGTTACCCCTCCCCCTCCGAATGGCTGGTCAGCCCGGTCATCCATCTGTGGACGGAGAATCTGCTGTCACAGGTCTTGGTGGCTTTTACAAAAGGGCCTTCAGTAAGGCCTCTGTGGGAGAGGGAAGGTGGGGGTGGTAAGAGGGGGTGGAGATGCGTGGATCCGTTCATTAAGCAAGCTACACATGAGCCGCATGCACCGAGTGATCAAAGAGAGCAAAACATACCTCAGTCTTCTCTAATGGGAGAATTGTGGGATCACATTGACTTAATAGACGCTTTTATCCAAAGCGATGCACAATTGAGAGAGCAGGGAGTGTGCCCCCAGGAGTGTGTAACATGGCTTGGTTTCCTGTCCAAAGATAAGAGGATTGTGCTTTTTTCCCCATGAACAACTTGTCAATAATCATCCAAAGGTTCTTTCCCTGGTAGGAAATGTGTCACCATCCCACCAGCGGTTTTCCCCAAAGTTCCTGGTCATGTTATCTTACTATGGACTGCATGGTGTTTTTGTGTGTGGATGAACTCAAAAAGATGTTTTGTGTCCTAATGAATAGTGTATATGGCATCTATTATTTAAATTTAATGCCATAACCTGTGTGTCGTTTTGTGGCACCACTGTACTCCACTCCAACCCCGTGTGTGTGTATGTGTGTGTGTGTGTGTGTGTGTGTGTGTGTGTGTGTGTGGTGCTCTCCTCAGTCCCCGTCAGCTGCTCATCCCAGTGGGGATCCCCCCCCATCCCCCCCAAAGTGGAATCTCCCAATCCAGCTATCTCCCCCTCAAGGACAGTGAACTGTGGGCGATTACATTCAGCCGATGTGGGGAAAATTGCGATTTCACACCCTTTCAGGCTTACCATGCCATTGCAAAACCCCCCACATTTAGATATTTTAAGGTTCCAGCTTCTCTGTAGGGCCTTGTCCTACAGCCCATGTGACACTATTCGCTGGCGTATCATTGGCCGCTGTCGCATTTGTAACTAAATTAATATTATGGTGGATTGTGGGAGATACACATTGGCTCCATAGGTTCACTGCCAGTGGGGTACTGGATGTAATGCGGAATGCAGTGAAAGTGCCGCCTTCCTGCCCCCTTTTTGGCTTGGACCTACGTTCGGACCCTCGGTCTCTGTTGAAACGGCACACGCACACACCAGATATTGTGTCCCCTGGGGGGGGGGGGCAGTTTCACTCCATCTTCCTGCCTTCTGGAGCACCTGCTGTTTCTATATCTCCTGCCCTGGGGCC
>JAODKC010000028.1:24139065-24163615 GCA_026777985.1 Mormyrops attenuatus
CCTTTGTAGCATTATAAAATATAATATCTGTCTGTCTTCTCCCATCTCACATCTCAGTTCATCACTGATTCCGTGTTAACGCCTGTGACTTTCTGCCATGTTTAGGAAAGTTCTTATCAGTCAACACCAAGCACAACAATAAAACCAAAAGAAAACAAAGCCTGTTGGTGTGGGATGATCTGCCTCGCTTGTACGTCACTTTAGGCAAAAGTGTCTGCTAAATAAATAGATGTAAATGTGTTTACATTATGTGTGTACATGAATTACAGCCAAGTGGGCAGCTTTCTTGGACAAAAATTATATATAGCTGCTTTTTAAGTGCTAACATGCAGCTCCTTATAATTAAACTTATAAAAATATTGTCTTATATTTACATTTTCTTTCTAGTTAGATTTGTCTTGTTCTTTGCACAGAACCTTAAATCTTAATGGAGACTTTAGAGGCCAGAAACCCATTCCCATCGCAGTTGCTGCAAACAGTAACAAAGAAGATCCATGCTGTTCCTGTTGCGGCGCTCATTATCGCATGGAGGGCTGCAGAATGACAGACCAGGCTGACCGTCATATGCCCGTTTTTGCACAATCACTATTTATAGCCCTGTGTGGGTAATTTTTCCCATTTCATTTCTATTCCCTGCTTCCTGGATCCCATGGGTTTAATTTCGTCTAGAAAGTCAGCAATGTTCTTGAGGAATTTTCTCAAGCTCACATCTCCGGCTGTTTCCTGCCACGGTGACAGAGGTGGTGTTGAACATGGTGGGGGTTTACAGGCATTTACTTGAGGTGTGTGGGGAAGGTAAAAGTGAGGATGAGCCCCCCACCCCTTTGACAAGTAGGTAGAACCTCAGACTTCTTCTGTCAAAGATCCTGAAACCTGAAGGTCATCTTGTAGGAGAAAACCCCTCCTTCACACCCAGGTGCCAGAACTCCCATACAGATAAATCTTCAAGGAGCAAAACACTTATAACCTTCTCCTAATTACACCCTGTCAGATCATCTGCTGGAAGCAATTTCGGCAAAGTAGATCAAAACAGGAAGTACCTGTTGCACCTTTACGCTCGTAATATAGGAAAGATACTGCAGTTTCAAAATTCGAGCAAATACCACCCTTGCAGAGTGAAGTGCTGTTGAGCCTCACTTCCCCATAGCTGACAGAGTCCTTTACGGAAAGGTGTTTGTTCAAAGAGGAATTTAAAAGAAAACAGAAGTGACTTTCGTGGTGGTGTGGATTATTTTATTGCCCTACTAAAAAATTATGCCTGCTACAATTATCACTTCAATTTACTAACAATTAAGGCTCCACACTTGCGTGCAGAAGCAACAGGGACTCTCCCCGTTTAGGGAAAGTCTGTGTGTGTGTTTGGCGTGACTTGGCTGGGGGGAGGGGGCAAAATGATACCTTTTATAGAGAAGACCATCTGCTATGCTACACTGTGAATACACGCCCACATCAAAGCCACATAGTAAATATACACCCACATTAAAACATCACTATGGTATCTTGAGGCAGTTACCTGTTTCAACAAAAACACTGTTGCCCTGAGGTGGAAAAATAAAAAAAAAACAGGCTGAACATCATTAATTCATTATTGTAGCACTGAATTATGATGTACATGATTATACAGCTGTTCCCAGAGCATCGTAGCTCTGTCTGTATCTTGTCACGAAAACGCACAATTTCTCACACCAAGTGAGCATGTAAGTCCTGTTAATGTTGAGGCTATTCATGAGAAAAACCTGATTGACAAGCATTCACTATCTCCAGATTTACCTTAGAGGGAAAGAGTGAACGTGAAAGTGTGACACAAACATGTCAGTGTCCCTCCCACGACAGGATCCCCCCCATGGCTCCCCGTCAAAACACCACCACCAAACTCCATAATTCCTTTTTAGTAGCTACTTCTCCTGTTGAGTTTACAGCCGTTGGGTATCTGTCATGAGAAGCGTAGGGAGCAACGCGGCATTTCGCTTGAAAAGGACACCGGTCAATTACAGGGCAGTGGCACACAAAGGAAGATTGGAGTCGGCAATAAAGCCAAACCACATGTCTGTAGACCGTAGGGCAGAACCTGTGCTAACAGTGGGGGAAGATACAAACTCTGAACATGCAAATTGGAATTTAATCTCACAACCCTCTGAGTGTAGGGCAACAAAGCACACCATCACACCTCTGTCAGTTAGTGCCTGTTGGCTTAGGGTTCACAGCTCTGGACGGTAACCTCTCCAGCTGTCAATTCTCATCCCAAGGTCACCTGTTCTCCGCCTTTTTTATTAGCTGTGTAACAAGTGTCAGGCGACGTCCACGGCTTGGGCAGGAAGCAGTCAGTACATGAAGGCAAAAATTTAACTCCAACAGCCAGACAACATGAATTCGGCATTTTAAATGGGCAATGTTACCAACAACCTGTAGTTACTGGGGTAGCATAGAGGAAAAAAATTAAATTAGTGGAGGCTTGATTCATCTATTGCATTCTAGAGCTCTAGACATGGTTTAAGAACTTAAGTATCAACTATAGTATCAAAAGGACCAATAATAATTGCAAACCTTAAAAAATCGTTTCCATGTTTCAGCTCAGTTATATCCTAATATTTTCACCCGTGTAATGAATTTTTAGTTTTTAAAAATAATTTCCAATCAACTAACTTCTGTCCTTATCCGAGCTGTTTACTTACGCAATTAACTGGATGTGTAGCTGATGTAATGCTCTAAGTAAAGACACACATCTCTGTTGGCTCCATTGTTAATAAACCTAGTGGTAATTCGTATAAATTAGACGAATTATTCGGTGACGTATTCTTCCTGTCTGAAAGGGTCTTTCTGGTGGGATACTGTAGCGTTATTATTTTGCGTGTCAGGCCAGCGCAGTATCTTTCAGGTGGACACAGCGGGTGTTTGTAACGTGCCATGAACGCTAAGCTTGTCTTTTTATGGCGGAGGGATATCATGCAGTGGTTGTACTTGGGGGAGGGGGGGGGGTGCTTACTCTGAGTCCAGTTTGCAGCGATCTAGAAAAGGGACAATTTCTCGTTTCCCTTTGGGTCCCAATTGGGTTCCCGTGCGCCTCTGAAAGATGCAAGCTGCGCTATGTGAGAAACGATTTCTAAACCATTAAAAGTTGGTCTTGCTTTAAAAACACGACAAACTGTTTGGCATGGATTTAAGCTCTTGAGATATCCACCTCATAACAAACCATGAGACGAACTGGTGCATTTAGAAAACGAATTGAAAAGACGTCAGTCGAAAGTTTTGGAGCATTGTGCATTTCTTGGTCTAATTTATCAGATTTTTTTTTAAGGATAATCACGCCCTGACTGCATGCAGTGATGCCTGCACATTAAAAACCGTGAATATCTCACGTCTGACGCGCTAATGACATGCGTAAAGCCCTGTCTTACAGCTTCCTCCAATCTTAAAGATACGCACGGTCTGGCCATCGTTGGGTCGTGACACAGATATCACTTACTGCCTTCCGTCTCCGGTACCCCATTAATCAGACAGCTTTCAGTATTTAACGTCACGCCAGGGTTTTGTGTTTGTTTCGAACTATTTTATAGCCAGATATGCACCGATTCGTTTTATATTAATATCAGATTAGCGTTATTGTATTTATTTTTAAGGTGTTGTATCCCTTCTGGCCAACAGAGAACACTGGTGAGTTACATACAATGACAGAATTCCGGATCCACCGGCTGTCTCACGTAAAGAACGTTTGCATGATATAATCATGATTACACTTGTTTGTGGTTTAGGAGTATTTATTGATCTTAAACTCTTTGTTAGCGTGCGTCGAAATGATAGGATGCCGGTTGTGCAGTATTTACACTGGATTTCCAGAATCTGGTGTCAGTTTCTCTACTGACGCTGGGGTGTAAAATGCTGACTGCGTTCATTCCTTGGAACATTTTAATACATGGTAAAGACCCAAATCCGTGCCAGGAAAGCGCATATACTCACAGCGTGAGAGTAAATACTTCAACGTTTACGAAACATGTCAGGAAATTTGCCTGTTTTTTTCACGCGCGTCAATGACGTGTTTAGCAATAAAATATGTATGATTTGAAAGTTAATTTTCAAGACGACAGGCTACCTTACAGGGTAACCCAGATGGACAGTATCTAACATTCTTATTATGCGTGAACAAACACATACAACTACGGATTTAAAAACTGACGAAAATTGACGGCATTACTGTAAGCCTGTCGCTCTTGTTGTTATTGTCATGTAAAATAAAAGCGCTTGAATACTCGCTCCTCCCCTAAGTAGTTTCAGCTGTATGTGGTTGTTGGAAAAAAGCTGAAACTGCAACCCGATACTCTAGCGAGTTTCCCCCCTCCCTCATCGTCTCTGTAGGGTAACAAGTAGCTTGTGCCGTATGTGATTGTCTAGGCAGGACCAAAAGGGGATCTCGCTTCAGAGACCGCGTTATATAGTTTGTAGGGATAATAGGACTATGGTTGCACATTGGAAAAGGACGGACACATCGTTTTCGGCGCTTCTTTTATTTCTCGGGATACTTTTCTGAAGCTGGTAAATCAAAAATAATACGAACCATGGATCCGATAACTAAGTGGTCACCGAAGCAAGTCGTTGACTGGATGAAAGGTATGAGATCGGGAAAGTTTTTTTTGTGTCTTCACGGAATAACGACATACTCAAAATTGTAAAGCCGGCCAACAGCTCGACGGCTTGATCGTTTTGCATCTGCGTCTAGCTGCCGTGTTTATGCGACTTTCATGAAAACTTGAGTTTTCCCTACCGATTCGCAGCAATTTACTATCAATGACAGTCGTCATTATTATTATTATTATTATTATTATTATTATTATTCAGATAAACTTTCCGCAAATATCACTTGTTGTCAGTGCTGTTTTATCCTCCTTAAATGTGCTTTGCTTTCTAAGTTCTCGGCCCTTTGATCTCCCCCAGTTGGCAGTAATTCGTGTTTCACGCTTGAAACGGCGTTCCCACGGCTGGGTAATGTTTAATGGGTAATCCTCGGTCGTTTCAACTTCAAAAAGTTGCTGAGGAATGTATCAGTATACCCAATGTATAAGGTGTCGTGTGAAAATCGTGCATTAATAAAGTAACTTTGTTACTCCGGTGTTTTGCTGGGATTTGACAACGCATAATTGCAGCTCATCTGGTTGTGTGTGTGTGTGTGTGTGTGTATGTATTTTAAACGGAAAAACTAAAATGAAATATTTAGGAGGCTATTCTACGGCCAAAAATCGTATATGAACTTGAAATTAGAGACTATACTCTTGAATATTGCTTTTCATGTTGTAGCAAGTGCGGATGATCTGACTACCTGTTTTTCAAGTGGAGTATTCAGGTTCCCTTAGATTACGCAAAAAAAAAAAAAATTCACAGCGAAAAGTCATCGGTCCAAATTCTCCAGTAAAAGTATCGTCTGTTATTGACAAAACCTGTATTTCCAGAACCCACAATAGATGTCATTCTCCCTTCCACTAAAAGCCTATCTGATAGCCTATCTGTAGTTTAGAATGCAACGATGCCTCCAAGTTGTAATTAACACGTGTAGAGCCAATCAGAAGGATGTTATCATTAAACGGACTTAAGACGGCTCAATTATACATACACACAGGCATTAGCCTGTTTATTAGTATGCTGAAACTGCGTAGCAATATGGTCTGTCCGTTATAATCCCTTTGTTTAATGCTCTTCGGAGTGACTCACTGATAGGTCTGTACGCACAGAGGCTGGGCTGCTCGTGATCACTGGCTTGCATTCTCTGCCCTGCCAATAACAGCCAACTACTGGGTCATATGTTGACCTGGGGTTAACTCTATAAACGCCCGGTGGACAGTCGATCGCTGTGTTTTACACGGTTGGAGCCGGGGCTCGTTGTCTGGAGTCCCTAGGCTAATGATTAACACCCAGACCATTTGCTGGGCCGCTCTTTTCAGCTTGAAGAATGGCACCGGTCTTTATTCTCGCGCGGTCGGGATGAGTTTGCGGCCAGACCACCGCGACGGAGCAGGATTTCCCCGTCAACTCTTCTGAGCAGCAAAAGATGCTCAGTGGGCTTGTTCTCATATACAGACTGCGGAGTGGATTTTAAATGAGGACTGAATGCCTTAAGGGTTTGTGCAATGGACGTACCAATGCCCCCCCGCCTTTCCCAATAATCAGCCTTACCCCCTCTTGTCCGGCTCCGACTGGTATGACGTGATGTCATGCGTCATCATTAGTCTGTCCCCTCGGGGATGCCTGGAGGTCTCGCGTTCAGAAGGTAACTTTCACAGACTTCGGCGTGCTTTGCATAATTGATCGTAAAGAGCAGTTGTCATTTATCCTAATCGAAGCCGCATCCTCCCAAATCGGGCCTTGAATGCGCGGGTAATATGCTCACTGCTCTATGCCGATGCAGTGAAAGGAATGTTTAGACGAAAACTCGGCCGCATACTTCCACGCTTACAGATACCGTCTCGCCCCCCTTACTTGTCCAACGCTAACACTCTGCCAAATAGTTTCCATTCCTTTCCAAGTTCACTGATGTGTTTTACACATGTCCTTTTGCCCTTCTGTTTAAAATGTCTATTGCCTTATTAGTTGAAGTCTGGACATTTTCTGTAACCACTTGTCCTGTTCAGGCTCTCAAGGGTTTGGAGCCTATGAATGCAAGGTAGGATAGGGTGCCAACCCATTGCAGGGCACACTTGCACCATTCACACCTACGGGCAATTTGGTAACTCCACTTAACCTCAGCATGTTTTCGGACTTTGGGGAGACACTGGAGGGAACCCAACAACAACGCATGCAAACCTGAAAACCCCACACACATGGGACCATGGTACAGACTTGAACGCTGGTCCCCAGCATATGAGGCAACAGTGCTAAGCACTGCACCATCATGCCACCCCCCAATAGCTGAAGCAGTTTGCTTATTAATTCTGAAATCTATATTTCTGTGTTTAAAAATGCTTAAAAGCAGGAAACAAAGTAGCTAGATTTTCTTACTAGTAAATGTTAAGTATCTCAGGATTTATTTTAAAGCTAAGTTTCATTGTAGGGTTTTAGAGTATTTAGCTTCTTTTGTAAATTTTAGATAGATCCATGTGGCTACAAGTAATTTAATACCTTTTGGGCCTAGGTTCCGGAGTGCAATGTTAAAAATTTAAGTTTACCAGTTATCAGGGGGGAAATGAACATATCAGCCCTGTTAGGTTAAACACTGTTATCTGACGTCGGTAAACCCTGCAAAAGGCGGCGATTCGGCGCTGTCCGTCTGACGAGGTGGCGCATCAGCGGTTACTGGCTGGAGCTTTCAGCGCAACGGCTCGATGGGTGTGGCGAGTTTGTTTTCCCGCTGCTGGGCGTGATGGAGCACCGCGGGCGCCTAATTAATCTAGAGAGACCACAGCCAGGTGTTTGGTTCTTATCGATCTGATCGTGATCAGCTGGTGATAAGTGGAACATCAAGGGAACCCCCATAGTTCCTTGTAAATGGCCCCTCGTTAACATTCAAAGTCATAGGAATGCTACTGCAGGCTTTTTTTTTTTTTTTTTAGTGATTCATGCATTTCCTTGGGTGAAATAGTTGTCTTTATCTGCTCTAACCTGAAAGCAGGACTGCTGTAGGGTTATGAGGAAATAGGTATGCGGATTTCTCTCAAATCCTTCAACGGACACTGAAACTGCAAAAACAGAATCTGAAGTTTCGGCAGTTTTCTCTCTCTCAGATGTAAAAAGTTACGCTATGGATTCAAGCCACTGCAAAGCTGTCACTTTTCGGCTCTTGAACTGGGTCATGAATGCCGTACCTTTCTGCACCTGGACATGAGTATCTTGGTACAGAGAAACATCCAGCTAATTTCTCCAAAACTCTGTGCGTTGACTTGGGCCCAAAACACAGTAACTCTTATCTTTTCCTGTTTTGCTTTTAACATCGTTCGCTGTGCTGTTAATTGAGTCTGGAAGATGTGCCTTGGGTCAGAGTTCCTGCCCTGTCTTATTGTTATAGTTCTGCAATGTTTGTTTTTTGCTTGAATCAACGTTCACTGTGGAAGCCTGAGAAGGGCAAGTGAGGGCTGGAGGATTGGTTTGCTTTTTATTCAAATTGTGATATGCATTGCAAATTCAAACGGCCTTATCTACCCAGCCATGGCTCCCTGATTGAAGAAAACCTGAACGTTGAGTCAACCGTACCTTCTACACCAACTTTCTAGTTTTTAGACCTTTAGTAATTCGTTCAAGCAGGCCAAAACGGCCCATGGTAAAGTCGAGAATAACGGAAGACGAACCGGTTACATCTGCTCAGTCATGTGAACGTCGTAAAGCCGTCATTGGCAGAGAGGTGGTGAGTTATTTCCTCACCTAACCAGAAAACCTGGATCCACCCTAATGATGTGCTGTTGACAGTGTCTGAAATGTTGGCTGGGCCCGTGTGTTGTGTTGTGTCCTGTTGGAGGGTATTTCAGTCCCCCTGCCCCCCCAACCTGTATCATGCCTTATTGGTTCCTGTGTTTGGACCTATTTTGGCGATTGTGTGGTTTAATACATGCTAATCTGTCTCTTGCTCTTTTTGTATAAAAACAGAAGCATCTTTCGCTGATCAGTTTTAGACTTTTTACTGTATCTCTTCACCACCTGCTAAGCAGATGCCCACAAATCTGACCCCAAGTCAGATGCCAAAGGAGCCCTCTGTTCCTGCCCCATCTGCCGTCTTGGAGCAGCTCCTGTAGATTTTGGTCAGTATGTGACCCCCACCAGGCTATTGGCTGCTCAAGACCCAGTGGCCAATAGCTACACGTATGAGAGGAATGCTGTTGATTTTTCTCAGTTGCTATTCTAAGTCTCTCCCTTTTGGGAAGAATCTGCTGACAATAGTTCTTGGTGATCCATGTAAGCACATTGGCTGAATTGGTGGTGGTTAGTTGGACTACAGATTAGAGCTAAACACAACATCTATCTGTAGCCAGAAAATCTTTAGATCAGCTGTTGATCCTGTCGGCGCCACTGATCACTGGCTACTCATCTTATTCGGGTTTCTTCTCCCAGGCCCTGCAACTCTGCCCCTTCTTCACGTCGCCCGTGACCTGCCCGCTGAAACGCTTTTGGTTAATCATTAGGAAAAGAGTTTATCTGAAGGCAAAGATGCTAAACGGGGCACCTCTTTGATAACTTTCTGCCAGGTGGAGTCAGACTATTGGAGACCGAGATTTGCAGATTAACACCTGCCTGCTTTTCCCTCCATATTCTGTGAAGCCGCCGCACTCGTGTTCGTGACGTCGCGTGCTGAACATGCGCTGTGCCTTCCTGAAATCCAGGCGTGAGTCACAGTGCGATTCCGAAGGCTTTCGGGTGTGATGCGCGTCCCTTCTTTTTCCTGTTGGGGTGCTGATGTGCAGAGCAGCTGCGGTTCACATTCCGCTCGCTTTCCACCCGCCTTCCGCTGACCGTCCTCTGCTTCCTCCCCTCCCTGTTGTCCAATATCCCTGCATGGCTTCTCAGTTGCAGCTGTGGGGGCTGTAACAGGCTTTCTGGTTCCTGTCGAGTGGGATTGTGGGAGGCAAGGGACAGGGGCACCAGGAGTTTGAAGGGAACCCCCCCCTCCCGCAACTGACTCTAATTATCTTGTGGACCTTTGTGACACTGACTTTTGATGGAAATTAACGAAATTCCCCGTGAGAAAGCACCGAAAGTTCCTGAGGGAAATACCTTGTGACTTACTGCTGCTTGGTGTGTCATTTTGGCGTGGCGTTTTTGGTGTGTTTTATGATATACCTGCGTAGTGCAGAACCTGTTCCTTTTGTTAATTTATGTAAATTTCCCCAGGTCCCTTTTGCCAGATTTTGTTTATTAAGGCGAGAACAGGAAGTCTGTCGGAAGGGGAGATACGTCAGACTGAGTCACTGCGCTGACGGTTTTGCCCTGGATTGTTGAACTGACAGGAGTGGCATTCTGGAATTTCATGGAATATGATCAAATTTATTGCAAAAAACAAAACACTATCGGGCAGCTGGAATACAGTGTCATGTTTTCGTGTTTTCAGTTCTGTGCTTTTGTATGAAGTGCATATAAAAGCAGTCTCCGTATTGGCTTAGACCTCTGAAGACAGATGACCAACCTGTGGCTTCTGTTTACTGACGCCTGGTATGTAAACTTTTAAAGGTGTTTCTCCTGTGCAGCCTGCTGGAATAAACCTCCAGTTCCCCCTTGCGTCTCTTAGCAATGGTCATGAAAACCAGGCTGGCGTGATCCACCGATTTTTGTCTTTTACATTTACTCAATGTTTTTGCAAATTCCAGTTCTCAGGGCAAATAAAATGGACCCTTCTACATTCTTAACCCAGCTGTGCACCAAAAATATTCCCAGTTCCCGGGGTGATTCATGCCCTGCTGGGATTAGCTCAGGTTGCCCGCTGAGGGTCATGTGTGCCAGTGCTGTCGCACCTTCTCACGCTGCCACTAACTTGTTCTAGTGTGTGTGGTGGCTTTTTTATTTTTATTTTTATTTTTATTTTTTATAAACCTCCTCCCATCACTTTGTTGCACTTTAATACAACCTGTGCAAAATTTATTGTCTGTTTTAAATCATTTACCCATGATATTTTGACTGAAAACAATGTCATACACCTTGGGGTATTGAGTTTTTTTTTTCTCTCCTTATGAAGCATATCTGCTAACGTTTAGGTTGTTTTTAAAAAAAAAAAAAAAAAAAAAAAAGGTGAAATATTGGGGGGGGGGTCCTGCTGATACAATTTGGTAGGGGGGATCAATCCTCATGATCATTAAAGTGACTGTGTAAAATCCAGAATTAATCGGGAGGAATGGTTAATCAGGAAGGACACGGCAGGCAGAGGGGTGGAAAAGCAGGGAATCCTGGGAAATCGAGAGTGTTGGCAGGTATGATTTCAAGAGCTGTCAAGTCAGCACTGACTCTCTGCAGCTGTCTGATTGTCCTCTGATTCAGACTTTGATGGATCCTCGCAAATGAATAAATGGAACTTTTTATTTAATTTGACTCGTGTGAGCGTTGTGGTTGGAACCTGGCAGTGAACTTGCTTTCGTATGGGGATACGGGGATCGATTAGTACGCCTTGTCTTTACGGCTACCTGAATGCCCCGCGTGTACTCCCCTCTCTCCTGGCTCGCAGAGCCCTGCTTCTTGCCTTTGTCATCACTGGCAGCCAGCACAAAAGGAAGGGTTACCAATTAAAGCTTGGATGCCAAAGCGGGGTAATTGTGTGCCTGCCTGTAGGGCTGCGGGGGCAGGGCACAGGGACCAGCGATTTGACGGTTTGTCACGAGATGGCTCCATTCTTAGTCTGATCAACCCGCGGAAATTCTCCATTAACCAACTTGACGGGTGACCTCTACGCGTGCCGGAAAAGAAGTGCACTTGAAGATTGTTGCCCTGGAGTTGCAAAATTTAATTCCCATATTGCAGTTAATTCCCATGGAAAGTTGCCAACTTGGAATATTTCCAAAATTTCAAAGCTTAACTTCCCATGGAATGGAAAGTTTCTGGAAATTTTCCACCCCTTCAGAGCAGGGGCACAGTTTACCTCAGTCTCTCCTTGGAAAGACAAGACATGGTTAGATCCCGCATCCAGCATATGCAGCCAGGGGCCAGACCTTTACAGCTTCTCCCAAGTGGGCGACAGTAACCCGGTACCCTGCACCCGATCGCACATCTTTTACTATCACAACTTCACACATAAATGTGGCGGGAGACTTGGGATTCGTTTCTTGTTGATTTCTGAGAATCGTTCACAGGAGTCTGAAAATGAGGATTTTCTGGTGCTTTCAAGTATTTGGAAACGACCAATTCAATCTCCTGTGTTAAGGCCGCATTTATGCTTTTATGGGGGGGCGGATATTGAGACGATTTGGCAGTTCAACCCTCTCTTGCCAGTTCACCACTCAGCCGCCATGGACCATCTGTGTGTGGTTATCAATGGATGAAACACACCGCAGTTGCTCCTACACGCTTGGGCCACTGTAAGCAACCATGTGCCTGAGGTATGTGACGTGGTTGATGTTTAATCCTATAATTGTTTAACGGAGGTAGCGACTCTGACAGTTACAGTAGTTTTGGTTTGGCGCCAAGGTGTGTGGAGACTGGAAGGGTAGCGGCAGACAGTCATAGGTCTATTACGTGTCATCGCTGTTTCGTAATGTTCTATTCATGTTGTCAGTTTGCAGTGAAGAAACTTTAATTTTGGTTTCAAAGGAGGTGCATTCAGCAGCTTTGGTACAAACCAAAAAGTTGAACTTGGTGACCCAGGGCTCAGCTAAAATTCCCGAATGACTGATGTGTCAGGTACCTATAATTTCGGGTGAGTCTCTTTTTTTTTCACACGACCTGGTCTGACCTGATCCAAGTGTCAGTGGGGAGCCGCAGCTGCCAGGTGAAACCGAGCCGGTCAGTTCCCCTGGCACGTGAGCCGCTGCTCTTTCATCACCCTCCCTGTCAGATGGAGGACATCTGCAAGAAAGTATTTCAACACCAAGGAAGTGTTTACTGAAAAACAACCTTCCGTGTCGAACAAGAACTCTGTCCGGATGGTCATTAATAAATACGGTCAAGTGGAATTTTGCAGGTGCGATGTGTTGAAAATGGTGAAGGAGCTATAGAGTCACACTGGTTATGAATGAAACCAGGACACTCTACAACACATGGCACCAAAGAAATGAAGAGGATTCACTTGTAAATGTTGGGCTACAGGAGTTTTGCAGTAAACATTCTGGCTGTTGGATACAGTGGCGGTGTGTTGTTGCCCATTTGGAATGGACTCTTGATTTTTGCATCAGAAGACCTTACAAAGGTGGTTTCTACATGGTCATTCTAGAATCTTGGAATTCCCTCTATAGAATTTGGAGAACAATGAACATTCCACTAATTCCCAAAGGTTTGGCGGGTGGGGGACAGAAGGCTATTGAAAGGTACAGCATCGCCTGTATTGTGCACACTGGTTTCCCCATCCAGTGGGGGTGGAGCTGCAGATGGCAGTAGCTCCTACTGGGAATGGGGAGGGATTCCCCCCTGGGATGTGAAACTGTATTCCCCCCCCCCCCCCTCCTCATATAGTAGTCGCTCTTATAGCTTAAGTTCTTTTTGATTATTTTTGCACCGTGTTTGTTTGCAGAGTGCATTCCGGGGCTGGGTGGAGACGTGCTTCTGGATGTCCAGAATGAGCAGGATTTCTTTCTTTCAGGGCGATGGGTGGTGTTGCATCCTGTTGGAACACATGCGCAGGTCACGTAAAAGCTGAGGCGCATCTGCTTAGATGGTGTTCAATGCCCCATAGTTTTATATCTAGAATTATGACACCAAGCAGGTCTGGAGTCGCTTTTCATCAATTCATGTATGCCTTGCAATAAAACGTGCTTAAAATCCCAGAACTAATTTTAAACCTCTATCATAAAGGGATATAGCAGCAACAACAGGAAGATGCTAACCTTTGCTATCGTGTCTTGTGCATCCATGGCTGCTTGTCAGTTCTCTCCTCCAAGTATTCTGGATGTTCCTGGGCCCAACTAAATAAACACTGGAGTTCCTCCTTGTGAATGTGAGGAAGGAAACCTTCGGTTTATCAGAAGAATGTAAGTAAATGCCAGATATGAAGAAGGTACAGTGGCTTCTATAGGCAGAAATTCAGACAAAAGTCTTCATGCTGAAGCCTTTAGGTCCTAATTGGTGGCACTTGTGACTCCTGTTCTCCAAAAATATGCCTGTCTGGGGTTTGGGCCTACCCTAAAGCAGGAGCATGGAGGTAGTGGTTACTTTTCCAGTTAGAAATTGTATAGTGGGAGGTGACGGAACTCCATGGGGTGGCAACAGGTGGTAAACATATCTCCCCCCCCCACCCCCGCCCCACTCCCACAGAAGATCCCACCCACTGAGAAGAGGATTTAATTGTAGAGGTTGGACATAGGGCTTTTTTTTTGCTAGCCCCCACATCAATCATTTCTAAAGTTTCTTAAAGAAACCTTTCTTCTCAAATTACACCAGAAAAGCTTGTTTTTCTACCTATTTGCAGATGGTTAGGGCTGCCTCTTCGAAAACGGCGGCATACAAAAATGGGAAGCAAAGTTTGTTCTGGAATCAGTGTCTTTTAATAAAGTTTGGAACAACATTTTGATAAAACATTACTCGCATCATAATAAAGATTAATCGTTGTCCACCCCACCCGCATATTTTCCAGCAATTGAACTTGCTATACTGGATAACTGTACTTAAGTAGTTAGTAACAGAACTCCTTGTGAAATACACCTAGGTGAGATCGCCGTTCTCTGAAGTGGTAAACCGTGAATCACGGCACCATCTACAATACTGTCATTTTTTTACATAACTTTGCACTGCTGTGCTGAACCTTGTTGCTGCAAGAGGGCTGTGAACGATGAGGACGTGATCGTGAGTCCACTACTCTCCGCTGGATCCATTAAGAGCTTAAGAGAAGAGCGGGGCGCTGAACGAGGCCATTTATAATGACTTGGGGATTATGCCTTCTGGACAAACCAGCCAGTCGGTGGGATTTCAGTGACGTTTGTAAGACCGGCGTCTCGGCCCTGCTCTTTGATCCTGTGCTGATGACGAGCGTGTACCCCAAAAAAGCCTTTCATCTGAAGTGGCGAAGTCACCGTTTGACACGAAGTCCAGAGACAACCCTCTTGATTGCTGTGTTATCCACACCCCTCCCATTGTGCCGTCTGACATTTGGGCAGCACTTGTTAATTGTTGGGTGCCGTCTAGGCCGTGGAAGGCATCTTGGTCCTCTGTGCTTGTGCGTAACATTGACAGTCTGTCACCCACAATGCAACACGTTTTCATGCTTTCGCAAAAAACGGGGCTACCTATTCCATATAATGTAACAATTAAGAAATAAAAGTGGATAACGTTCCTGAGCTGACCAAAGTCTTTTTACATCTTATTTACCAGATTGCAAATAACAAGGCCAGGTCAGACAGCCCCTGGAGCAATGGCTGGGGGGGGGGGGGAGTAAGGGCCTTGCTCAGGGCCCCAACAACAGCATTACTTTACTGAACCCAGGATTCAACCTGGCAACCTTCTGATCACAGGCCCCATGTCCAAACCCACTGAGCCACACACAATCCCTGTTATAGAGCTGGGTATCTTACTGGAGAATCACAGGTTATGTTCCTTGTGTGATGGTCTGACAGTAGGACCTGCTACTTGGACAGGTCCTGCTACCCCATCTCCTTCCCCTTCTAACACTCCTCTCTCTCGCTCTCTGTCTCCCTCCCTGATGAAAGTTTCTCACCCCCCAGTCTGGCTTTTAGTCCAAGGCCTTCTCCTCCTTACATCTAATAGGTTCTGGCTTCTTCCTTGCCCAGCGGGATCTGTTTAATTAATCCCCGTTACAGAGCCTCCGTGGGGAGCCACAGTCTGGAAGCCTAAAGCTGAACCCACTTGTGACCTGTAACGCTACACTCGAGTTCAGATCTCGCTGGATTTCGGGGCAGAGCGTGTGGGTGCGATTTATGATTTCTCAGCTTAAGTGATCATACCTGGTTCAAGGGTACAGCAGAATTTTCCATTGCTGGGATCTGAACAGGCAGTTGTTTAGATCTTAACCACAGTGCCTCATGATGTCTGGTTAAAGGACTCACTGGCAGTCAAGCTCCGTTTTTGGATACGGTCGCTGAAAATTCGTCTTATCATTCAACGGTCAGTGAGAGAATTCCAGACTTGTGGTCCGACACTCGTAATGGATAACCACAGAGAGACTAAAGATATATTCCAAGTACAAACCTTTATTATACATTAGTGGGGTGTACTTCCTGGAGAATTGTGCCATTTCAACATAACTAGAATTCCCCCCCAAAAAACTTCTAAGATCTATTAAACAGGCAGCCCCCCACATAATTGCGGTGCCGTGTTTTTTTTGGGTTGAATTTAGTTCAGTGCTCTGTCACTTTTAACTTTTTTCTTGGACCTTCTAACCTCATCGGTCCTGGGAATTCTGAGCAGAAGTATGCGAGCTCTGTTTTGACAGCGGCTGACCTTTAGCCACACCCTGGGTCTTACCAGGTTCCTCATCTTGCAAGTGAACATATTAGAGATACGGTCCACCTCCAGCAGCTGTCTCGAATTAACGTCCCCAACGTGAAAGCAAATAAACCCCAGGCAGCTCTCCGTGTGAGGTTGTAAAGTGGGACACTTCCCACCCCCCCACCCCCACTCTCCTCATAGGTGAGTTTCCTGCTTTTTGTGGCACCCGCTGCCCTTTCACAGCCCCCGGAACAATAGATTAGCACCCTCCACCTGCACGGAAACAGCCTCAACTCATGTGTCAGTCGCTTTGCATGATGAATGTTGGTCACGCTGCAGTTGACAGACACGTGGGCAGCAGCACCGGAGCCCTGCAGAGAATGAAAGGGCAAAAATCCAGGCATTCTTTGCAAGGGAGATGTTAACATTTCATTTGAACCCAAAAACAACAATGGAATTTCATGGTATGCAGGGTTTATTGCAGGATTCTGGTCCAGGAATTGGGCAGTCTGGCCCTCCAGGACTGGAATTGGGCAGGTCTGCTTTATCATGATGTTCAATTTCAGTCTGAATTCCCCAAACTTTTGAAGCTCTGCCTTAATGATGCCTAGTAGGAAACTTTCAGGTCCTGCAGTTGGTAGCTGTAGTCGTTCACTGCTGAGCTGAGCTGTCCTGTCTGTTTTCGATCGGTTTAAGATCTCACCAAAATCTGGGTGTCTGTTAAGTCTTATGGTTTCACGGTCACATCCTATGCTGGCGTCCCTCAGTAAAAATGACCAAATGTGTGCCTAATGTTTTCTTGGGTGCACTTTGATGCATGCAAGGAACAATCTCCCATGTACGCTCCTCAACATTTTTATCTTAAGAAGCAGGAATTAGATGGTGATATGATTTGGACAATGCTGTAATGCAGGGTTTCCCAATCCAGTCCTCAGGGACCCACAGATGGTCCACGTTTTTGCTCCTCCACCAGCTCCCTGCCAGGCAGTCAACATTTTTGCTCCCTCCCATCTTGCAAAAACGTGCACTGTCTGCCGAACCCTGAGGACTGGGTTGGGAATTACTGCTGTATTGTAATAAAAACACGGGCTTTAGGTATTGGGTGCCAAAGGTTGTTTGTTGTTGTTGTTCCACTAACCCAGCCACGTTCCAACCCCTTTAGCCAGACTGCTGCCTTGACGCAGGCTTTTGTCTGACCGTGTTTTCTCTGACCCCGCCCCCACAGGCTTGGATGACAGCCTCCAGCAATACATCTACAAGTTCGAACAGGAAAAGATCAATGGCGAACAGCTGCTGAAGATCTCGCACCAGGACCTGGAAGAGCTGGGCATCACCCGGATCGGACACCAGGAGCTGGTGCTGGAAGCCGTGGACCTCCTCTGTGCCCTGGTCAGTGCTAGGATCTCTCAGCCTTTAACCCAGTGTGTTTTCGTTTCAACCATACAGTTTGGCCAGGGCTCGTGTCCACCGCACCAAGTTGTGTTAATCCCGAATCCAGAGCGGACTCGACTCCAGGCCCGTTTTCTGTGTCTGGCCAATGTTTGGTGCCAAGCATGACACCGATAAGATGTGCAGCTCTGGGCTGCGGTGTCATGAGTTACAGGGACACATTGCACAACCTGGCATGCTCACATGCACGATCTAGCAGGATAAGGAGTCATCATCCTTCATGGTCTATAAAGAAGCTTTCCTTTTTGAACTGCTAGGCCTAAGCCTACAAAAATGTTTTAGATCCCATACTTTTCACCTATGCATTTATTGTTAATTGTTAATATCATCATCGGGTACTGTTACCATGGGAACCAAGTGAACCCTGGAGCTAAATCGGCAACAGGATATTTGTGTGTTTAATATGTTGTTACCATGGACTGCAGGTCAAACAAGGGTGTGAACCTGGATGTGAAGTAATGCACATACTTCGCGACTCAGTTTACCTCGTTATCTATTGTACAAATAAGCAGGGCCTTGGGCAGAATTTCAGCGGATTTTGAGGGTCAGAACGGAAAGCAGATTGCATTTTGGTTCGGGCATGTAAAGGAGGCCTGTTGGACAAAAACCCTGTCCCAACTCTTGGACCATCATTCCTTTGTCCCCTCCACCTGCAGCTTAATAACTGGGCCACATACGATGCATTGTTCATTGTCCCAGTCCGGATGGACAGGGAATGTGAAGTGATTCCCGCTCTGGAAGTATTCACAACATCCCTGATTACACCACTTTCTATAAATTTTTGATGGGGGCTTTCTAAGTAAAACATTTCCTTCGAGGTCCACAAATGAGTCAGTGCTTTGTTATGCACATAGTCATCGATACGGTTGTCCTGAGCTCTCCCCCTCCACGTGATTTGACCTGCTGATGTAACGGCTATTAAGGGACTCAGAGGATTTCCTGCCCCCTCCCTCATGAAACGGACAGGCAGGCGGTCATAAGACAGTTTGGTACCCTTCCTCATGCCTCCCTCCCAACCAACACAGGGGATGGGGACTGTGTGTCTGAAGCATATTGTTGTAGACGGCCAGGACATTTGGAAGCTTAACGACCGTTAGCTGTGGGGTCTCGGCATACACAAGCAGCACCTGTCCTATGTCTCATAACCAGGGTAGTATACAGGGAATTAAAGCTGATTGGCCACTCCCCTGTCACTCACTGATCCAAAGCATATGATTGGCTAATGATATGGTTAGCCCTTCTTATGCCACCTCCCCCAGCTATCGCCGTTAATCCAAGAATCGGCTCAGCCGGAACGTGGGGCTTCGCTCGAGCGGATTTCGTGTCAGCATTAGCATTTCCCAAAGCGACCTCAGCCGACCTATCGCAAAGGACGGCGCTGTGCGTCTTTTTACAGTTCTGGCGAATTTCCATATGTATGGCTGAGCCATTAAATCAAAGATGTTCTTGGGTGTGTCATATTTTAATAAACTGCTGTGGGACTCAGTTGGTGATGGCTTATGCAGAGCCTGCTGCTGAAACTCCAAAGACCACCCCCACCCCCGCCACTGGGAGCCCCCGTGTCCGGCAGCGGTGCGGGACAGGTCTCAGTGGCTTTAGAAGCCAGAGACCAACATGCTGGAGTGGATAATTCAGGCTCAGAAAGTAAAAAGCCAGACCAAGATTTTGTTTCAACCAGCCAGTTGAGTACTCTGTGACTCTTTATACTGAACTGACTGGTTGAAACAAAATCTTGGTCTGGATTTTTACTTTCCAGACCTGAACGTTCCACCTCTGACAGCATGGAAATGTCAGGTTACTGCTGTGTGATGGTCTCTCGGTGCCGGAGGGCAGGAAACAGATGTGACCTCTCCTACTGCCCCCACCCTTACTGGGTGAGATCTGCTGCAGAGGAGGTGATGAAGGGGGAAGTCCCTGTCTCCAAGCCCCTCTTACTCCCAACCCCCCCACCCTTCTGCAGGTGTGGGAGGCCCAAAAATGACACACTTTCCTCTCCTTTTCCCCTTCCGCTTATAGAAGAACCCCTTAAGGACATTTATTCCAACACCTGTTTGAAATGGCGCCCCCTGCCTGTTTTTAAGGTCTTGCCCAGTCCCTTTCACTGCACATCTCCATTTATGGTACTTTCAGCCATTTAATGCAACAAGCTGGATGCTTGTCAACTTGCATCGGTGAATAAATTAGCTTGTGTGTAATTATCTGGCTAAAAGTTTCCTTCATAGTAACTGTCCCACTGCCAAAGGTTGTGGAAGTTAGTGTATCTGAAGACCTTTTTGAAGTCAGGATTTAAATAGCTTGTACCTGTTAATATCAGTTGATCGTTAGACTGTTACCTCCAAAATTCAACATACAGTGACACTTTTATTAATCCCGAAGTCTCCATTTCAGCTCCTCGACAGGGCATGACGGTGTTTGGTCATTGGCGAACATGCTAACAATCGAAGACCGGTCTGCAGTCTGGTACCGCTAAAAGCCGCCAAAGGTGGCCGCCGATTACAGTTTAAGGGCTTCGGGCAGGTTGCTCATTCTCGTTACGTGCGAGGCGCAGTGAGCGGCAGGCGTGCGCGCTGGTGCTGGGCCAGCATTTCCCCCTGAGCGAGACTTGCCAAATCAGGAGGCACATCCTCGTGTCTCTTCCAAGTGCGCGTCGGAACAGCTGCATTCCTTCTCCGGCATTAAACGTTCTTCCAGTGCCGGCCTTCAGGATCAGTCTAAATTAAGCTGCCTGCTTCCTCTGAAAGCCTCGGCGTAGCTGCTGTGCTGAAGCCAGACCATGGCTGTAATGTAAACATGGACTGGCGGGATATTTAACAAAATATTTGCAGTGGGATTAGACTGGAGTGATTTGGACGGGGGGGGGGTTTAGGTGCATCTAGGGAGGGTGGCGGCGTCTTTCTAAGGATTTGACCATTTCCCACTCGTTGACACTTTTGTTTAAAGCTGATGCCTCTAGAGCAGGACAAGTGTCACAAAGGTGGCATCTGGATCGCGTGAGTCTTGCACAAGAGACCCCCCCCAGTCTGGTATGGGACCTTGAGATCCTGGCCGTTGAACAGCCTTAGCTTTCCAGCCGTACTTCTTCAGGGTGTTTGTTCCGGGGGGGGGGGGGCAGCAGTAGACCACCAGCTCACCCCACAAACAGCGCACCATCCCACTTTGCTTCAGAGGAGTGGAATGCACAAAGAGGAAACTGAGGCCATGGAATGCGTTGTTGGCTGAGCTTGTGTGAGTCAGGTGATCGACTCGTGCCTTCCGGGGACATGTGAGTGTGCCAGAATTCCCCTCCCATCTCGTCCAGGCCACAACTACTATTATGTCTTCAGTGTTATTTATCTTGGCCAGTTGCACTTCAAACCCCATAACACCGAAATAGTTTTCTGATGACCCAATGCCTAGGAATGACTGAGCAATTCCAGCGATAACGATGCACCTTGTTCCGGTGTAAAATTTGTTAATAGAGGCTTTCTCTTTGTAGAATTATGGCATAGAGACGGATATTCTGAAGAACCTGGTTGCCCAGATGAGGACGGCTACCAGCAGTCTGCGTGTGTGTACGTCTGAGCGACGGAGGAGCCCCTCCTACAACGGGAGCATGTGCCGCAAGCCCCCGAACGATTTCCTCACCCTCGTGGTGGAGCTCATTGGGGCAGCCAAGAACCTTCTGGCCTGGCTGGACAGGTAAGGTGCACCTGGAGAACCTGCTAAAAGGCTGTCTCTGGCCTGGAGATGGATGATTCTAGGATTTTCTTTTAAGGTGAGGGGGGAGATGTGAGAGGGACCATAATCCATATAGAGGTGCTACCCTTATTAGCCAATGGTATGTTCCGAATTGATGAGTGACGGGAGTGGGCACTCTGCGGACCAATCGGCTTTCAGTCGGTGGCCCCGTCCCCGTATAGGCTCCAACCTGGAGAGACCACTGTCTGGAAGCAGCATGTGGTATCATGGTAACTAATAATTAACTCCTGGGATGTCTTCCTTTTCCAGCTGGAATTTATATTGTTGGGTTAATGTTTTGGTCAGTTCAAAGGTTTTAGCATGGAAGAACCGTTCCCCTCACCCCTGGTGTGTTTAGAGCGGCTGATCTGTAAAACACAGACACATCACTCATCTGCGGTTACTGTGCCTTCATACAGTGCTCTGCCCCCCCCCCCCCTGCATTTTTTTCCTCCAATTGCTGTCAAAAGAGAGCAATGAAATCCGACACTGTCTGGTTTATTTCCTGAGAGTTGGTAGGGTTCAGCGCCCGGTCTCAGATATGTGTAGGTCTCTGCTATAACTGACGCATAACCTGGAATGTTTGTTTAGCGGTTGGCGCGTCTTATAAAAACCACGTGGTGGGGGGGAACACCCGCTCTAGCGATGCACGACTCTCACGCGGCATCCATATGTCTCTTCCTCTAATCCTGTTCTTTTTCACTCGCAAAAAAACCATCTGGAGGATCGCTTGTTTGACCACAGAGTGCGTAGAGCCCCCAAAATGAGTAGTAGCCAAACAACATGCTACGTTTTCAAATTTGAGAATGTTCCTGAGCAAGATCCACGTATAGAAACTGCATAGACTGGCGTCTGAGGAGTTTTATTTGGGGGGGGGGGTTCCATCACAACAGCCTTTTTTGAGTTTCAGTTTTAAACACTTGGGGAACCAGTGACCCCATTCCACATTGGGTTCGCGTCCAGGAAGCCCTCAGAACTCACCTGTTCAGCACACATCTCGATTTGTGCCGTTTCCACAGCTGCGTGCCCCAGCATGGTAATTTGTGACATCTGTTTGTGACATTTGTGACATCATGTGTTTTTTTTTAGGACACCCTTGACGGGGATCAGTGACTTTACTGCTACGAAGAACAAGATCATCCAGCAGTGCCTTGAGCTCACCACCACTGTTCAGCAGGTCAGGGAGCTCATGGTCGCCCTGAGATACACTTGTGTCTGTCGAACTAGTCCAGTGACGTTTTCTAGCAGTGGTGCTCACCTCAGAAGCCTCAGGTCGCTTGATGAACACACTGTGACCTGCCGATTCAAATGGGGAACGCCGCACTCCCGGAACTTTTTGTGTGGCCAACAGCCGCTGGGTTCTACCGTTTCATAAAACCTCTGGCTCTCTTGAAAGAAGTTCCTCTGAAGTATCCCGGAGCCAGCTGTTTCCAGTTTTTAGTCCTCAGAGACGTTCCACAAGGAACGTGGAAACGTGTGTCTGGCAGGGTAATAATTCAGGATTTTTCATTAATTATTTACTGGTATTTCACGGCGGTGCTTGAAAGCTTGTGTGAGATGGAAAGTTCGAGGGCCCCAGGTCGTGTTCCACGTTTGTGGCATGATTGATTATGAGCGTGTCTATTGTCTGTGGAAAACAAAAGGCTGATACAAGATCTTGAATCTAACACAAGGAATACAATGGAAAGAGGACATAGATTCTGATCCGGGTTGGTTCCCGCGGTGGTCGTCCGCATGCTGAGAGCATGCATCGTACTTGCTCCGCCCCCGCTGAGGGCTACAACCAATGGTGTCCCACACCGACATTTAGATTTCGGCTCACTGCGAGTTTGTCCCCTGCCCCCGCCCCCCCCCCATCAGCTGTCTGGTGGTTAGGGCCAGATAAGCCTTCCATTCAGGACTAATGGACTCGGAAGTACTGTGAGAGGAGCATGATAGAGAACAGCAGCTCTTCTGTCTGATCTGGCAGACGCTGTAAAGGGGGTGGGCAGAGATCAGAGACACACCTGTCTGTGTCACGACGATCTCAGCTGGCGGCAGCAGGTCTGGGACGGAGGTCAGACTAACAATCAGACGCTACTCTAAATCTTGCACCATGCAAATGAGTTCAAGATGAAAACCTTTACCTTTTGGGTGGAAAGTGCACTATATGAAAATAAGTCAAACTGGACTGAATCAGATATGTATACTTAAATGCTGCAGCTGTCAACGCCAAGTCGCATGATTTTGATAAGCGATTCTAAGTTCAGGTGTGGTTTTGGTCTCACGAAAGGGTCCTTCGCATCTTCTGGCGATTTTGAAATTTTATTTATTTTGTTTATGGAGAGTCTTGACAGCTGGGTGCTGTGATAATATTTGCCTCCCAGCTGGCAAAATGTACTTGAATTGACGAGGAATGATGCACCCCCCCCTCCCCGAAACCCCCTTGGTTATCACTCAAATAAGATTCCCAGCTCCAAACAAACCCCCTTTTGTGGAAGAAGCATGCGGCTGTGCCCAAACATGACAGGACCCTTTCCACCCCCCCGTTACAGAAACGGACGTGTCCCACATTCCGTCATCCTGTCAGGCGTGCAGGCGGGCCATTCTTGATGCCGCACTTATCGTGGCACGGTTCAGGCTAGCTGAAGCGCTGCAGGCCTCAGTCAACGCGGTGAAATGTCAGGCACCGACGCGGTGCGATTGGCTGACTGAGTGATTGGCTGACTGGGTGTGCTCTGCCCTGCGGGACAGTCACTCTGCGCATAGCTTTTAGTCAAAATGCTGTTTTCATTACAAGATGAGGAATGTTATTCGCTTATCCTTTAGTACGTATGTGACTTTTTTAAATGAAAGGTTTTGCTCATCTACTTATATTTTAATGCCACTTAACTCGTTTAATCAACATCATTTATCTGTACATTTTTCTGTTCTCTACTGTTTCTGTAATTCTTTGTGTGTGTTTAATTTTTAACTGAATTTTATTTATAAGTTTTTTTTTTTTTATTTATTTATGCTCCGATTTGAACATGATACTGTTCCAATGGCTGATTCTGGTGGTTTAGTTTTGAACAAATGCACCTTTTCTCTTGCAGGATTGCACAGTTTATGAGATGGAAGAGAAGATTCTGGAAGTCGTAAGTATGGCCGCTGCAGAAGGGGAGTCGGGCTTCCGGGGAATTGTTCGGTCAGCGGGCTTTCAGAGTGCTGCAGTTTGGAAGACTTTAGTCTCCAGGGCCCCTGTTTTTGTCACATAACGTGGGGCAGGGGGTTGACATCGCTGAATATAGCACCCCCCCCCATTAATCAGTTTCCTGCGAATGACAATTACCAGGCCTCTCGTCCTGACAGCGAACTTCCTCTTTCTCAGACGTGCCGGGGTAAACTGCAGAGCTCCCCATGTGATGTCTCCTCCTTCCTCCCA
>JAODKC010000028.1:24174275-24220905 GCA_026777985.1 Mormyrops attenuatus
AATATCAGATGCACAAGGGAATGCAATGTTTTGAAACAGACTGCACAGATTAATACTTCACCATGTTTTTTTCTCATATGCAATCTGAAAGGAACTGGAATAACAAATCTGAGAAGAACCTTTCATGAAAGCATCAGAAAAGAGAGATGTGACCCTTGACCCTAGGGTGCACCTGTCCCGCGATTTACATGTCTTTCACAGTCAAATTTTTGAAGCCTGACACAGGGTTGCCAGACTTGGTCAGCTGGCTGGCTTGCGATTTTCAATACGAGACAAATCTGGACACGCATTTACATGTATGTAACAGTTTTATTACCTTGTAAACGGCGTGTAGGGCTTGCAAACTGGCCCCAATGCTTTTGATGTAGTTAATTTCAGGTCTATAATGGCAGGGGCGTAAGAAGCATTTTGAATGTGGGGGGGGGACACTGGCGGTGAACTAATATTTTATGTTAAATGTGGGGGGGGGTCCAAACAAATAATTATGAAATGTGAGGGGGACACGTCCCCCTCAGATTTAATGGCGGCGATGCCCATGTATAGTGGAATAATATAGATTTGCCATAGGATTTCTTGCGTGAGCATGAGAGTCTGAAAGCTTGAGCATATCATCAGTTGTGTGAGCTGGCGACCCTGCTGACAATGCAGTTCAAGTTTGAATAAGTTCAGCTGGGTGGATGGAAAGGGGGTGTTCCGTATTGTTGCTTTTATTATTATTTATTTGGGTGACCCAGTAAGCATCATTATCGCCTCACATCTCCCGAGTTGGGCCTTCACTGTGTGTGGAAGTCTCCGAGTGCCGTATGACAGTGTTTCCCAATCCAGTCCTTGGGGACCCACAGACAGCCCAGAGGGAGCAAAAACGTGGACCGGCTGTGGATCCGTGAGGACCGGATTGGGAAGCACTGCCATAGGGGTTTCCTCTAGGTACTCCAGTTTCCTCCCCTAGTCCAAAGACTTGCAGGTTAGCCTGAGTCACCTACTAGTTGCAGATGAAGTCTGTTTGTTGCTCATCGCCAGGACAACCAAAGACACAGTTCCCCGTTTTTGCCTGGAAGCTTTCAAAATGGTTCCCTTTCAACTGAAAAGCAACATCCTGTCCATAATTAAGAGAAATCAGCTTCCTGCTTAAAAAGCAGAACGCCTTGCGCCGTGGGGTGTAATTACAGGCTTGTGGACAATAAATATCACTTGTGCACCAATGAAGAATCAAATTCTGGGAGAGGCTGCCCACATACTGGCCTGGCGGTTGACGCTGCCACACCGGGTGTGACTCGCACATATTGCCTCTCCTTAAAAACCATTAAAAAAAGCACCTTCCCTAAATTACTGTGGATTTTACACAGTGTGCAAATGTGTGATTCTTAAATCATCTAATTAAATATGGGATGGTTGTGTGGCTCAGCAGGTTGGGACACTGTGCTTAGAATCAGAAGGTTGCCAGTTTAAATCCCTGGGTTAGCAGGGCTATTTCACTATTGGGTATCTGAGCAAAGCCCTTTACCCCCAAACAGACCCTGCTTTCTCATAAATGTGTGTTGCTTTGGATAAAAGTATCTGTTAGATACATAAAAGTGTAATAAAGCTAATTATAATACTGGACATCTGAGCATGCCCTGGAATACTGTGTCAGCTGCTCTGAAGGCCTGACCACTTTGTTAAACTGCTTTTCTCTCTCCTCTCTCCTTAGATATGAGTCGAGCACCAGATTATGGTCCTTCTCTCAAGCGGTAAGGATGTTTTTCATAGTTGGGCTATGCGCCAGCTTGCCAGGACAGTGGAAAACTGGCAGTGATGGTTTTACTCCGTTTACGTGGCCAGATATTTTACAGGAGCGACTAAGTGCCTTGAGGCGGTGCCGCAGTGCTGTGGTTAGCACCGTCGCCTCAAACTTCTTCAGGGTTCGAGTCTCTGTCCGAGCTCTACATGTGTGGAGTTTGTATGTTCTCTCTGTGTCGACATGGGGTTTCCTCCAGGTACTCTAGTTCCCCCCCCACGGTCCAAAACATGCCAAGGTGAATTGAAGTTACCAAATTCCCCTTGCATGTGAATGTGTGCATGTCAGTTCCCTGTGATGGGTTTATGCCCCAGCCTGGCTTATTCCCTGCCTTGCATCTGTAGCTTCCAGGATAGGGTCCAATCCCCTGTGGTCCTATATAGAGGGTATAAAAAATTTATGGATGGATGGATGAAGTTCCTTGGTGAGGGGCAGATGTATAAGATTTGGACTAGAAGTCCATGTCTCCAACCCCAATAATCCTGACTGAGGCAGATTCAGAAACCTTGCCTGTTCCCGATATCTATCCCGATAGAATGGTGACGAGGCCTCCCGTTCATTTTCCTCCCGCTGCCTGTCACATGTGGTCGCTCGCGGGCGCTATTTCGGACCACCATCGTCCAGGCACCGTATAATCAGGAAAAGGGGAAGGCTTTCCTTTGGCAGCTTCCCAGTGGTGACGGTTTTACTGAAAAAGCTGACCCACACCCCTCTGTTGGTCGCGATGCTGGGGAACAAGGAATTCAGCCGGCGTGACCTTGTGGTTCTCTGCCAAGAGGCATTAGTGAGATTCCACAGACCCCACAGGGAATAAAACATGCAACCAAATACACTGGGACTGTCAGGAGCTGGCAAAGAGACACACAGCAGGCCTGTCTCTCTAAATATTTTTCCATTGATACATATAAATGTAAGCTTACCAGCTATCATCGTTTTCTGTTCTCCAATCTGAACAGGAATAATTAATATCACAGCTTTTCTGCCATATTAATACAAAACAGGAGAGAAATGGCAATTCTGTTCAACAGCAGTTATTGTGAGTCTGTGTCCTCCGACCTATGACACAACTTGATGACGCAAGATACCTTCATTTTTGCTGTACAGTTTACATTATTGTATATAAAATGATGCTCCCTGTTTGTTTAGTTCCGCTACAGTAATATAATATGACGTAATTCATTTACAGCATTTAGCAGACGCTCTTATCCAGAGCAACTTACATTTTTCTAAGTTCAGGGACAGTCCCCCTGGAGCAAGTTGGGGTTAAGGGTCTTGCTCAGGGAGCCCATGTTGGTAGTGCCAGAAGTGGCATTTGAACCCATGATCTCTTGGTCCACAAACAAGCATCCTAACCACTAGGCCACCAAATTCACACCACACGTCCCCCTCAGATTTAATGGCAGCGACGTCTATGCATACAGCCCTGCTTTTAAATGTCATTCACAGCTGGAGACAGAATGACAGATAAACATGAGATCTGTTTTGTCATAGAAATGTGCTTTTTAATGTGCTAGCAGTACAAAATACGCAGACATCAGTACCATAAGGGGTATTTTTAGGGCTCAATTAAAATAATTCACTTAAATAGTTCTGTTATTATAGCACGGCTTTTGTCAGTATGATTTTCTGGTGAATTTGTCATTTATTGTGGTATAGGGCAACCAAATCATTTTTATTTCCCAAAATGTCCCTTGTTATTTTGTTGTTGTTTTCTGTAAAGGTCTTTCCTCTTGTGAGAAGGGAAACACATGCAGCACATGTGACTGTTTTTCCGCGCTGCTGGTGAATGTTCGCACACAGTTGGTTTTCGGTCAAGTAGTGGCCTTTCAGGAAAAGCGGAATGCATTTGAAAATCTCTCTCACTTTCTGTTCCTCTCTACTGAGAGCTGTGGCCTAATTGTTATTGAAGGGTTTTGTGTGGCTTCTTAGGTTAGAATGCTGTATTTTTGTTCAGATGGCTGCTGGTTCAAATCCCAGGGTCCCCTAAACAAGACTTAACCCCCTTAACCCCCAATTGCTCCAGGGACTGATTTCTCAGTTTGCTTTCTGAAAAATAATGTATGTTGCTTTGGATAAAGGCGTTTGCTAAATAAATATACAAAAATATAGTGCCATACAGTGTCACTTCGATCCACACGTTAGGATTTTTCTCATTCTTTGGATTCCCAGGTGGATTAACTGAGTAGGGGTAGCCCATCTGCAAACATGGCTGTACTTACGTGAGCTGTCAACGCAGCAGTCGGGGAGTTAACATAATCCGTCAGCCCTGTTCGCAGAAGGGTCACGACAGGCGACAGGGGTAATTATAATAATCAGGCTGTTACTCGATATTCCTGTGCCAGTCTCCTCCGGTTTCGCAGATGCGGATCGGAATATAAATCCAATACCATCCTCGGCTCCGATCCTGGCACGTCTAGGACCTCGTGAAAAGAATCGCTCTACTGTATGGTGCAAAAAAAAAAAAAAGCATGTGAGATGGCATGGTGGCAGCTGTCATCGAGTGGCTTCCTTCACACATGAGCCCAAACAGACAAGAAGTCATCCACAAAAAATACCTTAAGAACATTTAAATAGTTTTTAAACTTTGCCTGTTCATGTTCAAACTAAGCCCGCATCAGGAATGCGTGTAAATTTTCCCACATTTTTTTTCCCGTGCCCCATTTCCAGGGTAAAAACATTCTGGGAACTTTTGTGAGCCGGAGAACGCAGCAATGCACCCGCAGTGCATGTAAAAGGGTGCATTATGCAATGCTAACAGTTCACAGGGTAACCCTTGTGTTACCACATTAAATGAGTTAAACACAACTAGGGCCACCTAGGGAGGTAATCTATTAAATATTAGCATTTCTATAACACACCTTTTCACACACACTGTTGGTCCTTTGCATTGTTGCATGTGCTGCAGCCATCAGTGAGTGTATTGTGTAAGAAAGTGATACACACCAAGCCACACCTGTTACATACTTAATGTCTGTCATTGATTGAACATGAGTAATTTTACAAATCAGAGCAGACTAAGCAGCCCAACTTGTTTAAACGTTCTCTTGAACGCCGAGGCATTTTTCTTCAACCACTTTACCAGGACGCTTATTTGCACCCCACTGGCTCTTGTTTAAGAAAATGTCTGCATAGAAACTAATCCGCGATTTGTTTCTATATAAGGTGTCCTGCTTTTGAATTATTACGAACAGTAGAAGTCAATGGGTTTAATGCAGCAGTGTTGCGCCGATACTTGCCGACAAACATATGGATTGAGGGGACAATTCAACCGGACACTGAAAACAGTGCATTCATTTTGATATCATTTTGCTTCCCTGTGTGTGCAAGAGCGCTCGAAAAGTTGTCAATTTACTTCAACCCCAGTGGTTAGAGATACTTGGGAAATACCCACCTCTGGTCCCAACTCTACATTTCTCCCCTTGTGAAAACCAACTGGCTGTTTGATTCCTTTTCCAGTTCTACATTCCACAAAATAATTCGTTTGAATTCTTCACATAGTACTATTTTCTTTGTATCAGTCACTACACCGCACATTGCCTAAACGTGTTCCTTAATAAAATCTACCAGATAGAACAAAATTTGCGGTACTTGGAGTGTTTAAAAAATCTTGGGAAAAACCTGTAGCATGTACAGTAACTTACTGTCTAGATATTACAAGAAGGCACAACAGCGACGCACTGTGGTTACGGACTGCCATGTCTCTTTAAAACAGACGGAAAACACACACACATGCTGCCGATATAGTGATTAAGACTTAAAAACAACGATTTAGCTGTTTGCTAGGCGTCCCTCGTCGAACTTCATTTGTTTTTGTTAGTTAATATTCCCTAAATTGCATATATCGTTTTCATCAGTGCTTTTTCTGCATTCTGTTGCAGGAGTAAACATATACAGCGGTAATTACTTTTATGCCACCGACATGGGCCAGAATCGTTTTTTCTTTCTCTAAGACCAAGGGAAAATTCCCCACGTACGATTTAAACATCTAAGATTAGCGCCTTGGAGCATTTCTCTGAAGATTTGGAAACGATGTCTAACATGTTCCCTAGTAACATGTGCGCTGTGAAATTGAATCCGTTGGCTCGGTTACAGGTATGAAATATCTTTGGGTAACTTTGTTTTTTTATTTATTCCTCGTGACAGTCAACAGGCAAGATTTGTATTCTTTGCGTACGTGAATTGACATGGCTGCTTGAACTAAATGTACCTTTGCCGCAGGAAGGTGTATTTATAAACCCCTTACTAATTACAAGCTGTATCCCTGAAGAAAAGTTTGACTACGACTGAAATGAAGATTATTACTTTTGTATTTATAGAAAACGGCGATCGCTTTCCGCTCAGCCTACCCACCAAATATGCTGGTTTATTCACGAATCCCCCGTGATGTTTGACATGCTTTCATTACGCAGTTGAGCGACTGCAAGGTCCGGGTGTGTAATCTCCCGGACTCTTATATTACGGAGATTCTTGTCGTCTCTCTGCTTGCTAAGATTCACGGCCCCATTCATCCGGATCCTGCCCGTGGACCCTGTCATCTGAAATTAGGGGTTTGCCTTCTTGTTTGAGGCAGTCCCCCCTAATCAGTGGTTTTTGCTACTTTGTTCCTCAAACATATTCAGATACGTCAATCGGCCTGGGAGCCTATTTGTATTACAGGTTACAGTAGTACTCTAGTAACAGAATTACTAGTGAAGAATATACTCAGTTACCCAGCTTGCGCGATTGAGAGGCGTTTGTTGGGCAAGCATAGAGGCGCAGGGACAGGCTGCGGGCAAGGCAGGCGTTTGTCTGGGTGCCCCCGAGCTGGGCCGATTACGAAGTACATTACAACGACAAATCTGCTTCATTTGTGTATTCTGTTTTCCTGTTTATTAAATTCTCTTTGTTGATATTATTAATTTATAATTCACGGTAAAATAATGGTCATACATTTTATCATGCCTGGCGGGGTGCGTTGGAGGGCCCCATAGGTTTTTTTGTTCATTTTTTTTTTTTTGCCTGGGGCCCCCACTGTCCCTAGAATGGTCTCTGGGCAAGCGGGCAGGAAGAATGAAACCCGTCGTAGAAATATCTGTCGTAATCGAAAGTACGAAACTGCGCGGCAAGATTTGGAAACCTTATGGACTTTATTTCCTAATGTTGATAAGTTAAACGAGACATTCTTTTTTTTAACGAGGGTTTCCCAAATCTGGAAATCGAAGGAAGTGGCTGGCCTGTCAGAAGATGTGACAGGACGCGCACTTTGGCACCTTTCTGCAGGAGGCTGACCGGCAGGCGCAGCATCCTCATTTTCGTTGTTCCTCACAGCCCGGCTTTGCTGCGAATGAGGAACCCGAGCGGCGTAGGAAGTTGGCCAATGCGCACAGCTCAGCCCGAGGGCTCTTGCTCAATTTTTATTTAGCGATGTAGAAAGATTAAGGCTAATTCTGCGCACGGAGCTGGCGGCGTTTTTCTTTCCCGGTTCCCTTCTGCGAGGTTAACAGGATGAATTCGGCCAAACTTTATTTTTATGTTTTGTTAAAGTTATGAGTTTCGAATTTGCTGGTGTGACTTATTTGGGGATACCGTGGCCGCGCTACTAAAGGTGCAGTAATCTTGTCCCGGCATGAATAATGAAGATGTATAGGTGTATTTTGAGGGGGAAAAAAAGGAGAAGAGTTTTAATTATGGGGGGGAGCGATTTAATCGAACAGTGACTAAGATGTAATTCACATTTGTGCGGTGTCTTTCTTCCAGGCTGCCTTCCCCATCTCGTTGGCACCGAATATGGCAGCTGATGGATATAATCCAGTAAGTACTGTAGTCCTCCGTTATCTCCAGCAAGGCTGGTGGCACCTTCTATATAGCAACCGCATCAAACTTCTAACTATAATTTAGCTGAAATGTGTTTGCTGTTATTTCCCTTCTGGTGGCAAGTTTTTTTTACACATTCTAATTAATGAGAAAATTCTCTTTATGGTCAGTTGTGTTGTGTTTTATTTGTCTGTGGAATGAATAATTAATAAAACAGGGTGACTGATGTTACTGTTATGTCAGTGGTTGCTGTAAATGTGCAACACTTAACTTATCCCACCCAACATGGCTTGTTAGCACCGGAGTCTGAAAGTAAAGTGAAACTCTTCGCAATTTGTATCAATTCACTTTGGAAAAGTGACCTGCTTTGCTCATCTGGGTAGGGTGGTGAAATGGGGGGGAGGGGTGGGGGTGAGAGAGAGAGAGAGAGACGAAGATGAGGTTGGGGGTGGTGGGAGAGCGAGCTGAAGCGGGCGCATGTGGGAGGCTTCATGTCGGTATTTAGTGTGAAACAGGATGTTCCAGTCGAGCTGTGTGTGGCGGCTGCGAGCTTCTGCCAGCGTTGGCTGCGCAGCCGTGCTTCCACGCCCTCATCTGCGCACGCTCTCGACATCACACCTGCAAAGCGTCCCCCAACATTTTGCCTTCGTCTGACCCCACTGCTTCTTGTTCTGCCTCCTCTGCGAAACAGGTCTCTCTGCGGCCAAAGTCGAAGAAGAAGGATCGAGGTAAGATTTCTAAGGGTCTGATTTGACTGAGTTCTTTTTACGGCAAGATCTGCGACTTCTTTTGACTCTGTTGACTGTGAGGCAGTAAGGCTGCATGTCAGGGGTTTGATGATGTCAGGATCGCGGATGCAGCACTGCCTAAAACTTGACTTTGGTTCGAAAGGACATAAATATCCATGGGCTGTCCTCCATCCCCAGGCAATGTGACGATGAGCCGGAGGAGAATTTCCGTGAAGGAGCTGGGGAAAGTGGACCACCAAGGTTGGCTCTACAGGAAGACTGAGGGAAAAGGCTTCCTGGGGATCAAGTGGAAGAAATACTGGTTTGTGCTGAAGAGGACTTCACTTTACTGGTATACCAGTCAGATGGTGAGTGGCATTCTCACGAAGGACCACTGATGTTGAATTTCTCAGCGTTGTCGAATCGGTGTTAGTTAGATGGTTGTCCCACTCTTTGGACTATGGCCAAACTGGTCATGCTACAAGATGGTCCAGAAGAACAAACAGCTGATCCTCTGGACTGTAGAACCTGACAGTGATGTTTTTAGCTGTTTCTGCACGTTTTTCCTTACGATCGAATAATCAGTGTGGTGGTAACGGTAGAGGGCTTTAAATGTTAGTGATGTCTTACGCTGTGGTGTTGATTCCCTTACAGGCTGAGAAAGCAGAAGGTTACATCAACCTGGCAGACTTTCTTATCGACCGGGCAGTAGAGTGCAAGAAAAAGTAGTAAGCAAGCAGTTTGATTTGAAATGTTCTTAACCCGTCTGTAGGAAACAGACCGAGCTGAAACATGTGGTGAATGTTTGACAGGAACAGTTAACCACTTTTGATCACACATATCTTTGCATAATCAGTGTATGTAAAAGTAAAAGCATGTTAAGTCATGGACAGATGGAAAATGCACTCCAGCTTATGAAAACATGATACTGTTTTCTCGAGTTACAGGAATTATTTTGGCCCGTTGCTTCACGTGAATCACAGCAGTAGAGCTTGTTTTTGGAAACTGAGTCGGCTGTGGCTTTTTTTCCAGTGGATATTGATGTTTACTTTCATTTCAAGCAGTTAATCTGTTTAGTTTTGATGAGTTAATTTACAAATATGCTAGTGATTTAAAGTGGCAGCATTTTAGTGATATGGGGTGACTTTAGTTCTTAATCCTGCTCGGTGGTTTGATTGCCTTGCCTTTGAGTTGCTAGAAAATCTCTTCTGCATCTCCTCTCTCCTCCTCTCCTGCAGCGCGATGAAGGCCTGTCACCCTGACGTCATGATGTTTTACTTCGCGGCAGAGAGCAGCGAGGACATGAATATGTGAGGACCTCAGGCCAGGCAGTGACGGAAACGTGCCGCACTGTGCATCTTACTGCGGTTTTGTCGTTGAGAGCCCCCCTTGCATGTTTGGTGCCGCTGACGAGTCACACTTCACATTTGTGCTGCTGCAGGATGAACCGCCGCGATTTTGGTTTGATTAAATGTGACAATTCAGCAGTTAAAGCATTCAGTTGATCGTCAGAAAGGTTTTGCAATTAGTGGGGGAAAGAATGGAGGATTGTACAACATAATTGACAGTCATACTTAAGTCACTTAATTTTTCTTTCACTTATTAGCTCAAATTAGCATTTAGTGAACTTAAACAAATCAGGCATGCGTGCAGGAGTTTGCCTCACTAACGTGTTAATTTGTTTTCAGATGGCTAAATAAACTGGGACTGGCTTCCATTCACTATGAGCCGACAGACAGTCCGGGAGGTGAGCCGTCGCTTAATGTTCAGCTTGTGGTTCCAGTGGTTTGGCTTAAATTGGGCGTCATGCTGATGAAAGTGAGCTAAGCTCTGTTTGTCATTGTCACATCGGTGACTTACATTACCAGTCAAGTTTTCGCACATACTGAGATTTACTCACTTAACATTTAATAAAAATACACAGTATTCTTTGCTAAATTTACAGTATGTTCACCGTTTGAGTACCTTTATTTGCAGGAAAATGTCATTTTGATTCATCAGAGTAAAACCTCCTCTAGCGGTTATAACAGCAGAGAAAATTCAAGGCATTATTTCAACAAGGGACATTAATACTGCTCTGTCTCATGGGATGAAACAGTTAACTAGTGCAGTTCAAGTTAAAGCACAGCCTAGAATTTGAATATTCCATCTCCACATAACCAGCGAATAGGACGTCAGGCATGCCTGTTACATACTCTTTCCATGTTGTAAAGGAAACTTTTTATTTAACTTACTTTTCCTTTACAGTTGTTCACTCAACATTCCAATGCTTAACGATAATAAAAAATCTGCAGTTTATAAAATAAATGGAAAAGTGGTAAAAGCTTTTGGCTGGTAGTGTAGCTATTTACGTGCGAGTGTGTGTGTGTGTGTGTGTGTGTGTTTTCTCAGAGCGTTATAGTGAAGCGAGTGACCAGGAGGAGCCAGATTCCACAGAGGTGCCGCCCCCCCCTTACTCTGAAGAAGCATCCACAGACACTGTAAGCGCATCTCGGTCTGACGGGCTGGACCCAGTACAGACGCTATAAACAGATGTGATGTGTTGGCTTTCATGGTCACGGCTAGTTGGCTTTGATCTCTGTGTTGATTTTTGTTCAAATGCGGCTTGATAGTATTATCTGTATTACCGTCACTAATTTATTATGATCCATAAATATGTATTTCTACAATGCTACAATATTCTGTCTTCAGGATATTCTATTTGGGCACTATGTACTTTTTAAATTTTTGTTTGCACCACGTTTAATTATTTGCATTATATTTACTGTTTTTGCACTTGGCCTGTTTTGCATATAAATATGTTCTTGCTGCTATATGCACTGGAATTTTCCCCTGGAATCAATAAAGTCAGACTTAATCTTGATCTCAATTGGATCTGAGTGAGTACAGATCTAATTTGCTGGCAGGTGACCTGTTGCTATTTTTAGCACTATGCCACTTTCTGGTGCAGCAACAGAAAGTACCAAGGTATATGTGTGGCTTTTAAGAGAGACACTGTTTTCACGGTAAACCACACTATCCATCATTCGTACTCTTGGGGGAATAATTCCACCTGATGATCTCCAAAGTTAAGAAAACACAGAAGTCCAGTTATTTTTTTTTTTCCTGCGCTTTAATGTTGTTCCATCCCACTGTTCATCACATCTGCACGGTTGTGAAGCTTTTCTCTGGAATCGCAGGAAGCTGGCGAGACAGGGGACACTCTGGGTAGGATGTGCATCCATAACGGGGTGCTCTCACACACACGCGCACACACACACACACACACACAAAGATGCCGGTCCACCTAATCCATATACTTTTGGAGAGTGGAAGGAAACTGGTAAACCAGAAGGAGAATCCATGCAAAGACTGGGAGGACATGCAAATCCAGCTGAATAGATCTGAGGCCGCAGTACTAACCACTCAGCTGCCATAACACTGTCATATTTATGCACATTTTTTATTATTATTGCTATGCATTGTTTTTTGATGCAGCTGACAGACTGAGTTATCTAAAGCGTTTACCTACACGTGTCAAAGAATTATTGTTTAATGTCTGTATTCTTACTTTTAATTTGCCGTACCTCTGTTTTAAACAGGATAGTCTCCCTCCACCGTACTCCTCGCCTTGTCAGAGCCAGGCGTCGGGCTCCACCTCGACTCCCATCGGCACCATGACGTCCCAGAGCTCAGTCTCCTCCACAACCAAGAACCGGCGATTGTCGCTGGACATCATCACGCAATCGGCCAGGGGGGAGGCACACTGCTCGCCGGAGGTCCACAGAGAGCGCCACCTAGAGGCTGAGCAGAAGGGGTGCAATGTGGCAGCCTGCCTGGCTCAGAAGCCCCTGGATTTGGCAGTCAGTGGTACCCATTGCGCGGAACGGGAAGAGTGTTCACCAGCAGATGCCACAGAGGGTGAGTCCGCTTAGCAGCTGTAAACTGGTTAAGCGCAGAGCGCCCATTAGATGTGGCTAATTACAGACTTAATTAGACCCTAGAATAATGAGTACCCTCATTTCACTGAAGGTCTCCCTTCCCCCATGTCTGTCTGAAACTTTGTGTGCAGCCACTGGAATAAACTGGAAAATCTTCATGTCTTCCTGTGAGCTGCACTGCGCACTGTCTATTATGTGGGGGAGGGGGGTGATGCAAAAGCGAGTGGAGATGAGCTAATTCTTATCCAGTTTTTCCTTAGTGTGCCGTGAAAAATTAGGGTAAAAGGAAAAGATTTTTTTTAATGCTGACTTGACAGTTAACCGAACAGTTAGATTTGGGCAAAGGCATCTGCCAGAATGTTCCAAAACGCCGCTTTCGGTTTACAAGAAAGTTGAGATTCACTCTTAAAGATGCCTCTGTTTCAGTGGCGGGAATGCGTCAAGACTGTGCTTTGGCTGTTCTGTTGACATGTGACTATGTGGCCGCGGCTGTTTTTATCCATTTTACGCTTCCTCTCAGCCAAAAAACAAGAAGTGATGAAGCCATCGTAGCACTTGGAGACAGTCCTCCTTTTTGCACATACTTAGGCTGTTCTGGGGAGGGGAAAGTCGCACACACTGAGCTTCCTGTCGCTGGACGGTTACCTCTGTCGTCGTCAGAATCGTAGGCTGAGCTCTTCGCCATTGCGCGCAGGTGTACGCAGGTCTGTCTGTGCCCTGCACTACATTTCCTGGCTGCAAAGCAGCAAAATGTGAAACGTTGCCATTTTCTCGCTGTTTTTATTTCTCTTCAGAAGTGCTAAATGCATTTAATTAACTAGTTAGGATCCATTTCGATGCAGACGGGTTTAATAATCTGTCATCAAATCATAAACATTTAAACTTATAAGGGAGACGGAGAACCATTTTTCTACACATTAATAATATAAATAATTAGCATGAGAGATCATGTGTGCGGCCAGAAATATTGCATTTTATCCGGGGAGATAAAAAAAAAAAAATCATAATTAGTGTGTGTGTGTGTTTTTGTAACAGAAAATGCATCAGATGAAATGGAAAAATTGTACATTCACCTGAAAGAAGCCAGTCTATCGCCAATTGGAGACCGAAAACCATCCACTAAAAGGGATTTTAGAAAGTCATTCATCAAGCGCTGCAAAAACCAGACTATGAATGAAAAGCTACATTACATCCGGACACTGAACAGCACGCTTAAGGTGGGTAAGGTGCACAGCGGGTGGTTAGCTGCAATCTCTACTGACACCGCTAGGTGGGAGAATTGCAGCTAAATTTAACTTGACTTGAAATTAATGACGGAACACATCCCCCACCACGCGCAGGCTAAACAGTTGTAAGATGGATGGATAGGTGGATGGATGAGCGCTCATAATTAAGGAGTACTCAGGATGTGAAGCAGAGGGACTTAACACTGAAGAAAAAAGACAGCTTGATGGCAGCTCTAAGCAAGTATTTTAATGTGCACTGTCTTTCCAGGTATCTCTAATTTCTGCAGTTCTGTTCGTTGTGAAGAACAGCATACTAAGTGCTTGGTATACTTTATGCTATTCTGTAGTCAGTCATAGTAGTCTGTTGGCTTGTATGAATCTCTGCATGTTGTATGAATGTTTTATCGTTACAGCATTCTACAGTAAAGTGTAGTGATGACTGCTGATATCATTATAATATTTTCTTTCTACAAAAAGCATGTGATGCTCTGTAGCAGGTACCAAACATGAGTAAATACCAAGTAATATGAATACTTATATGAATGGATACCGCACCACTTTAATAGCAGTGGTTGGAAAACAAAATCATGTGCTTTGCATTGTGGGATATTTAGCTTCCACGTAACCCTAATGGTAGTTTCCTTGCTTAGCTGTGAAACAACAGTTATTGATATCCATATTTGGCTTGTTGCTGTGAGCAATGCTGGTATGGTGATATTGTTTCGGTGACAATGAAAGAGAAATTGGATTAATGGCAGCTCATGGGTTTCTCCCTTGTTCTAGGCTAAAGAGGCAGATCTGCTGGCCATAGAGCAGGTTGTGGCTGATCCTCATCTGACTGCCTTCAAGTACAGGAAATGGAAGGAGGTCCATCTGCCATTGTGGCAGGACATCTGTACCCCACAGGGGCCTCCAGGGGGCAGTGTGGAGCACCTTGCTGCTGTGGCCAGTGTGGCCCCTTACACAGAGACTAGCTTGTGAAACTGTCTTTGAGGGTCTGGCTCCTTCCACAACCACTGACCTATTGCCTGCTGCTTGGCCAAGCAAAGAGCAGAGCTGAAATGCTGTTACAGTGCAAGACTTGTACATATTACAGTGACATCGCTTTTGTTTCTGGGTGATGTTCCGAACACTCGTTTTGTTTTTGTTCTTTTTGTTTTTTTTTACCAGTTTTCTCAGTTTTTAACATTCATTTGTGTGTTGAAAGACACTTTGTATTATTGATGAAGTGGTCCATATGGTTTTCTTTACAGACACAATGAAAACTCGTGACAGTAGCTAGACACTCCGGTTGCACATATGAGGCATGAAGACAGTGGGTGTGTTTGTTGTTTGTGTCGTTTTGTATTTTACGCTGGGGTTGGAGAAGTCCTGACATCCACTGGTTCACATTACATTGCTGTGCCTTTTGATACAGTTTTAATTAATGCCAGTGATTCACGACGGACAGGAAAAGAATTCACGACAAAGTATTTGTGTGACTGATTTTAATTGTCTCTGTAAATATGTAGTTCCTTCTCTTTCATGCAAACCAAGTTTGTAAATGTACATTTCTATCCCTGTACTAAAAGGCATTAGGTGTAAGTGACTGGAATATGTTAAAAGTATCAGGACTGTGGTGAATTACAGTCCAGTTTCTCAGTGAAATGACCATTTCAGAGGATTTCTTTTTGCGAAATCAGTTAACCGTGAACTTTGTAAAAATATGTGGAGTTGTACCATTTGCTATTATAGTTTGAGTTGTGAATGGTTTTTTGTACAGTAGTGTATAAAAATATGTTCACTCATTTCTAGTGTGTCGATCTGGTTCAATTCAGAGAACAATACAAATTCCATGCATACAAATTTCTCTGGTTCCTTGTCCATGTGGGTAAATATCTTTGCACCTCCTTTGCAACATTTATATATTGTCACTGCAAGAAAATCTCACTTGAATATAATTTTAAAATAATAACTCTACATATATGGGGGGAATGGAGGGTATGGATTTTCACCAGTCTGGATTGAAGCTGTCACGTCTCACCGGCGGCCGTCGCTTGCAGTATCCGCTTTCGGCCGCGCGGGCTCGTCGGACGCTCGCGCTGCTTCTTCTCGCCCCTGCGGCCGCCATATTTGGTTTCCCTACCACCTCTGTTAGACGCCGCTCTGAGAGCATGCGGAAAAGCGGGCTGTGAGAGCACAGCGAACACCCTAAAAGCGCCGCCATTATCATATATATATATATTATTATATATAGTAACACCATGGAGGCCGTTAAAGCATTTAATGGCGAGGTTTGTATCTCATTCTTCAATCGAAGTGTATGTAATTGGCTAATTCTGGGGTTGGAGACGGTTACAGAAGGGCAGTGGGAACCTGGGTTAACTAGGCCTCAGTCCTCTGCACAGGCTAGCTAACGCATTCGGAACCGGGCCGTAACGTCAGAAGTTCGCCCAGACACCCGTCTTTAGAGTCTCCGGCTCCGCCGCGGTGATGGACGAAAGTCCTCCGCCAGCCGCTCGTCTCCGGGGCGCCGGCTGAGGCACCGTAATGGCGAGCGAGTCCGAGACGGTGTCGCCGTCCTGCGTCTGGGCTCGGCGCCGGGACCCGGGACCCGAGACCCGGCCGTGCTGCTCCGCGGCGCAGATTCTGCGTCTTAAAATGCGCTAAAACCGTAAATAATCCATCTTGTCGGTGTTATCCGTGCGAGCGGATGGTGCTCTCCCGTAGCATTAGCCCGTTAGCCGTGTTTTTATTTATTTATTTATTTATATATTTAATTCCCCCCTCGCTAGTTACTAGGCCGCCTAAACCGGTCATCCAGTTAAGATGCCAACAGCTGATAATATGTGTACATATATCAAGTTAATCGGCGCGTGAAATTCGTTAGGCGATTCTTAGCTGGACGGCTAAATTGCACGTACCATTACGTAGCTATTGCTAGCGGTGTACGGGCAGCGGGGTAGACAAAGCCGTGTTTTGCAAAACTGTAATGCGTTTATTAATTTTAGTTAAATCAGCTCGCTGTTGCTTTTGGTACCGATCTTGACTAGGCGGCTACACATTAGCAGAGCAGAGGATGACTTCGTAAAACAGCGTACAAAGGCTGATCGGGCTAGCTGCTGTTTATTTACATCGTTAGACCAAAGTATTGCACTCCCTAAGTGGCTGTGTAGACTGATGGCTAGTTTTTTTTTTTTACGTATTTTATTATGCTTTGTACATGTATAGATTTTGTTTTTAATTGCTATTACACGTATGGTGTGTTTATTTTTTTAAGCAAATGCGTGTCCATGTTTGATAGCATGGCTTTGAAGAATTGCCCTTGATTACGTAATATGAAGTAGGCCATGGAGTACAGTGTGTGGCCAGTACAGTATGAGCGAAATATGGTCCAGTGCCCAGTCTTGACGTAATTGTGCTAGACGGGGATAATGCCTGATTTTCTTAGTTCGGTGATCCGCAAGTTTTTCTTTTCATCCCCAGAAACAAATTTCGTCAATATCCTCTACATATACATCTGTGTCAGTAAGTTGCAGTGGAATATTAGGTTGTCAACTTGCAGTAGGTCTTGAATAATCATTAATAAAGCCTGCATAGATTTATCATAGTGTTCTCCAGTGTTTGTGGACAGATTTAGGCAAAGCACTTTCACTGTCACAGTTTGAAACCATCACATTGGTTTCAAGTACTTCTGAAAATATTGAAATTGGTTTGTTGTCACTAGTGTGTTCTGAGCCCCTGTTTTTACTTCCAGTGAAATGTAACCACCACGCAAAGGTCACACAAATATTTGTGTCAGATGTGCGCACAAGTATGTGCAACATGATAGATGTGCATTCTACTTAAAATGTTTAGTCGGCTATAAACTCCAGTTGAGTGATACATGTGGTAAATCAAAGTATATTCAGTGTAGTATTAAGATTAGACGATATAGCTGAAAGTCAGTAATTCCTAATCATATTGCAGAGTTCTTCACATTTTTCCTTGGGGAAAAAACATCTGCATTTATGTAGTTAAGACCACTTTAGCTATTTTAATATAACTGAAAAAAACGTACAATGGAAGCATCTAAGCCATTTCAGATGTCCTCAAAAATGTCAAACTAATGTCTTTCTTCTGTACTGTGTCTTTCAGTTGTACTCTCTGAATGAATACAAGCCTCCAATATCCAAAGCAAAGATGACCCAGATAACAAAATCAGCTATAAAAGCTATAAAGGTAAGTATTTGCTGTAATTGCAGGAAAGGGAACCTTTCACAGTGTGCGTCTCTCACTCCCTTTACCCAACGACTCAGCAGAGCCTCATCTTACATGTGACATCATTCCCATGGGGGTGAAGACCCCCCCATTGCATAGCGACATTCAAGGGAACGTGCTCACTCTTGCCAAACAACTGCGTACATATTTTTTATCACGGACACCTTTCTGCAAAAATAATTCATAAGTGTGTTTTCATTTTGCTTCGAAAATTGAAGACATGACAGAATTTGTGCAAATAATTGACCAATAATTTATTTACTTTTTCATCCCTCATACCTGTCCCCCTGCCTTCTTCAAATTACCAAAATAGGAAAATCCTTTTTACACAGCCAGTCTTCAGTACTTCACCACTCTTAAGCATTTCATCCATAAAGGCTACAGAGGTTGCTATGGAAACAGAATGTCATCATCTTTCATCCAACCCCCCAGATGCTGCCTTCCGTCTCTTGTTAATAGCACAATGAAATTTTTACCAGCAGAGTCCACATATTTCTCAGTTGTAATTCCAGTTACTCAACCAGTTAAAAAAAAAAACGCTTTTATTTATCAGCATTTTAGACCAGCAGTCAGTGATTTAAAAGTTGATTTGGAGCATGAAGTTGGAAAGACATTAAATCACTTAGAGATAACTTAGGCATGCAATTCAACATTCTGGGCTGCTAAGAATAACATTGGTTCGTTGCAAAATAATGCATATTGTTTGAGCCACATAGAGCTATGGGCACAGAATCTGCAAGCCTTTTGAGTCCTGTGTCCCATTAATGAAAAAGCCAACACTAGTGGTGTTTAAGTATTCATACAGTGGTGTATAGTATTCTTAGGGGATTTGTACTGACAGGGCTCCTCAACTTTATTTGGTAACTAGATTAAGCAGTGTGACGCTGTTATGTTCTCAAATAATAAAATATAACCAGGACGTGTGTGTATACTTTGGCAAAGTTTGTGTATTATTATTTACCTAAAGTTTTATTTTACTCCTGTTTTATTCCAGTAAATCACAAGATGACTTTAACCGAAACACACAAGTGCACATAAATCATGTTGACATTCTAAGTCAGTGGGTCAGAATAGATATTTTAAGCATCATCATTATTGACGTGTTTGAAATTTGAATGGCGGTATTGAGAAGGGCCTTGCCATAGCGGGAATGCAGCGGTTTGTTTGCAGTGCCAGTATGACTGCCGTTCAGCCTTTTTGCACTCTTACTTATCCTGTGTGTAGTGCATATCGAGGCTAATCAGGTGATTCACAGCTTGGATATCTGCTGAATTCTCATTGATAACTCTTACGAGGCACAGTGATTGTGCATTCAGTCAGATATGAAGGGTTAATGTAGTAATCTAGGTGCTCTCAGATATGAGTCTCATAGAAATTTAACACATTTATCTGATAGTTTATAGGCATGGTAATTGAGTAGAATAGCTGCCCTTTATACAATAAAGTGAAATTGTGTACATTTGTCATGTCCTATTGCATGATATGTCTTCGATTTGTTTTTATGTTGTCTTTTTAAAGGTTTTTGTTTTGGTTTAAAGAGATGTCATGTCAAGGAACTTGGCAGATTTGCTTTGTGATAATCTTGGGGAAAAGTCTTTTGTAGTCAGTCTTTGTGACTACAGGAAACTAACAGCCAGTGATCTTAATACTGTCTAAATACCCTTAGTCACTAAACTAAATGATTAGTAAGAAAACGTTTAAAAAAAGCGCCTATCACAGACACAAAGGATGCACTGTATAAAAGAATTGGAATGGCCCAATCCACATTTTTTCAGTCCTGATCCGATTCCGGTACACAACTTCCAATAGAGATACAGATTGCAATACAAGAGCTCCTTTTACCTATTAATATGTAATATGTAAATACTGAGATGCACCAATCCAATATTCTGAGTATTTTACCCTTTTAACGGCAACTAGTAGCACAGTGATTTGCAATCTGTGTAAAAACAAAGTTTTGAGTGGTGGGAATAGCATTTAGTGAAAAATCCCACTAAACAAACCATACACAATTGTGCAAGACAACACGAGTAATGTGGAAATAAACAATGGATGGTTTGGGAGTCGCTACCTTGTGCTGTTTTGCATACTTGCGTACTTGCAGCTTGTGATACACGAGGGGCTGCTATCGCAACAAAGCATTTTTGAGACTTTTGCAGTTCAATTTGAATATCTTCCATTAGAGTATACATAAGTGGCGAATGCTTAAAACGCCCCACAGTTTTTATCCCACTAGCAACAGCGTCACTTATACTTTGTTGCGCTAGCAGCCCCCCGTGTATAACAAGCTGTAGCGAATACACAAAACAGCCCAAGCTAGCAACTCCCAAATCATCCATTGTGTCTTCTAACAAAATCGTGTGTGATTTGTTTAGTGGGATTTTCCACTAAGTGCTACTTCCACCCCTCAGGACTTTGCAAACCGCCGTGCTACTAGTTGCTGTTGTAAGTGTCATTAACTTCCAGATCGTCAGCCTCTTATCTGATGCTCGTCATGCCGCAAAGGCTGTGCACATGACCTCACAGCAGATGGAAGTCTCTGCATTCACACAAACTACCTGGCGAAAAACTTAGTAGCGTTAATGTTCAGCTTGAATGCCACAAAAAAACACACCTAAAATGGGAAAGAACTGTTATGCAATTGATTGTACAAATAGATTTAATAATGGTAGTTGTCTTTTTACAGACTAAAACTAAATAGGTCCCGGACGTGGATCAGCCACATATGGCTGATACGCACTCCGTCTAATAGGTATGGATAACACACAGTACTTTCGTTCCTTTAAAAGATCTTCTGATGTGCTACCAAGTGACTTGTCTTGTAAACATATGTTTATGTGTTGTTTTTAAGGACATTTGAGGCATAATGACATAATCGGATACTACTTCAGACATGAGTTATGAATAGCTTTATTGGAACCGGGACACATTTTTTAGTCAGAATCCCTTGACTGTAATTAAGTTTTTAAGAAGTGCATTTCCATGTACAAAGCTGCTTTTGTTCCTGAAGGGTTTTGGTCTTTGGCAGGCAAGCCAGTGTGGGGCATTGATGAGAAAAAAGTCTAAGACAGTTACCCATTGGTGTAGCTTTATAATGTGTGAAAATGAATAATAAACAGGACTGTTTCATCTTGAACCAAAGATCAAAATGCATAGAAAGCCCTATTCTAACTAGTGAGTGCATACGTCCACAATAAACCTGACCTGTTTCTGTTTAGGGAGAAAACTTCCTTACTGCAGCTCGGACTTTGTGAACAAAACCTGAGCTGCAAAGTGTGCAACCTTTATTTCTGTGTCAAACCTAATTTGAAATAACCAGATTGGTGTACTTCTGGCTTTAAAAAAAGACTTAACATTTATCATGAATTAATAAAATGTTTGGGGCATTTTGTATCAACCTTTGCATTTACCAGTTTCTAAAGACTCATCATTGTAACCTTTATATCTTCTCCCAAGAATTTGTGCTTCTTATGAACATTCACAGAAAACTTCATCCAGCCCCCTCATAGTGTCACTGTGTTCAGTGTAATTCAGCTCTGTCAGGGACACAGTGTCCTCTGGTTTTTAACTTTCATTGGCTAAATACCCTTTCTTTTGTCCATAGCAACCATTCACGAGTGGGTGTTTGTTCAGACAGCAGTCGGTTTTTAATGTTTGTTCTGTGACTCAGGCACATTGCTGCCCTCCCCAAGTAGCTCTCACAGCTGCCACAGCTCGTGATTCATTTCACAAGTGTGTGCACGTGCCGTCTTGATTATTTAAATTTCTTTGCTATTTGTGTGTGCAGAAATGCATGCCGTGACTGTCAAATAACACCTCTCTCCCCTTCCCTCAGCAGCTTTCCCAGCCACCTCCCCCCAAACGCAAAGTGAAGCAGGAAGCGGGCATGAGAGTAACTGACAGATAAGGGCACCCTAACTCAGCTTAGGTAGGAGATGGGCTGTTTCCAAAGAGGAGGAGAAGAGCTGAGTGCGTCCGTGTTCGGGTGACGCGCAGAAAGAGCACGAGTCTACATGCCGGTGGCTCATTCCTGTGCCTTCAGCTCACTGTCCCCTGTAGCTGCATTGGCTCTGACTGCATGTTGTAATAATGCTTTGTGGTTGGGCTTCTTTTTAAGTGGATCCTCTGCTCAGTAGGGATAGTTTTAAGCAGTGACAGGGAAAATGAGGCTTTGGAAAATCCTGGGCAGAACTATTGTGTGTTTCCAATCACCATCTATCTAAACTCACTTGCCATTGGTTACACTGTTCATTTCCATTGGGTTAAACCAGGTGGTGATTGAGAGCTCACTGTAGTCCCTCCCACTCTTTCTTTTTTATATTTATTACTTCCATAGCTGTAAGAGGGTATGATTAATGTTCTGCTGTAGAACATCCTGCTTTTTGCTGTGAGTTTGCTTGTTATTGAAGCAAATTCAGGTATGTTGTTTTTCATAATGAGGTTGTTGGCTGGGAAGGTTACTTGGACGCAGGGTAATTGGGTTATATTACAGCATGTGTGTTATAGCACTAGATGAGAGGTTTTTAGATGGGAATTTAGTGGTTATTTTTTTTGTAGCAGTTTCGTTTAAAAGCTGACTGAATTAGATAACTGTTTTTGTATGAGTTGCTATTAATTCAGATGTTTGTTTAATGTTGACTTTATGATCCGTTAAAGTATTTTGAATGAGGGTTACTCTTTTGATTAGTGCATTTTATCCTTTTCTATAAAAATATCAATTGACATGGAATGAATTTCAGTATATGCATTGGGCATCAGCCATAGATTAGTAAGGTAATTTGGAAGTTTTACATTGTGATCATAATTATTTTTTCTTACTGATTTTGCTTTCTTTGCTATAAAGCAGGCTGCTTGGATATGTAACCATCCATCATAGATGTCGCGCTGCTTGATTCATTTGGTTTATTTTAACACTAATTGTATGCAGGCATATGCAGAAGATGATTCGTTTTTTATATTTGACTTTTTTCAAGTGTTTGCTTGAGTAAGACCTCTTGCAGGTATTCGAATCTTTTATCTGTAAAATTGTCAGATTCCCCTGGCTTAAGTCTCAGATATCCTTAACACTAAAGGCTGCCCAAGGAGCTGCACTTTGCTACTCAATGACCTAAAAGCCTTCCATCTATGACTGCATCAGCCTGTCTGTGTTTCTATCCCCCCTTTTTTGCGGTGTGCACATTAAAGCTTCCCGTGAAAGTCCGCATGTTGTCAATACGCACATCCCATCAGCAGAAACAAGACAAGTAACTTTGTAAAGCAGTCACTGAAGCAGGCATTAAAATCACCACTTCATGTCCTCAACACGTTTCCTGTGGTCAAAGCAATGAGATAAGAACATAAGAAATGTACAAACGAGAGGAGGCCATTCGGCCCATCAAGCTCGTTTGAGGGGAACTTAACTAATAGCTCAGAGTTGATATAATCTTATCTAGCTCTGATTTAAAGGAACCCAGGGTTTTAGCCTGCACTACTTGAACAGGAAGACTATTCCATACTCTAACTACACGCTGTGTTTTCTCGAATTCAGTTTAAAATGTTCTCCCGCTAACTTCCAAGAGTAGGCTTGTTCAGTTATACGGTATACTACGGTATTTTGGCTGTACTGCTGAATTTTGAAATCTTGGCAACAAAATTAGATGAAAAGGCGGGTGGGGTGATTTGGCAAGAAAAAAATTGTCCAACCCCACCCCCCACAAATTTTTTTCTGTTGAATTTTGCCAACAAGATTTAAAAATACCAAAATAGTGTTGTTTTTGAAAATATCATCAAAATATCTATATACCACAGTATAACGTCTGGATAGTGTGGAAAAAATCAGATACCATCCAAGTCTACAAAAACAATTATTGGTACTTTGCAACAGTCCTTGTAGGATTTTCTTTTTCCACATCAACGTTTCATATATGTCTAGGAAGGAAACTACGTTTAGGTTGATCCAGTGGATGCTCCAGTGGAAAAAAAATAACCTACCTGCTTACATGGAAAGACATTGTGTACAGATACATGTCAAAGATGTGTTGAATTCCTGATTTGTGCACATCACCAGTATATTATCTGTTCCCCCGTGTATGCAGTTTGTCTCCTTGCAGTCAATGTGTCTGGCTATATTTCCACATCAGTCAAATTTTGTGATGTAGACTAAGAGTCCCCTACGTTTTCTGTGTTGTGAAAAGTGTAAGGTCGACACAGCATAAGCACTCACAGTGAGTTGCGTTACCCTGCAGCCACCTGACCACCCTACCAAGAAAAGGGCTCTATGAAGGTGCAGTGCAGAAATAAAATAAGCTTTATTTCATATGGATGCCTAACACAGTTTACTGAAGAGACAACATTTTGAACTTCAGAATGCATGGATTTTTAGATTTCTGACCGTATCCTTAAACATCCAGGGGAGAAACACATCTTCCTCTGAAATCTTATGCCTTATACCAAGGGCATTGTGCTTTGTATTGGGATGTCGCTGACTGTAAGAATTCTACATGTCTCCCCTTAGGAAAGCCTTATTACTTGGGGGGAGGATTAAAGCATAGGTTGTGGCCAGAGTGGCCTATTAATTTAGCATTTATTCTTTCTGTTTACCATTTACACCTTTGGGTAATGCATTACAAGTTCAGTACCTTTTTGGAGGGTGCTATATCAGAGTCTCACTTTTTGACTGCAATTCTTTGTGCTTCCCTGAAGTGCAGTGAACGTCCGCCAAACACAGATTTAGCCATGCATTAAGTTTTGATTTAACTGTTACTGTACCACGCCCAGATGTGGATTGTGTGTCCAGTGTTGTGAAAAGATTCTTTCTTAATTTATGTAATGTCGTCTTCTGGTCGTGCAGTAGTTCTCGTTATCTTTGATAATGTACGTGGTGAGTGGATTTGATGCAGCTCTCTTGTCAATGATACTTTGTAACTACAGTAGTTAGGATCCAGGTCTGCATCATCCAGGCAGCTACCACAAAAACAAACTTCACTGAATGAGTCTTTTAAAATTAACACTGAGGCTGAATTTGCTGGGGTGGGGGGTGGGGGGGGGTTGCTTTTTAAAACTCATTAAGGATCTTCTGAACGTATAACTGAGGTCCAGAATATCCTGCACATGACACTTTGGCTGAAAGGGGCCCCCTTTCAGATTGTGTGTTTGTATGCTGGAGGCATTTGTGAAGTATTTGCTGTGTGTGATCTGATCTTCGGTTAATTTTTTTTAAATTATTTGGATTAAACTGACCTTTAGCTTACCTTTCAAGTAGTGATGCACCACAATTTGGGCAGCCGAAAAAGCATAAAATGTTATTTTCAATTTCGTTCAAAACACTTACCCCAAATATTAACAAATATCTTACTTAATAAAGTATCTTGGACAATGCTCCCTGTCATACAATCAGGACAGATGTTTTCATCATGTCCACAGCTGGAGGATCATGGGAGGCAAACATGATCACAGTGGGCCTCAACAAATGTGGGCGCCCTCTGGCAGAATAAGCTCATGGTTGGTTTAACTGCCAAAGGTCAGGCAAATGGAAGCTCGGCATGAGCCTGTTCGCTAAGCTTTGTTCATCAGAGACCCTCCCACTGCATCACTGTGCAACTCAGAGATTTATTGAAAGGTTATTTCTCCCAAACACCTGAAGTTGTAATCTGACTTGCTTTTTCATCTTGCCAGATGGTGACGTGTAGGGCTGCAGTGTATGTGATGTGGATCTTTGAGAGTGAATCCCCCAAGGCAGGTAGCCCTGTTAGGTATGTAGGCCAACAGTTGCCAGTATACGTCCCTGAGGGGTCCCAGTATTAGTATTCTGGAGTGAGGTGCTTAACATGAATTGTGTCTAAAAAGGTTCCACAAAGCAAGAATAAATAATAATCCTTAATCTTTCATGGCCCAGTATGTTTTGGGTGCACAGTTTTGATGGCATTAAGATTTCTAAGAAATGAAGGCTTTCTATGGTATACTTTTGTAATTCATAGGCCCTTTTTTCTACTATTTTAGCCCCATAAGGACCTCTAACCCAAAACTACATAATCACAGGAAATGCCATGTATCCCTATTATTTCCTGTAGCTCCTTAGCATGTCTACATTGATCCATCGGAGTATAATGATTATGGGTTGGTGGCTAACACTTATGTGCAGTGTTTACAGTTTAAAGTGCTACTGACCATTTTGTCAAGGTGATCAATCCAAACTCTGTTCAAAGGCCTCATTGCAGTTCCAATACTGACTGTACTGAGCTATTTGCTCTCTAATGATAATAAAAGGTAGATTTGAGCTTAATAATTTAAATCCCCAGCATTTTAATATGGGTTCCCTGTCCCATGTATTGTAAATGGTTTCTTGAGGAAGAACTTAAAGTGAATCAAACCACTCAATAGCATTTAATGGTATCCAAGGATGCAGTAAAAATCTTATTCTGGGAACAGCAGGTTTAAGCATCACTTTGGGTGATGCTGTTATGCCATTAAAATCGCTGTAGTAGAATGGTGTGGCGGGAGTAGTGTTTACTGACTATATGTGCAGTGTTAGACTTGGAGTGAGGCAAGGCAAAGCCCTTATATGCTTAGTTTTCCATCTGTGGCTGTGACCAGTGATTTTGCATCATCCCTGCATTTCACTCACCCAGCCCCTCTGCATGCAAAGCGATTACCAGTATATATATATAGAGCTGTTCATAAAGATATTTAGTGCCATGTTTTTTTTTTTTTTTTTAAACTGCTGCTTCTGCTTATTCACCTGGTTGCAATTTGATAGGAAATATAGAAAATAGTTATCCACTGCGAATTAAAATGACTCATAAAGTTCAACGCAAACATGCATCAAAATGTGTATTTACCGTCACATTTGAAAAGAGTATTGGTTGATGTGCAACATTCTTTTTCTGCATATCCTGGCGGTGCTTTTCAGGGCATATGCTTCCAGCAGTTTTCAGCGAACTTCAGGGAGTTATTTAGCTACAATATTATTGCAAGCTTCTGCGGTATTTAAATTGCGAATCGCACTTAAGCACTAGCTACTTAAACTACTAATGTTTTTGTGCACAGTGTTTGCCGTTCACAGTCCGATATCTGGTAGGGTTTAGCTCTAAGTCCCTTTTCTGTACATCTTTTCTAACTTCATGTAAAGATTTACAGTTGTGTCTGTAATATTTTGATGTCTGACCAGTCACTGAGTGCATTTCGATTTACTCTTTAGATATAAATTCATGCACTGGTTCTAAAAGCGTTCTCTCAGGCTCATTTCAAACCTTCGTCAGCAATACCACAATTTCTAGGGCAGGGGTCCTCAACTATTTTTACCCTGGTCCCAAATTCCATCAACGACACAATCTGCCCACAAAATAATTTTCCAAGTGGGGGTTGGGGGTCCCACACAATAAAATTTACCAGGTGGAGGTGGGGGATGTCCTGATTTAAATTTTGTTTGTCTAGAGGTGCCGGTTGAGAACCCCTGTTTTAGGGTAACGTAGCTGTGTACTTGGCATTTTGCTAAATATATATAGGTAGGATTCTGAGTAGTAACAGCTAATAATGTTGTCCCATCGTTTGATATTTTGTTCGCATGCGCGGATAGGAATTTGCAATTTATATCGTAGTTATTAGTCCGCAGTGCCCCAGCAGCAAGATTCTTTTTAAGCTTATTTCAGTTTTTAGTGTGTTCAGTTTTAATCATCTCTAATTTTCATTAGTAGAATGTTATTGTATGCTCTACACCTGTCATGGAAATGCACATTCAGTGTTTTATGTTCTGCATTATTAATTGCCAGCATGAGATTTAAATGCAAAGTTTTGTTAATTTACTATATCCATGTTAAACACAGATGAGAGTTTGTCACCTAAAAGCAGGGAGTAGATCGTGCTAATGTGCTATTATCACTCCAGTAATTCAGCATCAGTAAATGATCTTATGTGGGTTGTTTTCTAGCTGGAATCTCTTCCTGAAATGGAAGTGGATGATGCTTCAGCATTATCCAGTGTTTTGGCTGAATGCTTGCATTAGGTGGAAGATTGGGCAGGACCCCAGTGGGGCCCTTGTGATGCTCCTAAATACAGATATATGCTCTAGCATATTGTTTCAGTTCGCAGTGTATGGCTGTTCAACTCACAGTCTGTTCATGTTGTCAGTCCTTTACTCCCATTGGCCACTTGTACTGTAAAGCACTGTGATGATGCAGCAGTGTATGAAACATGAGGCTCTGCTGCCTCCTACAGTTTGTGAAAGGTTATGTAATATCAGTGCAGTGATGCTCCTTTTAAAACATATCAGCCATATTGTTATGCCATTGCATTCGTTGATTCCTTGATAGCATTGTGTGTGGGTGTGTCTATGCACACATATATAAGTGTTAACTGCCATATGACTGTAAAGTGCACCAGCCCAATTAACTGTTATACACAAATTGGTATAATTCATATATATTGCGTGGTGATACTTAAAGACTATATATCTCTTTCTTGTGTATCAATACGCATTTTCATTGTCAAACGCCCACAGGAGTTCAGTAGAACAAAACTCTCCACAGCATAAGTAACCTTCCTCATCACTACTCTTAGTATACTTTGTTTTGCACATTGAAGCCCATTTGCTTGTCTTCAGACTGCATCTGTATATTGGCACTAATGCCCCCTTGCTGCCAAGAGAGGAAGTTAGAAACGATTCAGCCTAACACAGCATTGGAAATAGTACTGTAGGACATTAGGCATCACTCTGTGTTCCCCCGATATGATGTGTTTAAAGTTTTACCTGATTATGTATAGGTCAGGGCTCCAAACTAACTTCTTGAATTGTTTGCACTGGTGCCCCTAACTTTCTTGTTTTGGTGCAGCACCACAAAATTTAGATGAACCCAAATTTTTCAGAGCACCTTTAGTGCCTTGATAATACATTTTAAGAGTTACCTTTTTGTCATTTCCCATACACATTAATAGCTATGTAAATGATCGTAAACAGGGATAAAGGTGCAGGTGAATGTCTGTATTTGAATCACAGCACAAACCAAAAAATTGCAAAAACTTCATTATTTTAAAGCAAAACTTAAATGTCGGTATTTAAAGCGCTTAACAAACTGAAAATTTCAAAAACTCAAATGACTCAAACGTGCGTGCTGCTCCCAGATATTTATAGAAAAAGCTTTGGTTTGCCACTGCCTGATGCTCAAATGCGGCGGAGGGGGGGCATTCTCGGTGATCACCCGTGTCATGACACAGGATGTGTTTCTTATAGCAGTCTTTCTGAAACTGCATTTATGTGTTAAAGGTGTTTTTATTATTATTAAATATTCAGTTAAATTTAGCTTGATAGTATAATCAACATGTTTCATGACATTATTAATGTATTGATGTATATTTAGCTAAATAGCATCAGATGGACAAAATAGACAGCGATCACGAATGTTTAAAAAAGGTGTTTCTGGATGACGTGTAATATAATTAGGCCTGGGGTTGCAGTTAAATGCATACGATGGTAAAGCAAAATCCCTAATATCGGTTTATCAAGGTACTAATAATTATATACCAAACTAAATATACAGTTAAAATAAATACAACATTGCAAGTTAAATGTACATTAATAATCTAATAAAGCATGTTCATTATACTATCAAGGTAAATGTAAATGATTTTATAATTAATAAAAACATACCAGTTTAAAACATTCGTAAACATGTAGTTTCAGAAACACTGGTCCAAAACGGCAAAGACCCCGCTGCTCTGATAAATAAAAGATACTCCTGTGAAATGTTAGTCGTACCAGTGCGACCAAGGAAAAAATTTACTCACAGTCAACACATTTTTGGTCACGTGCGACCAAATTGTAAGTGGTTTGTTAATTTCTTTGAAAGGGCTTTATTGTTTACATCCATATTTTAATAGACTATTATTATTCATTATAATATTAATTTTGAAAAATGTGGCAGAGCACGGTGGCAGCTCAGCAGTTTGAATGTGAACTCTGGGAACATGACGCTTCCCATGTCGCACTGCTTTGTGTGTTGTGGGCCATTTTGCTGTCAGCAGGTTCACCAGAGTCATTCCCACTGGAACATATGATTTTTTTTTTTTTCTGTATGGTACAGCTTCAACATTTGCATCCCTGCTTGTCAGGACATCACATGAAAACTGTGTCCATCTCTTAGCCACCTGAATAACACTGAGACAGGATGTCAAGGGGAACCTTCCCACATTAGTTTTTAACCTTAATGCTGTTGTGATAGGACATGCGGTTCGGAGGCGAACTGCATTATTGACTTAGGATAAGTCTCTCTTAGAACAATGGCTAATTTCTTTGTTTCAAGTGTTATCTTGTAATTTTAAAATGGTTGAATGGGGTGTTGCCCTAGCCGATTTATTTAATCATTAATTCCTTGGGTTTACGTTATTCGGTACTTTGCTAAAAGTATCTTTTTCTGAATTACCATCTTGCATAATGATTAAATGGAAATCTGTTTACTGTGTTTCCATCGCGCCTTCGGCAAGTTCAAAAAATATGAATGGCATCTTCTTGTCTTGCTAAAGACAGCAGGCTTTGTGAGGAGCAACACTGCTTCTCTTCCTAATGTTACCTGATTAACAAAAAACAAAGTGTGATTACCCACAGCAGTGCTACCCAACCCGGTCCTCGGGGACCCACAGACGGTCCACGTTTCTGCTCCATCCCAGCTCCCTGCCAGACATTCCACATTTTCACTCCCTCCCAGCTCCTGCTAGGGAGCAAAAGCGCGGACCGTCTGCGGGTTTCTGGAGGGCTGGATTGGCAAACACTGCCCCACAGAAATGGGAAATGAAGGAGGAAAAGCCCAGCTGGGTGGAATCGGCAGAAACACACAAGCATGTGTCAATGCGTCCTTTATGTCCCAGACAGCCCTCTGTAGTCAAAGATAAGCCTAAAGTCCGTTCTCTTTATAGAGGATGCCAAGACAATCTATGCTGTTACCTTCCCTAATTCACTTCATCTTAAAAAAAATAAATGTTCATTTGAGGGATCTAATGCAAATTGCAAAGATGCAAGTTCTAAGCTGTTACTGACAAATTGTGACCAGACTAGGCGTAGCATTTTGGTGGTCAGAAACTCTTACCTAATGGGGGCGGAGTTATACCGGTTCACCTGGTACAGATACTGCGATGACCATCGCGTGACACATAACAGGGTCAGGTGTACTATAGTACCTCGGTTGAGTTTTGCAACATAAAAGTCAGTTTTCTACCTTGCATTCCATTTTAGTTTTGCTTACGATAAACAAACCGGCTTAGTAATTTTAATTAGGTAGGAAATGGAGATAAACAGAAAGGTGAAATAAATTTTAGTAATCCCTGAGGGCAAATGGATGGAAATGGAGCAGATCTGAGCAGACCTAAAATGGTTATCAGTAGCTTTGTGTTATAAAGCAACACACTGTATTAAACATTTTTTATGTCTGTGTGTCAGTTTACATTTTTTCCCCCTTCACCTTCACGTAAAATGGATTGCACTAATAAGTCTTTAAGTTTGATACACGTTTGCTGGAGCAAATGCTTTCATGGGGGGCATGTTTGTGTGACCCCATATAGAACATGTCAGGTTCACACTCAGTGATGTGCTTTTATGGTGGAGCTTTTATTATAAACACAGATTGACCATTATCTTTGTTTCACCTGCGTTCTCATTACAAGGCATATGGGAGGAAAATGTTGATGGAAAAATATAAACGGGAACAACTTGTTAAGCTAATTGGGTTTGGGAACAGGAATGTTAAAGCAGATGTTTTCACTGCAGTTAAGTATACAGGCCCCCGGTGTGTTGCATTTTCATGTATTTTATATTGAATATATTAAAACTGGAATCCAGTTTTAATCTTTTCACAATTTATAAGTCCAAGTGAGCCCCAGATTTTCTATTCATCTGCGTTGTTGAGAATCCTACATAAAAAAAATCTGGCTTGAGAGTTCAGACACATGGTAGACAACTTGATGTTTATTCATATATTGGGCTCTGGTGGCAAACAATTTAAAGGTGAAGTTTATGCGTCAGCAAAACTAATATGAAAACCGTCAGCCGTTCACTGGTTCTGTACCACACTGTTGTATGAGTGGGGTCTATCACAGCTGTTTGTCATGCTTTTCTAAAGTGAAGGGTGCATGTTTAAGGGTCCCGATCAAAATCCCGTGCAGGAGAACAGGCGGATTGTGAGCCAGCCAGGAGTCATGGATGCTATTTCTGATAGGAACGGTGTTTCTAAAGGAGTCAAAATGTTGGATTATGGTTCTTATAAGTAAAAGTACTGTGTAAACATCCTCTAGGTTTATACGAAGGTCGTCTATTGGCTCTGCAGAATCATGCTACTTGCTATATATCAGCCTGATTCCCCACAGCACACATGGATAATGTTTCTATAGTGGTTTAATTCCCTTTGAAAGACATGCGTATAATTACTGTGGGCAGATTCCATTAGGACTTTTTCTACTTTCAGCCCAGTATGGAATAGCATTAATCCTGCTAGTGCATCTAAGCGCGGCCATTGCTAGCTTCCATCGTGGAAAGTGATGCCCAGCTCATCTACTTGCACTGCTGGCTCTGGAGTCTGACTGCAACATGCTGTGTCTTACAGAATCATGTTTTTTTCCTTCTGTTTTGCAGTTTTATAAGCATGTTGTGCAGAGTGTGGAGAAGTTCATTCAGAAAGTAAGTCCCTTGATGCTGAAGTTCACATACTGTGTACCTCACATTAACTTGTTTCTCTTTAATCAAATGAAATAGTAATGTTTAACTGAAGGCACTTAAGTACCTGCAGCTTCAGCTGTTACTGTGTATGCGTGGTTATAATATTCTGTAAGTCTGGTGCAGCAGTATCTCCTGTTTGTTGTGATAAACAAAAATCTATGTGGAAAAAGCAGAGCAGTAATAGTTTTAATGGCCACCAGATCATTTTGCATGTGTTTTTTAATGTAGGTCCAGAATACTTACCATAACAATATTTGTTGCAAATGTAAGCAGTGCTTCAGTTCGTAGTTGTATGATTCCTTTGGCTGCTTTTACAGAATCAGTCTGTGCTGGTTATTTCTTCCCCCCCTTTCTCCTGTGTTTTTACCAAGTTTGTGCTTGTTGAGTTACACTTAGATACTAATCGAGTGCCCCCGTCCCCTGTGATAGTGCAAACCGGAGTACAAGGTCCCCGGCCTGTACGTTATCGACTCCATAGTGAGGCAGTCGCGGCACCAGTTCGGTCAGGAGAAAGACGTGTTTGCACCACGCTTCAGCAAGAACATCATAGGAACCTTCCAGAACTTGTATCGATGCCCATCTGACGACAAGGTGGGTCCCAGCCAAAGACCTTTAAAGATAAAGCTACACCAGAGAGCTGCCTTGAATGGTAAATATTTGTGTGTGTGTGTCTCTCTCTCTCAGAGTAAGATCGTGAGAGTGCTGAACCTCTGGCAGAAGAACAACGTCTTCAAGAGTGACATCATCCAGCCCTTGCTGGACATGGCGGTGGGGCTGCCTCCACTCAGCGTCACGCCCGTCACGGCCAGCAGTGCAGCCACCATCAACAACACTACCCCAGGTCAGTATGCCAAGTCCAGACCTGCACGCACATTCACGCACACACTTTCAAAGGGGGGTGCAATGAGTGAAATGGTAGCTCAGCCTTCGTCTTTCTTTTTTTTTTTTTTAAGCAGTATGTACCATCCTCCCGTCATACGTTTTTAGAGAATAGCTAGTTTATAACTGGTTGATAACATAAATTGTCTTCTTTGTTATACTGACCTATTTTGGCACAATCTAGACATTTCCTTTAAATTCATGTAGGTCTGTCCAATGTGTGCGTTACATACATGCTGTTACCACATCGTCGGGATCACGATTGTTAGCTGAGTTTGAGATTAGGCTTGGGTGGTATCTCATTTTCCATTGCATCCTTATGTTATGCTGAGGTGGATGGTATTTAGATGGTATTTTCGAGAGCTATTTTATTGCGATCATTTTCGTCTCTCCTGTCAGACTCACTTAGAGACAGTGCGGTGTGTTTGTGAAAAATTAAGCCAGAATGTGGAGGAGAAAAGGGAACAAGGGTTGGTCAAAAAATTCATTTTCCACTGTATGGAAGTATTTTGCATTTTTATTGGAGAGATTTTCGGCAAAGTCAAATTGTCGGCACACCTCGTGGTAACACCACCAACTCATTTAACAGACTCCAATGATGGACAGTAAAAGACGTGTTTGCTTATAGTTTATTTTTGGGTAAATTTTCAACTTCATTTGGGTAATTTTCATAGACATTGCATATTTATCGCAAGAAATTCACAGTATTAGAATTTTTCCCAGTACCATGTAGTCCTGATTGCACATTATAGTAGCATTTACGTCAGCGGTGCCATGTTTGATTTTGGACCAAGACTATTTTCTTTCCCTTTCCCTGATACGCCGTGTACAGGGACCCCAGCCACTCCTGCCACCCCCGCCAACATTGTGCAGAGCTTGCCTGATTGGGCGTCGCAGATCTCAAACACGGACACCGTGGCTGCGGTGGCCCAGATCCTGCAGTCTCCGCAAGGGCAGCAGGTCTGTGCAGCCCTCTCTACACAGTCACTGCTCCAGTAACCACTTCCCACAAGCACAGATTAGTTTTGATTTATAGGCTTTCATACAGAATATTTCAGGAAAATGTTATTCCTTTATCAAAAACTTTTTTCAGCTTCTTTTCAGAAGTCCAGCTTCTTTCCTTTTTGTGGTTTGTTAGGACTTTATTAGCTAGCTGAGCATGGATTCCCATATGGACTGCATCAGATTAATCTAGTGCTGAATTATTCAGTGCTGCAACAAGTCGTAAAAAACGCAGACAGGGAATATAGAACCAAACCAGGTTATTTGCAGTCGTGCAGTCTTCAGCTGTGTGATTTAAACGTCTGTGCTGCATGTCCCTGTTGACGTCAGACACATTTCTTATTGGCGGTCCCTGTGTCCCTTACTGCTCCCCTGCAGCTGCAGCAGTTGGTGCAGAGCCTGCAGCTGCAACAGCAGAAGCCCCAGCCCTCGCTCCTGCAGGCCCTGGATGCAGGCCTAGTGGTGCAGCTGCAGGCCCTCACGGCGCAACTCACAGCTGCCGCCGCAGCCAACACCTTCAACCCACTGGAGCAGAGGGTGTCGTCCTTCAACAAGGTCAGTATGACCTGCAGACCCAAATTATTACAGGAAGTAGGTGTTTGGTGGCTTGCTTGGAAGCCTGGAGAGGTATAGTCCCAAGACATTTTATTTTTAAAAGATACATTATTAAGTGTGTGTGGCTTAAGATGTGCGTAAGCACTGATCCATGTGGGTTATAAAGAGCGCGAGACTGGCTGACATCTGCAAAATGTCCCTTTTTTTAACCTGAACATTTCTCTCTGGTTGTAGAAACTCCTTGGTCAGTTTGACTTTGGAAACGATTCTGAGCGTCCTGAAGAGTCCAAGAAGGACACATCATCTCAGCTGTAAGCATCATGCTGGTGGTTCATTCCCATCGTGCAGCAGTGCTGCTTTGTTTCTCATTCTTGTCACCCCAGCCTGTGCCCTGTCACTTCCTTTGCGTGGTTACTCTGCTTCCTGTCTATACAGGTGTTTTGGGAGAGGCTAGTTGGATGCACTGAAATGTGATTTTAGTAATTTGTAGTGCTTTTGTAGTGTGTTTTTCACCCGGTACTATTCCATTTATAAGGAGTAGTTTAGGTTAATTACCTTACTCAAGCAGGTCCTTCTGCTGGGGCCTGATCCTTCAACCTTCAGCTTATGAGTGCTCTCTCTATCCGCGCCCTCCAGTCCGATGGTCCCGGAGTCCATCAACAGCTCCCTCTTCCACCAGCTGGCCGAACAGCTGCAGCAGCAAAACTTGGAGCAGTTCCAGAAGCAGTTGCTGGACCAGCAGCACCAGCAGCAGAAGGTACTGCTGTGACCCAGCTTCACACCCCCAAAATTAATTATTGGTTCAGTCACAGTACAAAATGAGAAGAGGGGAAATCCCTTCCCTTCCCACAAATTTATTGTTTTCAGTTATTGTTTTATTGTATGTGGGGAAGAGTTTTACTGCCTTCACTCCCTGGGTAAATTTCCTGCTGAACCACAATGAAAACATGAAATTATAATGCTTGCATGTTTTCTTTCTCTTATAAATACCTCAGTGGTCGTATTTGTGCGTGCATAATTACTGTGATAAAGGTTAAGTAATTTTGAATCGGTGCCCTCACTGATTTTTGACATGGTCTCACGGTCATGCTGTTTTCGCAGACTATGCCCATGGAAGGACAGGAGACCATATTTGGCTCTGATAACTCGGCCACGCCCTCTCAGAACAGCAGCCAGCAGCAGGTGCAGGAGGCCGACGCTAAACTGGACGACTCCATCGACAACCAGCAGCAGGTGGGTCATCTTCCAGCTCGCGGGCCGCAATGCCAGCGATTTGTGCGTCAGATCGAGGTTTTCACTCGGAGACTCGATTGGTGTCTTGCCACTTACAGGACATGGACCTTGACGAAGGGCAGGACACAGTGGACGGGGAGATCTTTGAACCTGAGGAGAAGGCCGTGAGCACAAGGTCCAGGACACGGTCAAGATCCCGCTCCAGGTGTGGTTTGCTTTGACCTGCATAGTTACCCCCTACCGCTTGAATCATCGCTTTAGTGATTAAATACCTAAAAATTGCCGTGTCTGTGTGGGTATTTTCCGATGGCTTTTACTGTCAAGTGTTGTCAAGCCTTGCAGAGGCCTGTGAAACTGCCAAATAGCCTTTAATCATTCATTCATTTTCACAGGGCTGTTATGCTGATTTAATTATTGCTTTTTGGCCCTTTATACTGGTCTGTAGTTAGCAGTGATGGTAATTGCATTTTAACGATAAGCAGCACTCACTCTCCCCGTGGTCAGCCTCTGTATTCCCTGTTTCTCACGGTCACAGATCACCACGGAAGCGTAGGTCGAGGTCACGTTCGGGCTCGCGGAAACGCAAGCACCGTAAGCGGTCGCGGTCACGCTCCCGGGAGAGGAAGAGGAAGTCGTCCCGCTCATACTCCAGCGAGCGACGGGCCAGGGAGCGCGAGAAGGAGCGGCAGAAGAAGGGGCTGCCACCCATACGCTCCAAGACGCTCAGCGGTGAGGGCCTTCATCACCCACATTTCACTGCACAGCATTATGGCACAATTTAACACGTTTTCAAGTAGGAAAAATCCTGATTTAACATCCGGGGGCCTTCAAAGTGCTCAACTATCTTAAATTACGTATTTTTTTTTATGGCATTATACCAGACTGCCATTTTATTTATGGTTTTATTGAATGATTTTGTGTGACTGCTGTGTTTATATTTTTTAGTAATTCTTTTTTCCTACCCCAACAGTATGCAGTACGACGCTGTGGGTGGGGCAAGTTGATAAGAAGGCTACTCAGCAAGACCTCACCAACCTGTTTGAAGAATTCGGCCAGATTGAGTCTATCAATGTCAGTGTACTGGCCGACATTAAGACTGTAGGCGTTTTGTATTTTAAGTAACCGAGCTAAAGTTGACCCTCCCCCATTGTGTTTCATGGCTTCTTCCAGATGATACCCCCTAGAGGCTGTGCCTACATCTGCATGGTGCACAGGCAGGACGCTTTCCGTGCACGACAGAAGCTCAGCACCGGCTCCTACAAGATCGGCTCTAAAGTCATCAAGGTTGTGGGGGGTGGGAGTAGATGGGAGATCTTTTAATGAGACTGCAATCTTCCTTAACAGACCTCCCACATCCCTGCAGTTCTTTAATTGTGACTCGTTCTATTTTCACATGTGTTATTTCCCTTTATAGTTTCATGTTAGTAAATTAAGCTTCATAATATAGCAAACTTGCTTCACAGTATTACAAATGAAGAAACGTTACCATGTTGAGAATTTGGTTTAAGTCCAGAATCTGAGATCGTAAGGAAGGTTCTTCAGCTGAACATCTCCCCACACCTGCAGATCGCCTGGGCTCTGAACAAAGGGGTGAAGCAGGAGTACAAGCAGTTCTGGGATGTGGACCTGGGCGTGACCTACATCCCCTGGGAGAAAGTAAAGCTCGATGACCTGGACGGCTTTGCCGAGGGCGGCATCATCGACCAGGAGACCGTCAATAGCGGTGAGGCTCGACTGAGGACTGCCGCAATGTTACTGCTGCAGGGGGGCTCGCTGGCACCCCCTGTGGCCATGGTGACATCCTAGTGTCTCAGTGGCGTGGTGTCTGTACCCTTGTCAGAGTGGACGTGGGTACATGTGGTACATCAGCATGCGTATGTGTAAAAAGAAAGTGGTCTGTACATGTGTGTGGTAACTGACTTTGGCTGTCGACCTGTCTCAGAGTGGGAGGCGGCCCGCAACGCAGAGCCGGTCAAGGAATCCACCAGCCAAGCCACGGTGAGCGCTGACCCTGGCAGCTCCAGCAGCCAGCAGACAGAGGCCTTCTCACAGCCAGTCACCATGATGCCTGTGCAGGTAGCCCCCCCCCCCCCCCGTCTGGTCTGGTTTGGGTGCCATGGGTAATGAAGTAAAACCTACAGGAAATGAACACAAAGAGAATCTTTTCAGGTTAGAAGCTCCTTTGAAACACAAGTTAATATTTGAAATTGAAATCTGTGGCCCTTTCAGCAGTTTGGCATCTTCAGTAAAATCAGGAGGTTGTGGTTCCTTCCACCCATGTTCTGGGTACTGTAGGCTGCACTGATTTGCCCTGTGATGTCATATTAATCTCTTAGTCTCACTGCCTGTTGTATATTCAGTACTTTGTTTTGTATTAAACTGTGCAAATCCTCTTTTCAGATTCCCGTAGCGCAGGGTGTCCCTGCAGTGGGTCTGGTGCCCCCTTCCTTCCCGGTTACAATGGCGATGCCCCCCCCAGGCTTTGGCCCACCGCCCCCTTTCCTGAGAGCGGGGTTCAACACCTCGCAGCCCCCACCCGGTGAGGATGACGGGAAAACCGTGTGACCCAGCGGCTGCTTCTCTGTCTGCTTTTTTCGCTCGGTGCTCATTCTTTCCTGGGTGCCTTTTTGCTACGCAGGTTACATGCCACCGCCTGTGGTTCCCCAGACAACGGTGGGACCCGGGATCCCGTCTGTCCCCACGTGTGAGTTTCTCGAAGCAGTACGAGTTCCTCTCAGCTGTGCCGTGTTTCCTATGTGGCCCCAACAAGGCACCACGACCACGTGTCTGCATGAGGGGCGTGAGAGCGTGTGTTCTCTGTCAGCACTCAGCCCGCTCTCACGCGTGTTCTCTGTCAGCACTCAGACCGCTCTTGCGCGTGTCCTCTGTCAGCACCCAGACCGTTTTCAAGCCCCAAAACGCCATTCTGTAAGATGCCATTATGGAATGCAGAAAGGGTCAAAACATATTGCTCTTTTCACCCTAACTGTCCCTCTGTCCCACCCTCTCCCAGTTTGTGTGCTGTGCATCGTAGCCTGTCAATTTTGAGCTTAGGGCAAAACACAAAAAACAAGTCCTCTGGACTTCCCAGAGGCTGTGCCATGTGACACTTATTTACTAGTCTGTTAGTGTAAACTTCAGTGGGATTTTTTTAGTCAGTTAGTTTAGAAAAGTGAGGTCATATCAACTGAAGAAATAATAAATAGAAGGCGTATTCTACAGATGGGAGCTGTTTAATATGAGATCCTTTTATGTGGCCTACAACTCCTCACATGTACTTTAAGGTAAAGACATGTTGTCCTTGGTTAGGAGAGCTGTTCGACACACACACGTTACGATGTAATAATTAATAAATTATTAAGCCAGACCTCACACACGTTTAAAGAATGACTGGCACACGCTCATAAGGCTCCTCCACGCGCTCTCTGGCCCCTCCACGCGCTCTCTGGCCCCTCCACGTGCTCATAAGGCCCCTCCAGATGCTCATAAGGCCCCTCCAGATGCTCATAAGGCCCCTCCATGCGCTCATAAGGCCCCTCCACGCGCTCATAAGGCCCCTCCACGCGCTGATATTGGCCCCTCCACGTGCTCATAAGGCCCCTCCAGATGCTCATATGGCCCCTCCACGCGCTCTCAGGCCCCTCCTGCAGCCAGATGCCTCTCAAAATAACTGCTTATTCACCTCAACAAGATTGTCGTTTTCAGGCTGTGTGAGATGGTCATCTCACATCTCCTCGTCATCCATGTTTCAGCTCTGGTCCAGCCCTCCATGTCAGCCGCACAGGAGAACGCGAAGGACTCACCCTTCGGGGCCATGATTCCACCTGTGAGCAGCATCCCAGGCAGCTTCATCCCCCCAGCCGTCCCGGGCTCTGGTGTCTTCAACCCCGTGGCGGTGCCCCCTCAGCCGACGGCAAACGAGAAGCCCGGGCAGGCAGCAGACGGGAGGGATGCCGCTGTGGACATAGCGCTGCAGGGTAAGTGTAGAGGGAATTAAAATGCGGGCGGCACAGGGCCTTGGCAGGGGTGCTGAGGGGGGCAGTGAGTGACAGCTCACTGGGACGCCCAAAGTCAAATTCAGGATAGTTCTCACATCTGCTTTAGGAATCGAGGACAACTTAGTTTCTGTTTTCCTTCACAGGGATGCAGACCGTGCGGAGTGGCATGGGTCTCCTGGGCATGCACCCCTCTGCCTCCCTGAGCCACCCCCTGCACCAGGCGGGCCTGGCTAGCCAAAGGATGCCTGGACTGCTGCCCCTTGATCTCCGTCCTGGGTTACTCCAGGGAGCCGGGGCTGGGACCGGGAGCAGGTTCCCCATCCTCATGCAACCAGGAGTGACACCTCAAGCCAGTGGTGTGGGGACCGGCCCAACCCTGGAACCCAGCCCACAGCAGCAGCCCCCATGCCGTGCCCCTTTCCCCCAGGTCGACCCCTTCTCTCGGGCCGAGGGCTCCTTTGGGAGGCCGTCGAGTCAGCCCGGCGACAGCCTGCCAAAGCCTGAAGATGAGGCCCCTCGTGGTGCAGACCGTGCCCAGCAGGAGGGAGACCAGGACTATCGCTTTCCTCCTCCAGAAAAGCAGGCTGCTGGCCCGCCCCGAACCCCAGCGGAGCCCAGGGAGGGAACAGGCAGAGCACCATTGCTAGAGCACCGGGAGACGTTGCGGCGGCCGCTGGGGGAAGGCAGAGAGGCTGGATTGGGCAGGAGGGAGCCCCTAGGCGCCTTCAGACCCGACAGCCGCTGGGGTCCTCCCAGGGGGGACTTTGATGAACGAGACCTGCGAGGACCACCAGCTGGGGGCCCCCGGGGTTTTCAGGAGGATCGGCCAAACGGGGGCGCCACCTTCACCAACCGCTTCGAGAGCCGAGGAGGGGGGCCTGGCTGGAATCGCGGAGGAGCAGCTTTCGAGCCTGATGTGCACCAGGACTTTGATGACCGCCGTAGGCCCTGGGAGCGGCAGAGGGACCGTGACGACCGGGACTTTGACTTCCGCAGAGACGTCAATGGGGGTCGGCTGAGCCGCGAGCGAGACAGAGAGAGGGAGCATGACCGCGACCGTGGGCGTGACAGAAACCGCGATCGGGATCGCGAGCGGGACCGCGACCGGCCCCGGGAGCGTGATGGGGAGACCTGGGCCCCCGCGGCATCCCTTCCTGCCACACCATCCGGCCCGGAGACTGCCAAACAGCTGTGGGTGAACGGCGGGAAGACTGAGGTGGCGCCCCCACCGGAGCACGCAGCAGCACCGTCGCAGGCCGTCCCAGAGAAAGCCCCCAACGAGCCAGAGCCTCGCGAGCAGCAGGCCGCCCACATGGATGTAGACAGTGAACAGAGCGAGCCGAAGCAGCAAGCTGAGAAACAGCCAGTGGTAGAGAGCACAGAGACTGAGGGGACATAATCATCACTCAGTAGGTAAAGACCATTTTGTAAAGTTGTACTCTGTACTCATTTAAGTGGCTGACTGGACTTGTTAATATCCCACTTGCCGTCTGACACAGATACCTAACAAATGTGTTCATCTTTCTCATAACGGTGTACAACTTACTTCTATAGATGGCTTGCTAGAGGATCCAATGGTAGGTAATTTCTATTTTTATTTTTTAGTTTTAACGAAAGCCACCCCACGGTTTCAATTAGGTGATTTTTTTTTTTCCATGAAGTGCTTGCCAAAACATTTTTAACTGCACACGGATGAAAAAAAAAAAGGCTGTGACCTTCCTATGGAAGAGTTTAAGGAATCCCGGCTGTTTCTGATGGATTGACTGCCGATTTGCGGAATACTTGAACATAGCAGTCGCTGTATCGCCCGTTTTGTCTGACTCCTTTTAAACGCTGCTGTCGGAATCTGAAATGCCTCCGTGGTGTTTTATGCTCTCTGTCTTTTTAAGCATAACATAAGTACCGCAAGTAAAGTAAGAACAGTACTGAGTTCCAGTTTCTTTTTTGAAAGGACAATTTTAATAAATTAAAAATGTTCTGTATTATCCCCAAAATAAATGTCTGTGATTTGTTCATCATATTGCAGTGATTGAAACGACTACAAAAAAGAAAAAAAATATATATATAAGTATAAATGAATGTTGGGTGCCTCCTGTTTTTAGTTGCTAATAAACATTTTGTTTGTTAAAAGTGCTGTAGGATTTTATTTCCCCAACTACAGTTTGAAACTGTAATTGTTCCCCCCCCCAACCTCTGCACACAAAGGTCAGTATGAAAGGTAATTGGTCAGATTTAATAAAATGATATACGGGTGGCGTGACGTGAGAACGTTAGTCGTAGCTCCTTAACACGCCTGGATTGCGCGTTCGGTCAGTCTGCTGATTTACCGGCAGTGTGACGTCTCTGCCATCTCCGTCACGTCCCACGAAGCGCTCGTCCTTAGCCGCTGTCTCCCAGAATCCATGCTGCATAGCCGCCACTCAGCCGCGACTGCCCAGATTAGAATATGCGGCCCGTCATGTCCTGTTTCGGCCCTGGTTTGGCTCTGTCCCAGTTTGTGCGGTGTGCTAGGCCTCCCCCGGTGCTGCCGTATGCTGCTGATCCTTGGCTACATAAGGCATTTCGCATTTCGGTTTTGTTTTATTCTATTTTATATATATATATATATATATTATTTTTTTTTTACAGCGATAGAGGTTTATTATGTCTGGGGAAAGCAATGAAAAAAATAAATGGGTTTAGACAATGGCTGCAAGTGACTTCACTTTCCACAGAAGTCTGGACAGCCCTGTGGTCCGTAGCCTGTCGCCATCCGTCGCTTTCTTACCCTCAGTTGTTCCAAACTCACACGCCTTCTTGGAGCCCTTCAGATACGTGTAAGGGAAACCCAAAGAGTAGCAGATCCTTATCTGCAGAGGTGCTGGCTGATCTCTTATTCGGTCTCCATCTGTTATTTTTCCATCCTCTGTTGTAGAATTTAATTTAATTATTTATTTATTAAACCAGAGATGCTTCAAAGACGAAACCTACATGTTCTTGTTTCAGTTTGAATCACGTTACACTGCTCAGTTCATTTTTCAGCACGATTTGCGATGCACTTCCCAGCAATGTAGGTTGTTCAATAGTACAGCTAACGTGTACCAGTGCAGGCCCAGCTTCTCTGGCGGTAGCTTTTGTCTTTTATCCTGTAAAATTAATTTCAACATTTCAAGGCATTGCAGCCACAAACAAAACATATATTACAGCTACATGAAATACACTGTCCGCTAAATTTGGAGAAAATTTCAGGAATTACACTGCGTATGGTAATCTTTCATAATATACACCAGCCAACGAGATGTGGGCACTGATATTCAGCATACAATATTATACGATTCTGTATTCGACGTTGGAATTGTGTAGAGGAATGTTTCTTTAGACTCTTAAGGCAAATGTTCCCACCACAGAAAAATATTTTATTGGCCTTTTCATTTCTCAGTGGATATGGATACTTTTAAAAATAGAATTGTATTTTTACATTACTGTATAATGTCCATAAAATATATTAACTATTCCTTTTATCTAATAACAGTAAATCTTTTTATCGCATTGTTTGTAATGGGATTATTTTTATATATTAAAAAAAGTACGATCACAAATTAGTCATGCATTCCGACTTTCTACCCGCCTTTCTGTTTTGTTCTGTAGCTATAGGTACCACAGAATGTTTTAGATTTCCAAGTCCGCTATATCTATTACATGAACTCGTACCCATATTTGGATGCTGGCCATGACATATGAAGGCAAATTTTCAGAGGAAGTCCTGTGGTGGGCCACAATGGAAAGACCCAAGAGTAATCTACTATAGGAAAACATAATTCTGTACCAAAAATGGCAGGGGTAGTCCCATTAGTACCCACAAGGGGTCAGTATAGTCGTAAGCTAAAGAGCCGGGTGGCAGAGGACTGTATCTGAGGACACATGGAAATATGCAGGAGCCAATAGGATGCGCTAGTGACTGCTGTGACTGCATTCACATTTACATATAGTAATAATTACGCTAACATACGAAAAGGCTTAGTGACTGAATACCGAACTATTCTGATGTTCCGGCTCGCAAGAGAAAAATGTATAAACAAATTCCACTCATGCTTGTTTACATGCATCACAGTATAACGATTGTATGGGGTGTGATTTAGTGCGTATGTGTGTTTTTATGGATGCAGGATATTTTCAATGTTGTGGGGCACATCCATTCTTATGAGTTTTTTTTATACAAATATGTTGTGTTTTCATATACATATAAGATGTAAATATTGGAGCACTGTAGTACTTAGTTCCATGTTAATTTAACAAGTATTTTAGGCTTAACCTAGTTCTTCCTACTTGACTATCATCTCTCTACCTTATTGCCCCTAACCTGAGTTTTCTACAGGTAGGTCAGGTGAGGATAACTGATTACATCTCTTATTAGACAGACCACACATCAGAAACTGCTGAGACATGAAAGGATGTCATTTGGATCATTAGCAAGTGCTATTTCTGCTGTAAAGACAAGAACACATGAAAGGGGCATACAGGGAATTTTCATTATTCTTAAAAATGCAATGCTCCTGTAAAACATGAAGGTAAAAAAAAAAAAATTAAGGTAAAATCCCACCTAAGTATCAGAGGAGAAAAGACCTGTTCAAATTTATTCTTCAGTATATGAACCTGTATCTTTATCTTTCGTGAAGTCTGTCGCAATTTAAATAAACGCTCTCAAAAATGAGAGCTTTTAGATGCCAAAACAACGCCTCCTGGTGTACGCGGGATGTTAGTGAGCACTGAACCGGCCGTGGCGCATTCATTCCGAGACACTTCTCTCTTCCAGAAAGATCCTTGTGATGCAAATAACACAACCATCTGTTGAGGCTTTTGTGCAGCACGGAACAAAGGAGGGGGGCGGCTGTGGGTGTGTGGTAGGGACGGGGGGTGGGCGGAGATGGGAACGGCCCGCGCGACGCCTCCTCGGCAGAGCGGCTGTGATTCCACATTGCTCACATTTTCCTAGTTAACGGCACCTCTCTATTCCCAGCATCTGCATGTTCTCGCTTACCGCTTGAATTCGGATGCTGAGGCGTGGTCCCCACGCCTCCTGTATCCCTTGGGCACCACAGTGACGCAGTAGCGGCTGTCTCTTTTATCGATTTGGGGGGGGGGGAGTGGCCGTCACCATGGGATTCCACATCATTCCTCATCATCTCCAATGTTTCCCCCTGAGGACTGGGTTTGGAGGGGGAGGCTTGGTCTTTACACCTTTCTCTTCCCTATACCGCTCCTGTGCTTCCTCCTGCCAGGAGACTAGGCAGTCTGAGAGTAGGCCTCCATCTGCCTGGACTGGGGGGAAAAAAATACATGGCACACTGCTACAATAAGAAAGCGTAATGTTCTTGGGAGCCTACCTCTCCCTAGCAACAAGCCATCAGTCTTTGGGCCTGTAAAGAATCTGAGCTAAGCTGGTGGTGTTACAGGCATGGTATCCCGTTTGGGCTTTCTGCTACTATTCCTTCCGGAAATAGCAACGTGCGCGAGGAAACACTGAAGGTTCCTCAGCATCAGCCCCTGTGTCACCATGTCAGGCTGTCAAACCCAAGCCTTGGTTGGGAGCTCTAATGATCAGCAGGCTGGAGGTGGTACCGTTCTCTGCAAGGGCAGCCAAAACTGCTCAGGGCCAGCCAGGTCAATCCCATCATCCTTTGTGTTTGCGGTGCATTTGCCCCGGAGCCATAGAGTCCTGTGATTGACAGGCGTCATGTGGCGGACTCATGCCAGCCTGTGGGTCCTCCCCTTCTAAGCCCTAAGGGGTATCGTAGATTAGATTGGACGACGGAGTGTGAAATTGCATTGCGCGCGAGGAGCATTCACACACATGGTCGCAGCTTCATTCTGTCCAGATGGAGATTACAAACCACTGTGCTTAGTCCAGTTCATTCTGTAATTCCAGACAGCAGTAAGCAAGTGCTGACAGTGAGGTTTAATGTAAAGTGCGTCCAGACAAACAGATGGGACCATTTGTCCCACACTGCAGTGTTTTCGACGCTCTCAGTTAAATATCAGTTCTGCTTTATTCATATTTAGCAGAAATTTATTCAAAATCAGCGTGACGTTGTAAGACTGGCTGTCCGTGCTGTTAAATGGGGAGTGGTCGTCCATTAGGGGTCAGTGTTGTGCTGTTGTTGCAGGCTGGGCTTCTTGCGCCACACAGAATCTGCAGCAGCTTGGCGTGGTGAATTTCCATTTCGCAGCTGCACCGTCTTTCGATGTAAACAACACGTACATTTTAGAAAAGCAGCCAAGTTCAGAAGAATGTTTGGCATCCCGCAAGAGCCTTTTTAAACAAAATAAAAATAGAAAAAGACGCACCAAAGTTTTCACTGGTGGTGCATCAGGCAGAGAAAACAGAAAGGAAAGAAAAACATGATGGATATCGCAGGAATCCTGGCACAAAGCAGCGACCTCAGGTAGCCAGACGTCTTCATCAGTCTGGGCGTTGAAGGATCCGGAACTTTCTGGCCAAGTGCAGGGAATGCGACTTGTAACAGGGAACAACGGGAGATACAGGGAGGTGTGAGTCAGGTCCTTTGCTGCAGTGGGTTCATCTCAGTCCTGTGGGGGTGGGGGGGGGGGAGTGCGTAATTATCTCCA
>JAODKC010000028.1:24236631-24257430 GCA_026777985.1 Mormyrops attenuatus
CCCCCCCCCCCCCCCCCCCCCCCCCCCCCCCCCCCCCCCCCCCCCCCCCAGAGCAAATTTTCTGCTATATTCAGACAACTGCAGGCTGTCATTGGCGTCTTTAACAAGATTTGGGGGTGAAACGAGCTACAGCGGCGCATTAACTGCATTCCGTCCCTGTGCCTCAGGAAGAGAGAAGAACGGGGGGTCTGTGTGGAGTTCCTGCTCCACGTCGCCCCCTTACTGCTGCAGCCGGTACTGTGCTGGGAAGTGCAGTTCCCATCAAGTGTGTAACTAGTACTAACAACACTGTGTATGCGGATGTGGATCATCCTACCCCTGTCCATTTGCATTTAATGCTCATGTTTTCCTTGGTACTTGGTCTGATCCTCAAACTCATTCGCATGGCATGAAGCATATGATGAGTAGGGAATATTAGCTGTCCTCTTTGCTTTTGTGCATTTAAATATAGCCTGCTGCACAAAAAAGAGCAATTTATTAGTGACCACCCTGCGTGGTGACTGATGTGAGCAGGTCACGTCCGCAGAAGGTTTGTGGATGGCTCTTCTCTCCAATGGCTGCACTTGTGCATGTTTTTGGTGAGCGTAGATTTCTATTAAAGGGGGAGTCATCTCGTTTTTAATTGGCCTGTTTGACAAGTCATTTGTCTCCTTTTAAAATCTTGGTTTTAACTTTTTCACCTCTCACTCCGTCTTCAGTCTAGCGAGCTCCATACGTTGTGCACTCTCCCTGATTTATTAAACTCAAGACTAGTAGAGACTGTTAGGATAACAGTTAAATAAGTATCTTCCTTTGCAGGGAAGGGATTTTGTATCCATAGTGGAGAAATTGCGAGGGTCTACAGTACCACTTCATTGTGGTCTGGCACCAGTTACAGTTAAGCCTCACTGGAAACTTGTCTCCCCATTTTTTATAGTGTTTTTTTTTTTTTTTTCTTTTCCAAAAGTACATCTTATTGCATCAGTGTTGCATTGCTAAGAATAATGGCTCTGTAGGCAGACCAGTATATCATTCCTGCCACGGATTCCGTGCAAACAAATTGAGGGTTTCGCTTTTGTTTTCCTGTGTTTCCGGGGCTCTGCCTGGTTTGTATGCGATGCTGTGCCCTTTGACCTTAGGAGACTCAAAGTCCCGCCCATTTGTCTGTGTGCGTGGCTGTTGATGTGACCCTGGTCAGTATCACTGGCTGACTTCCTGTTTTCAGTGGATATTTTGATTTGTAGCTGGAATAACCTGGCTGTGGCTTGGAGGAGCCGTTCTCCTGGCTGTCTCCGTGCTGCCTGATGTGCAGACGGGGCGTCATTGAGCCAACTGCTGCGCAGCGACAGGTAACTGCTAGGGATGTTTAACAACCCGCTGTGTGCATCCGACTGCCACGACTTGCTAATTTAGGGGGGGCCCTACGGCCCTTTGGGGTAGAGTAGTGGCTCTGAGGCACCAGGGTCGCTGGTTTGAGTCCCGTGAATGCCTGGAGTGATCCTACTCCATTGGACCCTTGACCTGCATTTGCTTTGTCCCGGATATGGCGTTAATCTACATGCAGCGCTATTAGCAGGTCCTTCAACTTGCAGGGAAAAACTTGGGGGTTGGTGGCAGGATTGGCACTGCAACCACTGGAAAAAACCTCACACTGGTCCATTCAGACTGGTGTGGTGCTGAGGTATCACCTGCTGCATGGTTCTCATCCCGGAGATGGCTTGCAGTGTGGTGGGAGCGGCAATGCACTGTAATCAGCACACACTCCTTACTTCTCTTCTGTTTTCATTACAAACACCTCCACCCCATAGAAAACACACAAAGGAACGTTTACTGACAAGCAGAGATGGCAATTTCAGGTCCAGAAAATAAAAATCCGAGATTTGCCGTTTGAATACTATGTGAATGCGACTCTTTATACTCACCCAGTTGCTTGAGACAAAATCTTGGTCTGGATTTTTAAGTTCTGAACTTTCCAACCTCTGCTGACAAGACACACAAAGGTAGGATGTACACACAACAGGCTTTCTAACCTTTTAGTGCAGTGTTTCCCAGTCCGGTCCTTGGAGCCCCACAGACAGCCCAGGTTTTTATTCCCTCTCAGCTCCCTGCTTTAGTGTGTTAAGATTTTTTCTTATTTTTTTATATCCTCTGGAAGGATCAGTAGAAAAGACCTGATTGGGTTGTGTTGGTAAAGCGTTCAGTTGTCTACAGACAGCTTAACACATCCCCATCGGGAGCTGCAGATCTGGGGTCAGTGTTCCAGTTTGCTCACGAAGGTGGGATTCCAAGGGACCCCCGGAAGCAGACACACAGGCAGCCCGAGGACGACTCTGATTGGCTGGTGGGATGAGGCCGGTGTGGCTGTGGCCGTCTCGGGCCTCAAACAGGCACCCATTCAGATGCCAGCCTTTAATGTACGCTGCTGCTCAGTTTTCACACTCATTAGTGGTGTTTGCATTCTGACAGGAGATAAATTGGCGCCCCAGTAGTTACAGCGAACGTTCATTTTAAATGGTAGGCAGCTTTAATCCCAAAATCTGTACAGTGCCAGTTTTTAATTGTAGAAAGAAATTACAGTGGGTTCAAATCTGCGATTGAAGTTGTGTACAACGACACTATTAACTATACTGATTTACGATGTTAGAGTAGAATGCTGGCTGGGTGCTGAGAACACCCACCCCCACACTGGTTTGTTCACGACCTCCACTCAGGGTGGCTGTAAGCACTGGGCTTTTTTCTCTTCCTGCCTGTGATTCCCACTGTCCTGGGCTGTGAATGTCGTTCCATTCGGGCTCCCGTCTCTGCTTTGATCGCGGCAGCACCATCCACCAACAGGCCCGGACCTGGCATATGTCTCAACAAAACACACGGACTAATTGTTATAAACAACCCCTGTTTTGTGCTGCCTCCCCCCAACCACCTCCGTCTCTTGGCACCTCTCCAAAACATTCACACCTGCACATGTGCTTCATTTTTTTATTTGTTGTTCATTTCCATTTGCCACCCCAACCAGGCTGCGCAGAATTCCCCCAATTTCCCTGTCAAATCCGTTCAGTGGCTTCACACCCCGGCCTGATGCAGGCGATTCACATTATTCCCATCTGTAAGTGTCTTTGTGAGAGAGTCCTTCTGACAGTAAAGACTGTAGCAGAATGCAGAACTGAGAGTTCATTGCTAAATTTCCTGTTCTGGGTCTTTTTATATTTTTGTTTTTGGGACATTACCTGGACATTTGTAAAACTATTTACCATAGCCAACTTGAATCCCCAACATTCCTTCGCCTTTACGGCCTTTTAAACGGCCTTTGTTGCTGCGGGACCTGGCCCAGAGGTAATCGTAATGTTTGTTTTGAAGGGCGAAGTTTTCACAACCCCTGAACCTGAATTTATCATCACATTTGGTGGCATCTCCTCCCTCCGCCACCGCGTTTTGACCCGGTATCTGCGAGGAGCTGTCCTTTTGAATTGAGTGACCCCTCTCCCCCTGGGCAGGAAACACTTGAGGCTGGTGTTGCTTGTGACCGTCAGCAGTGAAGTCGCCATTCCACCTTTTGGGTGGGGGTGGGGCCAGTCGGCGTGGATCCTGTTCCTTTGTGACTGCGGGTCATTAAGCTGTCATTGGGAGGGCAGCCCACCTCGCCTCTGGGGGCTCTGCATGCTTTGGAGGGCACTGCAGGCTGCAGACCTTTGTATGAATAAGCACTTGCCTTGAGATTGACCTACTCAGCACAATCCTGGCGCCTGGCTCCATAGCAGCACACGTCAGATGTCCTTGATCCCCCTTCCCGGCCACGGTGAGCAGGTTAGAAATATTTTCCCCGTAGCCCGTGGAGCAGGAAGCAAGGGCCCCCTCTGGCGTACCCCGGGAGCAGATCATTCACAGGCTTTCGTACTTTGAGCCTCGCTGTTGAGTGTTCGCTTCCAGTATCTGACCGTTTGTGGTGCAGGTGTTTGCAGGCTGGGAGCCACAAGTTGCTTGGATGTTTTGGAGATGCTACCGTAAAGACTTTAACGGCCAGGTGACATGTGCTGACCCTGCATTTGATCGTTTTTGTTTGTTTTGGCTCGTCTTTCGTTTTCCCAAAACTGCTTCACACCCTCGTTCAGTCTGCATTAAGATTAACGGCCTACAGACCTGCTTGTTCTTTAAATCTGCCAACGACAATACCATCCGGATGCAAATAAAGAGACCAGAGCTCGCGAGTAGCACCGCTGTGAGCAAATTGCGCCTGGAGTTGCAGAGCTTGAGTGTTGGGATTTTTGCACAGGTTTCTGTCCCGTAGCTACTTCCTGATTATTTTGATATGGATTTACAGGCGTGTAGCGATTCACTGCTGTTTGACATGTTCTGTTGCCTAATTCTAAATAAACCTCTCAGAGAGACTCTCCAAAATCTGGGAGAGAGACGTCCACCTTCAAATCGATGCGCCATAGTTAGGCAGTCCTAATAGGGACTGCAGTTTGTTTCTGAGGTTATAGGGAGCATGTGGCGCTTTGTTGATCAGTTAAAATTTTTTCAGAGTGCTACATACCTGCAGGAATGGAGAAGGTATGAAATGCATGACTTGTATCAGTCAATGTTTCAAAAGAGAGCATGTTCTCAGGAAATCAGATAACTGATCAATTTACATGGCAACCAGTTGCCTCTGGCTTGTCTGGCGGTTGCCTAATATGTTGGCCAAATTCGTTTAATTTAATAACTACTCTTTCATTCATTCATTCGTTCATCCTCCTACATATTTCTCACTGCCAAAACTGATGCATGCATTTATTTTTGATAGAATCTGTTTGAATATGTTAAATGGTTACGCTGTAGCTGCCTGAATCGCCGCTCTTTGACTGTAATATGTCCAGATCTGGATTTTCAGTTATGTTCTTTTTATGAAGTTTCCTGTAGAGTAGGGCTTTGGCAGTGTGCAGCCTCGACGCTTGGAGATATTTGCATAGCGAATGTACAGCTGGCACCGAGGTCTGTGAGGCACTGGGCCAGGCGAAAAAAAGATATAAAAGATAAATACCTGTTAAACCAGCAGTTTGGGACCCATCCCCCTCCCCATACACAGTCTGGGGGCTGATCCAGGGAGAATAAACAATTGTTGCCTGTCTGCTTTGTCAGTGGGGGGCGGAGGGATCAGTCTTTGGGAATTTTTGTTTTTAATGAATGTCCCTGGCAGTAATGGATGGTGTGGGGGGGCAGGAGGGCAGTGCTGAGGCAGCTGGACCCTGAACGCTCCAGCGTGTGTCCCCACACACACACACACACACACACACAGAGGGTGGGCCAGCTGCATTGCTGTGCCGCATGACAGTGTCCTGCATCATGTGACCAGCTCTCAGAAACATGGAGGCCTTGAGGGTCTCCTGGCGTGACGTAGTTAAACCTGATTGCATTGAACCTGGGATGGTATGTGGATGGTATGTAGCTCTGCAGGTTCGGGCCCCACCTGTGGTCGGCAGGTCACTGGTAGAGTGCCAAGTGATGTCACTGAGTTTTTCTTATCCAATTAAATACTGCGGTAATTAGGAGGTGAGCTGCAAAGGAAGCCAGCAGGGCCCTGTGGGTCCTTGAGGGAGAACTGGAGCTGCCCAGAGCAGCGGTAGTGGGGGTGGCAGCCGGAAGAGAGCAGGAACGCTGGTGGCTTGTCTGTTTTGGGGGGCAGTCGGGGTCAGTTAGGCCCAGGATCTGTGTCTCCATCAAAGGCAGGAAAACAGACCGGCCCAAAACCCGAGCATCACTCACCCCCCCCCCCCCCCAGCGCTGTCCCTGATTTCACAAGGGCTCTCACTTTGCCACCGCAGAGGCACACAGTCCCCCGTTGGCTCCTGCAGGCATAAATTGACCTCGTTTGTGCCTCTGGCAGCCGCGGCCTTTGTCATGCGGTCCGCCGAAAGTCACTCGCCGTCCTTGTTCACAGCTCAGGCGTGATCCCCTGCGATGACTGCACTCAGAACCTCGGACATTAGAATGTCAGGTGACTCTGTTGTTCAGGGCTGCTTGCTCTTAGAAGTGCAATTGAAACGGCGGTCTTACGGCTGCATGCGGGTGTCAGTGGGCCTATGAAAGCACACGTGGTCCGGGGTCTGCCTGAGTTGTGCTTTTGAGGGGGTGGATACTGCAGTACACACACATGCTCTAGAAGGTTCCACGTGATGCTTAGCGCAGGGTCATGGTGCTATCTTCTGGCTCCGGCTGGTTTCCCCGTGTACATCCACCACCAACCACCTCCTCCCACTGGGGGGGGGGGGGGGCTCCTGTCCTCTAGCCGCCCCCTGCAGGAGCTGGGTGACCCCACCAAGGATAATCAATATGCGTCCCCCTCCGCTCCTCACCGGTGGGAGGGCGTAAGTGGTAGGGGTTGCGGCTCGGCCCCCCGATGTCCAGCCAGATGGATTCCAGACGCTCACGGCCCATGCAGACGCGAGTTACGAGGATTCGTTGCGATAGGGGATTTCATAACGAGGAGCTCTACGCCAGGTTAAGGTAGGCATTACTGTATTTACCGGCCATCCGGTGGCGTCTGGTGGACACGCATGTGCGGCATGTTTCTGTCACTCTTAGCACTGCCATGTGCTCTTTAACGGAAGATTATTTTATTTGGGAATCTCTGATTTTTGGGTTTTGCTACCTGACTGCCCTACGGGGTTTTTTTCTCAGCTGACCCGTGCTGAATGTTTGAGTTTTTCCCTAATATTCCCTTCATCCAGACACTGAGCGTTTACGCCCAGTGCTGAGGGGCGGAGGAGATGCTGGATGGGAACAAAAGGCTTGACATCTGACCCCCGCGCTCCCCCCCCGGCCGCTTCCTGCTGTGGCCACATTCCAGCACTCTCCCCCTGCCTCTGCGCCGACCCTTTGTCTCGCTGAAATGGGCCCTCAGCCCAGCCCGGCCCGCTCCCCTAACCCTGGATCAGAACCCTGAATAATCAGTGATGGCAAATTAGAACGAGCTTGTAGCTACAAAGGGCTGATCCAGCCAAACGCTCGCTGGGGGGTTGGGGGGGGTGCCGCGCCGCTGTTATGTTATCAGCTGCCGGTTTGGAGGTTCTCGTTTCACCCCTCCCACCCCTTTACTGGGCCCCGGTGCCTGTGGACATGCAGTTAAAGGGATCAGGTTGGGGGGGGGTTGGGTGAGTCTGGGGACAATTGGGCCTGAATTACAAGCTCTGCTTGTCTTCTGTAGTGGAGCAGTCTCACGGCTGACCGAATGCATGGAGATTGGAGGGACTGCGTTTGTGGACGAGGAGATGGGTGGGGGGCATTTCTGACAGATGGTTCTCGTCTCTATGGTTTGGGCAAGTCTTTCCTAAAGCCCCTCTATAGCTGAGTTTTAGTTTTTATGGGTTAGTGCCACCGTGTGGAACAGCCCGGAGGTCTGGGCGTGGCCACCTTTCGAAAACCACTTCCAGAGCCCCATTAGTGCTGACTTCAGCTGCACGACTGCCCCTCCACCCCAGCCTACATGGGGGGGAGCTAGTTAGCCTTTTAACGAATAGGACGCATCTGCGGAGGGCTTATCTTTCAGACGCCTCGCCGGCATGGTATTACGATGAATTACCCGTAAATGGCTCCATTGGCATGGATTAACAAGATGAACTGCCTTTAAGTGATATACTTGGACCCATTGTTCCACGAGGGTTGGCAGTATGGGGACAACGATCAGTTACTTTGATTCTGTTGCCGGTGTGGCCTTTCACACCGTGACATGGGGCCCAACTGAAGACGTAATGAGGACCAGTAGCCTTTGTGTGCCGTGGAACAAGGAGACACCTGCTCTGTATGAATATGCATGACTACAGTGGCCATAAACGCCGCTTGTGTGTGTGCGTTCTGTGTTTAAAGCACAAAGCTTTGCACCGGCCCTTTCCCAAGGTGGAAGCTGATGACCACCTAGCGGCTCGCGCTGTTAGCTTCCCGGCACTGACTTCACTTCTGTTCTGACGTAAACCAACATCTTACACATTTATAGACCAATAAATGTTTACACAGCATTTTTAGAACAAAGAATTGTTTGGAAATCAGCAAGGAACTGGCTGATTCTTTTTGGCTTGCGTTGAATTAATGTTTTTTTTTGTAAATTACAGTGAATGAGGCTGTCCGTTAGCAGATGTGGTTGTGATGGCCCATATTTAAACTGTAACCTGATCTTTTAGACCTGTTAACCCTCCAGCGTTTGGTATAAACTCCGTAGGGTAGGATATTCAACATGGCTGACTGTTTCCTGAGTCAACCGTGCTAAAGTGCAGTAATTCGCTCTTCCTGGGCTCCCAGGTTGGTGTTGAGTGTTGAACCCCTCTCAGATGACCCTGCTTAAATGGTTTTACACGCTGATATGCCTCTCCGTTGTCAGCGGCTGCTTTAGCCTGGTGTCTGACCTTCAAGGGACTGGCACTGCACCGGCTGGCTCAGCTTTGGGAAGACGTGACGTCTCATTGGTCAGATGCTCACAAATATCCCATAATGCCTTTGGTTTCCTCTAAAAGAACATTTTGTTTTGTTTGAGGAAAAGGGGCTGTTCTGCATGGCAGGCAGCACAATGCAGTAGCTGAGGGAAGCTGGGTATTTTTTAACAAATGTTGATTTTCTTTTTAGAAACCAGACTCCAGGCTACCGGCAGAAACTGCTTTGGGAGGGGGTCAACATGACAGGGGCCCTGAGAAAAGGAGAGGAGCTTTCACTGTTGCCTTTGAGCCTTTTCTCTCGTGCTGTGGTCCATCTGCGCTTGACTGTGTTTTGGGAAGGACTGGATAGAATGTAATTCCTTGGAAATCTCAGACATTTGGGTGTGTGTGTGTGTGTGTTTGTTTGTTTGTTTACCCACTGGAGGAGGCTCTCCAATGGCCGACTTGCTTATGGTGTGTATTTGAGAAACGTCAATTTCCTGGAATGCGTGTGTGAACACTGTCGGCCGCCTCGCTTACCTTAATTGCACTGTTAAGCTGAGTTGCAAGAGTAGCCGTCGGGCTTGTAAAGCCCACCCCTTCTCCCCCTCCCCCTCCAGCAGGACACTCTGGCCAGCCAGATTGAGTGCTCACGTGATAATTGTAGTATGTGGGGTCAAACAAGAGACCCAGTCAGTGTGTTCTCCAGGGGAGCCGGGATGTTCTGGTAGCTTGTTTGGCCCAGTCATTCCCAGTATCCCATGGGGGTGGGGAACAGAGGATCGGCTGGAGTAAGCGTGTGCCGTCCTCTCCGACCAGCTGGAGAATCGCACCTCCTAAAACAGACCTCCCTGTTTTTGTGCTCATCTCTCAGCCAAGTGCGGCCTTTCTCCGCAATGGTCCCAGGAGGGGATTGGTAGCTATGGTGTGTCCAGGCTGGGGAAGGTGTTTTGTGTCTGTGTGTGTGTATGTGTGTGTCTCTTTAAGAAGCTGATTCCAGTTCTCTGAATCTACTTTAAGATCAGACAGCACTAGATTCTTCATGTTCTTTTTCAAAGAAAAGGTAAATTAAAGCTCTCAGTCGAGGTAAGTGTTGTTTTTCCTTACTTTTTTTCCCCCGCTTTTGTTCAGTAACTGAATTAAGGAGAGAGAAAACCCCTTCAGAAGGCCGTTTTATCTCTGAGCACAGGTGTCTGACTCCTGCTTCCAACGTCACTCTTTTCATGGCTTCTCCAGCTTTCCCGGCCCGGTGTAACATTCCCTTCAGCTGTGAAAGAAGTTCTGTGTTTTGGCGCGTCCCCCTCGGCTCGTGTTGGAGGCTTTCAGGTTTTGCCTCAACCTCTTGGGCTCTTTATTAGCGTTCAGTATGACATTTTGGAAACTATTGTATACACAGCTGCTATATTTAATTTTTATCCTGTGTAGAACATATTGTTTTGGCTTATGTCCTTCATACTATGCATGCCACTCTGTTATGTCTCGTTCCTGAAAGATGACCGTCAAAGCTTTAAGATGACATCACAAGTGTGGGGGAGTGCTTAATACCATCCCAACACTTAATTTTTGTAAAAATAATCTTTACTTTATTTCCCCTAGATCACAGGAGGGTATTTGGATTGTGAAATATGGTAAAATACACTTCAGTGTTTGTAAACAATATTTTGCTTTTAGGTCTTTTCCATTCGATTTCCGGTTGTGTGACAGCACTTAAGGGAACACACACACATTGGTGTCTCCTGACAACAGCGCCTGTCTGTCGTGGTCATGTGTTTGAACGACACCTCCCTTCCCATTGTCTAAAATAGCAAGGGTAGAGTGATGTCATTGTTTCGGTCACCCTCTAAAAGCTGTGTTTTCAGCTCCAAGCTCTGGGAGTATAAGCAGGAGAAACTTAAGGTGGATAAACAGGGGAGGAATGGTGGTTGTAGGAGCCTAGCTGTGTTTATCCTGTTGGAGACTCCTCTGTCGGCGGAGGTGCAGGGCGCTGGAGAACAGTGGCAGACTAAAGATTGGGGGAGATGTTGCCGCCGAGGCTGGAGACGACCAGCTTACTGGTTAAAGTGGAAGTTGTGGAGTCACCCAAAACCGTTCTTTACTCCCTCTCAGGGTTGTGGGGCAGACCTTTTGCCGTGACGACTCGCTAAGCTTCTCTTGCAGCACTGCCACAGTGAGCTTCTGCCTTGACTAGTCCTGGATACCTCCCCACCCATTTTCTGTCCGCCTAAACACTGACGATCCATTTACCATGACTCTGTCATGTAAGACAAAGACTTTGTCAGCCTGCCCCTCTTAGACTAATTCCCGTGCAAACGACTTTGATCATTCGGCACTTATCTTCTGCCTCAATGCTAATCAGTAAGCCAGGAGACGTGGGTGTGTGAAGGGAGGAGGGGTTTATGCCGGAGTCTGGGCCTGCTCTTGCAGAGGACTCTGGGGCTCTGCGGAAAGGCCGCCGCTCCAGGTTGATAGGTGAGCACTCTTTATGACCCCTAGCACAGGCCTCCTGGGGTGCGTCCAGCGTCTTTGGCCATTCTCGTTTTTAGGGAGGTCATTTGTAAAGCCCCCCACTTGGCCTCTGTCCTGGTGGGGGTTGCTAATGGTTGTGTTGATCCAGCGAGGAGAACCTGAGGACACAAAGTGTGTGTGTGTTCAGGTGTCGCTTGAGACACACACACCCTGTGTAAACTTCAATTTAACACGCTTTCTTGTGTTCATTCTTAATTCTCCAAACTGATAATTAGCCAAAGACAAATTATGTGTTATTTCAAGCAAGTAAAACATGCCTCTTTGATTTCAGCAGACTAGTATTGATAGTTGCTTCGCGTCCCCATCAGTGCCTTATGTTTTAAGGCAAATTTAACCAAACAGTCCGTTCAGGATGTAGACATACTGGGCAGTAGGATAGTCTGTCAAGTTTGGTGCTCTTGCCAGAATGTTAGGGTTTGGTGAGGGGTTGTTCATCTTTGAGTGTTTTGCTGCTTCTGTCATCTGCGGATGATGGTTGTCGGTGAATATGTGTGGAGAGGATCTTGGTGTGTATGACCCCTGCCCAGTACGGTCTACGCGTGTTGGCGCAAGAGTAGCTAACGTCTCCATTGAGGGAGGTTCCGGGCTACCGCAAGAAGAGCTTGCCCTCTCTGCAGCTTCATCTGGCGCTCTCGAGCGGCAGAGTGCAAAAATGTAAATTGCATGGAATTCTTGGGTTTTAAAAATAAACAGCGGGAGAGATGAAGCCAGCTCCCGAAAACGTTCCTGACCAAGCAGGCAGGACGTCCCCGAGCTTCAGCCAAGTAGGAAAAATTTCAAGCAATGTTTAGATTTCAGGGGATGGAGGTTTTGGTCGTGGTGGACGGAGCAGCTGGGCAGAGCACTTGGAGAATTGTCGGTGGAGGTTCGGTGCTATCTGATGACACAGAAACAGACATGTTAACGCACTAAAGTTAAAAATATCGCTGGGCTTACTTTGACATGTCATGGAATGAACCAGATTAGCAGGCTGGTGTCTCAGGGGTGGTCATCTTTTCTTTGTTGAACCACTGCTAATCTCCTAATGGGGACAGTGGTTTGCAAAAATTAATAAATAAAGCAGGCTCCAGGCTGATTTAAGCGTATCTGTAATTAAGAGCGTGAGGAGCATTATATGAGAGGCCATCCAGCCTGTGTTTAATCGTGTCGGCACAGCCGTGTCTTCTGCTTATTAGATTTCGCCTCTGCTTTGGTGGTGCACCATCATTTTTCTCATCTGAGCTGGTTCTCACCCAGCTTTCAGCTGCAGCCTTGAATCAATGCTAACATTTAACTTGCTCGTTCTTCATTCACTCGTCACTCTGTGTGGCTTTTTCGAAGAGCGATGGCAGGAGCTGTACACTGGGGAAGGAGGGGTGGGAATTCTTGCTTGGGCCGAGCCACGGAGATCTAGAGCAAGGGGCCAGGCGGGGGCCTGTGTTAACATTCCTATTGTCCCACCCCCTCCTTTCCAGATGACCCAAAACGAGCTGAAGTGGCGTCTGAGAGCAGAGGAGAAGGACCATGGGCAGAGTTCCAGCTGAGGACAGACTCCAGCACTGGTGAACACTGCTGAAGAAGTCCATGAGGTGGGTTTATCAACTGGCTGCCTCGGCGTGGAGAACCGCCAGAGCCGGCATTGAACTCTGCCGCACTGCTCTGAAGACCAAGGGTATGCCGTAGTCTCCCATTCCTCGCCTTGGTCATAGGTTGTAGCTGTGGATGTGTAAAGGTGGCCGGTCAAGATGGCTGCTTCTGATCCGATGTGCAGAGGAATGAAAGCAACCTATGGGTATTTACTTAAAAAGCTGCATTCAGTCATGCGTCCCTCATAGCACAGCCGCGTCTCCTTTTCAAGGGTCCACTGCGAGAGGGGAGGTGGTGGAAAATATATGGCCGTGTACATTTATTTCAGTTTGATACGGAAGTCTGCAATGCTTGAAATGCTACTGAAAACAGCTGATGCCAATTTTCTATATCGTATAATATAGCACTCACAAGAGTTGAGTTCATCAATATTAATGTTGACCCAAGACAAACTTTACCTGGCATATAAATTAATATTCAAGACAAAAATAGATGTTTATTTTTATTTTTCTATCTGCTTTTTTTTCTTCCTAGATAAGGATGGGCAATTCTGAGAGCCAGTACAGCATCCAGGGACCTAAGGGTGGCAGTTTAATTCTCCCCGGGAAACGCAGACCGTCTTCCCTGAAGTTCTGCTCGTCCAAGGAGGAAGCGCTGTCTCCTCAGACATGGTGGAGAGGTGGGATCGGGGGCTCAGGGTACAAGTCCCGTGCCACTAGCCGTGGCTGGCTGTCCCAGCATAAGGGCGGGCAGCCGTACGTTTCCCGCCACTACGACTATGTCGCCAAAGGAGGCAAGGTGGGCGGTGCTAGCAAGCAACAGGCCTGTTCACCTGAGAGATCAGGTTGCGGCCTACTCGTGTCCCCTCAGAACGGCTATTGCTATGTTAATGGGGCCCAACCAGAGGAGAACGGTGTCAAGGCGGCCAGCAGAGCACGCAATGGACACACTGTCAATGGACGTAGACCGTCACCAGCAAGCATCTCCTCCACAGGCTCTGGTGAGAATAGTAGTCCCAAGGTGGTCATCAAGAAGGATGGGAGCCTGCGCGTGGAGTTCACCAACAACAACAAGCTGATGCTGGATGATTCCACTGGTCCGGTGCAGCTTCTCAAATTCTGCCCGACGGTGGAGTCCACACCTAGCCACTGTTCACGAGTGACCGGCATGGAAGAGTTTCCAGAGGCCCTGTTGTCTGGTGACCAGACAGACCCTGCCTCTAGGGCTAGCAAAAGCAGCTCCCTAAGTTCTGAGGGCTCCTGGTACGATGCACCCTGGGGAAATGGGGTAGAACTTGGTGAAATGGACACTGTGTGTTCCTCTGGTGCTGGCCGTAGCAGTAGCACACCTCCGGTGTCCCTCTCAGAACTGTACCGAGACCCCAACATGGGTGGTACTCTCCCAGCGCCCGAACACTTTCCCGTGCCCTTCCTGGTTCTGCCAGCTACTGGGCATCGTGCTTCCTTCACGGATGTCCTAGATGTGCCAGCCAAGGAGGGGTACCCAGGAGCCAAGCAATACAGCTCCTACACGCTGCCATGCCGCAAGGCCCGTCCCAGTCCTGAGGGCAGTGCCAAGAAGGATTCCCTCAAGAGTCGCATGCGGAACTTCAGTGACTGGACTGGAAGCCTGAGCAGAAAGAAGAGAAAACTACAGGTAAACTTAGGGACACAAACTCTGCCTGTCTGCCACCATCACAGTGTTGTTTCAATGGAACTTTCCGTGACTTCAATGTTCTTTGGTCCATTATTAGTTAAGTGATGCATATTTTCTAAGATATGCCTTTTTTAAATGTGTTGTGGTGGAAATCTTTTTCAGTCTCCTTCCTAGTCTCTAATATTGGGGGTGTGGCTAAATGACGCAGGAACATCAAGGGCAGCGTTTAATCGCCGATGGTGAGGTCTTGCACGTAAGGTCAGGTGTGAGCTCTGTTGACGTAGGGGGGCTCTTCTTCCTGCTTGTGGTGTGTAGGGTGCGGCCGGTCGGGGCTTGCCAGTGGTAAGAGCTGTTCCCAAATTTGTACGTTATCTCGTCGGTCGTATCGCAGCCTCTCCCCCGCACCCTCCCTTCAGCTTCTGGAAGGCCAGTCTCAGACAGCTTTTCCTCCACGGGGGAGTTCTTCCATTTCTGGCTTATCCTGACACTTTACGGGGGCAGTTAATTCCCAGCTCATAGAGGAGGTGCTGATCACCCTGGTGGCTTCCTGGCCCCTGACTCCCCGGTCCAGGAACAAGGTGTTGTGCCCACTCCGTCCACCAGGTGTCCCGTGCCAGGGACGGGGCACCAGCTGTCCCCGAGGATGCTGCGGAGCTCCGGATAGTGACGTTCGCAACTCTTTCGCCCCGAGAGAAGACGGAGCCGTAATGGGAAGGCACGATTGTGAGCGGATACAACAGAAAAGCTGTAGGATCTAGGGGATGGTGACATGGGAAGCCAGTGGGTCTTCAGAGAAGACACCTTTGTCAGGGTGGGTAAGCTGGGATCGAGTCGCTGTAGGGCGTCACCTGTCATTTGCTGTGCGTTAGTCAGCAGTACCGTATGTTTAGGTTGTGCTTAGCAGAGTGAAAGTGTAAGAGTGACAGAGGCTCAAGGCTGATGTCCCTTTTCATTTGAAAGGTTTCATTTTTACGTGAATGTTAAAATGATCATGATGCTAATTTGCGGAAGGTTGTACATCAACACTGTTGATGTAGCATCTGTGCGAAAGTAAAAAAACAAAAAAAAAAACTCATAGCAGTGTTAGTGGTAGATTCTTTGGATAAAAGAAACAGTGACCTAAGTTGGCTTCAGACTGAGGTCTCAGATGCCTGTCAGGCGTGTCTTAAACAGACCCGCGTTGACGAACATTGACCTCTGTGTCTGAAGTGGTTCCATCCGAGTAAGTAAACAGACTCGCGCAATGCGAACAGCTACCGCAAATGTCGTGCAGCGCAGTCGCCGTGTAACGCGCCACGCCCGCCAGACGCTGCTGTTGCCGCATGAACGGTGCCTCTTGCCGATGGAGCGCTGTGGTGAACCGTGGCCCAGATCAGCACCGTGAAAAGCTTTCCAATTGAATTCGATTTTAAAGAAGTATTCTTTTTTTTAAAAAAAAAAAAAAAGAACCCAAGCTTCGAAACCGGCTTGCTGAAGTGTTTAGGGAGACGTAGTGGGGGCTGTCTTCATTTGCATTCTCTTCACAGAGACAAATCATCATTAACATGTTGCATTTTATAAGTAATTTGTGAATCGTGCTTTGTGTTTTTTTTTCTTACCCAAAATTCAGTGGCTAATTGAATGATGTTTTAAATATGTTTTAGATGTTAAAAGTTTTTTGATTTCCAAATGCTAAGTGCTAATTCAGATATAGTGCAGCTTCGGCTACATTTAGATGCCGCTGATGAATCCGGTGGTGATTTCCAGGCTTTGCGGTGGGATTTAGCTGAGGACTTCCCCTTCCCGCTTTTCTCCTGTTGCCTCTGCTTGTCTTGGCATGAACACTGAGCGCATCTGACTGGTTCTGGAAACCCTTGAAGGGCCTGAACTCAATCCCTGGGCCAAACCAAGCTAAGTGGGTGCAGACGGGTGCCTTCGTTTGCCTCCCAGCTGTGGGGGGGGGCTGTCCTTCCCAATTAGCCCTCCTGTGTGCATAAGCCCACAGTGTTCTGGTTAGTCTGGTAATCCTGGCGAGAGCCTGGGCGGGGGGACGGAGATACGGTGTGCGTGACGCCCTGCATGACTCTCATCCCCCGTTCGTATCACGAGGCATGGAGAACAACCGGCCACAGGTGTGCTGTCCCACTCTTATGATGTCACAGGCAGCCCACAGCATACTCTATAAATGCTGGCCACTCTAATTCACGATCCTTTAAACGGTTTCCTTTGGGATTATAAAAGTGTTCATGTTCTGATTATGATTGACTCTGATTCCCTCGCTCTGTGGTATCAGAGACTTTGTCAGACCTACCAAGACAAATTAAAATTGTTGTTTTGGAATCAGCTTTAAGAGCCCATTTGGAGGGTGAAATGCCTTGTTGGGTTTCGTGACCTAAAGATTGAGCACCTAGCTCATGCACCGCCCCCCCCCTCTGGTTACTTTTTAAACAGGCTAATTATTTAGAATCTGCTTCGATTTCTCTGTATCTGTCCTGGAAGGAGCCCAGGAACAAGGAGGCCGTCGAGGGCTTCGACAGCGGCGTGGACGGCCTGACGGCCGACACCAGCTCGCCCTCCCAGGGCTCCAGCTTGCTGTGGTACCCGGGCGCAGCACAGCCCCCTCCCACCCGCAGCGAGTCCGCCAGTGCCCTCCACGGCAACGGCACCCTGCGCCAGAACATCTACGAGAACTTCATGCGTGAGCTGGAGACCGGCGGGAGTGGGGTGGAGCAGCAGGGCGCCTCCACGGAGACGGAGGACACCAGCAGCGATTCGCTGGGCTCCCTGGAGCAGCTGGACCAGCTGCTAGAGAAGGAGCAGGGCGTGGTACGCCGGGCCGGCTGGCTCGCCTTCAAGCCCGTGGTGACCCTACACAAGGACAGGAAGCTGCAACTGGTGACCCGGCGTAAGTGGAGGCAGTACTGGGTCACGCTCAAAGGTGAGGCTGGGATCCTCTGCATTCTCTTTCATACCTTCCTCCAGTGTGTTACCCAGAGAGCCTGCAGGGGGCAGCGATGAGCCGTACTTCAGAGCTCGCACCCGGGGCACCACCTTCTCCCCCTTTAGCCTATTAGGAGCTTATGGGGAATTACGTGCTGTAATCTACGCTCTTCACGTGCCTCTGCCAGCTGATGATCCATGCAAATTTCTTTAAGGCGCTAAAAAAAGTTATATCTTAAAAACATTGGTGTGAGAAAGTCATGCAGTACTTGTTTATTATCATGGGATCTGGCGCATTGCAATGCTTGTCTTTGCATAGCTCTTCTCGCTCTCCTTTGAGATATATACACATGTGCAGGTGTCTTGGGGTCAGAGCATAGGGTCGGCTGTTTATCTGGTGTCCCTGAGGTATTTTTTCGGGGGATTAAGGGCTTAACAGTGGTGTGATGTTGCTGCCGAACATGGGATTTGAACCGGCAACCTTCCGATCATAGGCACAGAGCCCGCCCCCCCTCCACTTTCATGCTGATTACCGAGCTGCAGGTTCTTCTGTGGGCAGTGGTGTTTTTCGCACAGTTCAGGATTCAGCTGGTTGAAGTCCCAGATATGATGCTTCGTAAGCTAAATGCCCCTCCTCTCAGGGGGTGGGGGCACAAAGGCAGCGCTTGTCCCTGTGCCGAGGCAGCAGGGGTGCCCGCTGACCCTTGCGGTCCGCAGGGGAAGCCGAACTCGCTGGCACGCCGTCCGCTCCCACCGCCCAAGGCAATGTGACCCGGAGTACAGTAGCTCTGTTGAGCGAGAGCCGCTAACTAATGACATTTTGCTAAGTGGGAGTCGGGATCACCGTTCTGTCGCCTCCCGCACCAACTTGGTCTCCTGTTCCTTAGGCTGCACGCTGCTGTTCTATGAGACGTACAACAAGAGCTCCACCGAGCAGGACGTGTCGCCCCGCTATGCCCTCTTTGCCGAGGACAGCGTGGTGCAGTCCGTGCCCGAACACCCCAAAAAGGAGAACGTCTTCTGCCTGAGCAATTCCTACGGCGACGTCTACCTCTTCCAGGTAAGGGCCCCTCCTGCACGCGAGCAGAAAGTTTGAGGCGTGTGGGTTGGCTTTTGCCATGACATCATTTTCAGCCTCACTGTACCAGCATCCAATCAAGAGACCGGTTTACTATCATGTGGGCTGACGGTAGAGATCTAATGCAGAAATGAGAACTAGAAGAGGCGTCTTTTGGAAAATAGTGTTTGTTTCTCTCCTTCCTATTAGCACAGCTTGGTTCTTTAACAATATCTTGCCTCGTCAGCCCTGTGAGATCTCGTGACACATTTCCGTCTAGCATTTCCTCACCAGTTTTACTGGTCTGGATGCCCTTTACCCACCAAAGATGGCTTCGCGTGAACCTTTTCTTCAAACTCACTACTGCCATCTTTATTATCTGTCCTTTTATCATTATTTTGGACGTTACTTTGCATGACATGGACAGAGTAACAACAGCACATGAAGCAGAACAGAAAACATTCCATCGAGGAATGAAAAGACTCGGCCAGTGTGGCTTTGGGACCATTCCTGCAGACGTTCGTCTGTTGGTTGGCTCCTAACTTTTGGAAACAGCACCGTCTTGGTGTTCGGCATCCTCTGTCCTGGGTTACAAGCTCGACTCTGTGAGGCGCACAAGAGCGCCAGTGTGTTGTCCGGGGGAGCCCCCATAAGGTCATGCAGGGAAGCAGACTCCGCCAAGATCATCTGGAAAATGCCATCTTAGAAACTGGCACTTGAGCAGGACGCCCTGTTCCCCAGTGCAGTGACTCAGCTTCTTTCAGGACCCCTGGTGCCGGCACAGTCCCCTCCATTAGGTAAACACCCCAGACACACAAATAAACCTTGAAAGCACCATGTTCTGTCCTCTCCATGGGTGTTTCTCAATACCAAGAACATGAAGATCATACTTATGGTCTTGGCAAGACCGGTCTTGCTATCTTGCCTTCCAAGAATGAACTTGGGACACAATGAATCATGGGATTGGTCTCATTTGGTGAGGATGCAACTGATGTATCCTAGATATTCAAGATGGGGCAAGAACGTCCTCTGTACTTCTGTTCTTAATATTGGAACCAGTCTTCGGCAATGGAAGATGACGTAAAACGGGTACATGAGAACGCATTGAGTACACATATGGAGAAATGGCCCATGTTTTCCTAGCGTCTGAAGGTACTTCAGGGCAGTGACTCATCATCCCCCCCCCACCCCGCGCCCCCGCAGGCGAGCAGCCAGACTGATTTGGAGAACTGGGTGACGGCGGTGCACTCGGCCTGTGCCTCCCTGTTTGCCAGGCGCCACGGTAAGGAGGACACGGTGCGCCTCCTGCGGAGCCAGACCCGCAGCCTCCTGCAGAAAATTGACATGGATGGCAAGATGAAGAAGATGGCCGAGCTGCAGCTGTCCATCGTCAGCGACCCCAGGAACCGCAAAGCCATCGAGAGCCAGGTAAGGCCGCGTCAGGCGTCTGTGTCCATGGCGACGGCCCGGCTCAGCAATGGGTGGCCAATGTTTGGTACCCCACCATCGTAACTTAACTGATTATTTTGTGAACCTTTGGCCTTCCCCTGACTTGTTAGCCACAAAGGACGATGTTTGCTCCAAGAGCTAGTTTTTCCCCGTCTAATGAGCCTGGTTTCGTGCAGCGTGTGCCTGCTGTCTTGGAGCAAAAACCATGTTTGTTTCATTCCCAAGACCTGGTTTTCTGATGGAAAGCAGACAGTTATAGGTGCAAGTGAAGGTTGTGTCCCAAACATATGTGAAGCATCTCCATGCTAACTGGGTTTAATCAGCCCCACCTTTTAAATATCACTCTCTGGATGCTCTGTGGTTCATGAAATATTTTTCTTTACCATCCATTAGTAACAGGAAGTCTTAAAAGAAAATTAGCTTTAATGCTGTACAAACAAAATAACTTACCCCGCCACATTTTTGGAAAAGGAAGATAATCAGCCTAATTTTAGCACCACTGTAGTTGTATGCATTTTATTGAAAGCTTGGGGGAATAGAGGCACGCACACACACACACACACACACACACACACACACACACACACACACACACACCCTGAAGGCTTGCAGCTCTAAACATCGCGTTCCTCTGAATTGCAGATGCTCTGTGGTAATGGGCTCTTGCCCTGTGTTATACCCTCTTAAAAGTATCTGTGCTGGACGAACCAGATGAAACTGTGGAAACACTCTGTGCGTGTGTCAAACTGTGTACTGCCATCCACTCTGCCACCAGCCGTAAATGAGCAAATAAAAGAGAGATTTATTGGGAGGTAATTAAAGAAGGGGGTAGGTCTGTCCTAAAGGTCTTTTCTCAGGCTACCTGCCCACTGTTTTTCCTGGGGGTCATCAAGGAGCAGGGACAGACCTCAAAGACCAGACCTGTGCCACAGCTGGAATGCATCGCCACCATGCTCAGTGGCTCCCACCCCATCCATCTGCTTGCTTTCCCTGCTACAGGAAGCAATTGGTGACAAGAAATGCCAAATCACTGTTCTCAGTCGGACACGTGGCTATGGTTTTCATTTGGGGTGGTGCCTTGCATGGAAGGAAGCTCTGTACCAAAGTTTAAAGGTCAGAGGGTGTAGCTGGGTGTAGTGGGGGGGGGGGGGGGGGGGGCAGGCGCGGACTTTGCCCCCACTGAAAAAGGGGCCCGGGGAACAATGGTTTTGGGGCCCGCCCCCCCGGCGCGCGGCGGGGGGGGGGGGGGGGGGGGGGGGGGGGCCGGGA
>JAODKC010000028.1:24266241-24286103 GCA_026777985.1 Mormyrops attenuatus
GGGGGGGGGGGGGGGGGGGGGGGGGGGGGGCCGGGCGGCAGGGGGGGGGGGGGGGGGGGGGGGGGGGGCGGGGGGGGGGGGGGGGGAGGGAATGGAGGGGGGGGGGGGGGGGGGGGGGTGTTGGTTGCTCACCAATTTGTCTTGCATAGCTGTGCAACTGGATACATGCTTAAGCCGTTCAGACCTGATTTGTCTTTCTCTGTCCTAGCGACTGGAGATCAGCAATCTATTACTCAAATCCGGTTCCACGGTTACTGTGCCGGTGTGTAGAAAAGATGAGAAAGATGGGGCATGTTATGGGAGGTGTCAGTCTTGCGTTGCTCCCCAAAGGTGCAGCAACTGGAGGCGAGTCTCCACGGGCTGCGTGTGCGCAGGGGCTCGGACCAGGAGGCCAGGGTCGCTGTGCCAGGGAGCAGCGAACTGCTTGCGGACCTGGTGAGACTGGCATCAGGCGCCTTTGGGTGGCATTTCCGGTCTCGGTTGGTGCTATAATCCTACGTGGTCCAACATGGAATCTTCTTGAGTGCCGTTTCTCTCAACAGGTATATGACGCCCTGGAAATCTTCCCATTGAGTGTGTTCACCATACGTCTGTCTCGGCCCTCCAGTACTGTGGACTTCGGTGAGTGCCAGGACGTGCTGTGGGTCTCCAGTGTGACTCACACGACATCCCCTCAGTAGTTTGCTTAGGATGTCATGATGGTAACAAATCCAACCACATGATCTAAGCGAGCAAGCAGAGTCTGAACGTTAGTCAGCCGGGATAGCGGGTGCACACACTGTTACTGTCAGGTGCTGCTACGGCCTTTGACCGCACGCGTGACCCCTGGTTGTGCTGCAGGTTTCGCCGTTACGGGACACGTGGACGGCTTTGGGAGCAGCCGCATCTTTGTGAGCGAAGTGCTGCCGGACGGAATGGCTGTTAACGAAGGTTGTCGAGGTTTCAATTTTCAAATTTTAACTTGTAAGAAAAATTAACATCTTGAATTTTGGAATGGATAGTGCTGTTATAGTTTGCAGCATTTAATACTAATAATACTCAGTATTAGTATTCGTATTAGTTTCAGTACCTCAGAATATTGATCCTGAAGTAGTATTCGCAGTGTAAGAACCTGCAGCAGGAGTGTAATGTGCAGCAGGCTGCGGCGTCGCTGTCTGACTGCTTTGCACGCGTTGTCCTTCTGCAGGTCTGCGGCAGGGAGATGAGATCCTGGTGCTGAATGGCAAGAGCGTGGCCGCCCTGGACTTGGGCCTGATGCAGGAGGTTTTCTGCGAGCAGAGCCTCAGCCTCTCCATCCGCCGGGAAGCCGCCCCTGAAGAGCCGGGCTCTGCCTGGGCGGACCTGGAGCCCAGAGAGCCTTGCCCCCCTGTCCCAATCCCAAACCAGATGCAGCTGCTGGAGGAATTCCTGGACCGGCACCGCAGCACCCAGGCGTCCTCTGGTAAGTCGGCGGACCGTGTTCTGAAAACAGGCAGCATGTCACACAGATCCTGCCTCCCCACCTCCAAAAAGCACAGGAATGCATGTGCCATAGCAGTGATGTACCCCCATTGGTACACAGCACAGGGCATGTTAATTTATATAGCACCTTTCGTACACTGTGCTCATTCACATAAGAAAAATGCAGATTCAAATTCAAATGAAAACGGTACGAGAATAGAAATGAAAAACATGATTGTGATTAAAACAATAGATATGGGGAAAAAAATTGCACATGAAAATAAAGCAAATTACGGGTAAATTAGGACAATAATGTGCCATTACAGGCCAGAAATGCAGTAAAGCTAACAGAGTGTTAAGCTGAACTAGATCACAAGACCACATTGAACATGAGTTAACCCTGTGTAACACCAGAGGTTCTGAAATGAAATGGTTTCACTTCAGGGCACCTTACTCCGTAGTCACCAATTGAGAGTCGCTGTTTCAAGTTGAAGACTACAGTGTTACTCTTTTAATGGATTTAAAACTTACTGATCTAGGTCAGTGATTATTTTGACACTCTGCTTTGTTACATGGGTTTATGTTGTCAGTATAAATGCCAATTAATTTATACTTCTTAATATTAGTTCATGCTACGTGATATTGTTTACCAGTATGCCCGTGTGTAGGGCTGTATGAACTCTGCTTACTTTGGCAGAGTATGTTTTTTTTGTTAACCCTTCCTGTAAATAAACTTAAATATGTTTCACATTCAAGCCGCACTTGCCAGCTCCACCTTCTCCCTCCCAGACCCGTGTGAGTGTGGCTGAATTTGTGTACTGTCTCTGTATGACTGACATGCACACACACACACACCCACAGCATGACAGGGTGTACATTCCAGCATTGGTCCATCATTTGCCCCGCTGCCTTCGGCATGGAGGGTCGCTGATATGTGAATTGTCTGAGGTTTGTGAATCCACTTCTCAGAGCGGGAGAATGATATGTTTGCCTTATCATCCGCCTGGGAAAAGCCACACTGTTGAAGCTGGTTTGTAAGACTGGAAACGTTTTCATTAGAGCTTCTTGTTTCGGATGATGTTTTTGTAAAGTTTTGCGACCAGTTTCTCAGTCTCTTAAAGTTCCTATCAGTGGTACACGAGGAAACTGCGGTTGCGGTGTGGCTAGTGTGAAATTTGCGTCATGTGTGATGTTACCCGCAGCATAAGGGTGACATTAGTTCTGAAGCAAAACCGTGGTTGCTCCTTACAGATGAACAAAAGACGGGACTCTTCAGCACTAATGGCTTTCCCTCTTGGTCCCATGTCCAGATGTGTCTGTTGTGCCAGATGTCCCAGGCAGCTCAGTAGGGCCTGATATCGAGAACGGACCAGGCCGACGCAGCCCGTGGATGGAGCAGCACAACACGGTAGGTCCTCCACCTGGCCCATTCACGTTTCCAATGGTCCCGATCTGGACTGAGTGTGCAGATGTTTGCCATCATGGTTATGGGCCCTCTTGTTGCTCAAGGTGTGAGACAAGCTTCTGAGGACAGGAAATGGGAAAAATGTGCCTTTTCGCAAATTCATCTGTAAAAATCAAGATGTTTGGACTGAAGCACCTGCAGAGATGTGTGAGCTCTAAATGCATCTTTGCCATCTATCTGCTCAAAGGCATGTGTGCGGGTGCATGTGGAAGCCACCAGTGTCTGGCCCCCCTCCTGGCCTCACTTTGCTCCCTACCATCCCACGAAAGACCGGTCATCGTTCTTCTCCTCACTCTTCGAAACACTTTGACACCATTGCCTCTCATTCTTTCACTTCGCTTTTCCTGTCGGCTGTGGCTCCTGTAGTGACCATACTATATCGGGTGAGCTCTAGTGCTTCTGTGACATGTTGGGTCGAAGCCCGACTCGGGCAGCCGCTCCGTTTAAGCGCCACCTACCGCTGCCATCACGTCGGGCTTTTGGCAAGCAGAAGAGGCAGAATTTAATTAGAGAGTGGGAGTCTGCCATCAGTGAAATTGCAGGGAAGTGGGTCTTTCACATTCAGAGGAGACCAAACCTTGTGAGTCGTTGCTGAAGCTGGACTGTTTGGTGCCTGACTGAAGCTGGTAGCCTCTATTGCAGTTTACCTTATTTGTGTGGATTTTCATTATAACGCATGTGAGTATTACTTAATATATTTTTTTTGTTTGTTGTGTGGTAACAAGGCACATTTTTGATCCTAATATAAATTACATTTGTGACAACATATGTTGAATACCACAAGGGATGTGGCAAATCATGCCAGACATTTAAAAAAAGTTATTAATATTGATCTAATTGCACATCAAAAATTACAATATAGGCTATGCATACTTAATATTTGTGAAGCTTCTATTGTTACCGTGATCACTCGTTATGGTGAAAAATAGAATTAGATGAATATAAACTGATTGTGAAGTAAATGACCATCGTACATCTGGGATAAGGTTGAATGTGCTGAATTATTTCAAGGGATTTTGCATTTGCGGGAAACTAAATGTTTGTGCCGTTGCTGATCTGTGTGGAAGTCGATCTGCTGTGTGTGTGCATTTTTCCTGACAAAAGCAGAATCTGCTTCCTTTTGCTCCAGGGTTAGTATAGTGTATAGTTGCTGGGCCTTGCCTTCCGTTTCTGAATGGTACAGTTTTCTGCTGTTGAACCTGATGAGGATGGTTCTTGCGCAGTCCGGTTCCTCTGCCCATTAGGCTGGGCTTGACCGCAAGGCCGGCACGGCGCGCCGAGTTGGCTTCCCGTCGGCCACGCTCAGCCGTCCTGTTTCACACTGCGATTAAATCCAGCGGCATCTGGAGGAAGCTAATTTATTCAAAAGAGAGGTGAGGCATGACAAGGGTAAGAAAGGCTCCCCCCGCCACAGACGAATTAATGTTTATTTCAAAAGATTGAACTGTTGAGGGTTTGGCTGGATCCACTTTTTTTCAGTGCCCTCTAAATTGAACGAACGGGAAAGTTTGATCTAAGATGCATCTCACTCCGAAAGCCTCAAGGTTCTTCAGCTTCTCACATCACTCATCTCTTACCTTGTGCTGGTTGATGGCTGGGGGGTACCCTCTAGGGGACAGTTCTGCACCAGGGCCGCCCTTTCTCCTTTACCTCTGGTCGTACTGGCCCCCTCCCATGTCCCAGGGAGTTTGGCTGACAGATGGAAGTGACACCAGCAGTCTGCGTAAGCGTCTTTGGGTGCTAATCTGCCGCAGGTCCGTCTGTGGAGCAGTGCCCTGTTCCATAGCTCGCAACCGGCTTTCACCTCCAAAGTGTCAAACTTCAGCCTGTGTTTGACGGCAGATGCTATGGAACCAGGTGGTCCTAAAAACCAAGCCTCACCCTCTTTAGCAAGCCTCAGCAGCATACAGCCGGACTTAGGGATTAAAAAAAGTTTGTTGGAAAAGAACTCCACAGTTTTCTCATTAGCGAATTCTTGCAACCACCATAAAAGTATTTGAATAGAGCAAGCTGCTCTACTGTCTGAATGAGAAATGTCTAAGTGGACTTTAACAGGGAGCAACACTCGCACCTTGAGCACAGTGCTGTTTGAATCCTGTCACCAGTGATGGAGTTGCTCCAAAAGAATAGGTGTGACTCCTGTTCCTGCTGTAGGTTGGCGCTGTGTGACCCTGGCTGCAGACAGTTAGGGTGACAGATCCCTTGGCAGGTTGTGTGTGACGGAGAGAGAGGCAGAGTGTATCGAGGGACACACATAGTCTGCCGTTTGCAGCTGTTGCACCTCATGACGTTTAGAAATTGCCCCCAGGGAGGTCAGCGCCTCGATTCCCCCCAGAGCACCATCATTGCCCATAATGCCCACTTGTTGACAGCACATGCACAGAGTTGAGGTAGATTAAGTCCCTCTAGCCGCATATGGCTGGGAGCTGGCCGGTAATCCAGGCTTACCCCTGTGGTGCCTGCGCCCTGCTCCAGAGTATAGAGCACGGCGGCCCGGTCTTCTCCGGATACCAATGGCGGTGGGGGTGGAGTGCGGAGCCGGACCCTGTATAGCCCTCTCTGCCCTGGTTGAACTCCTCTTCCGCAAGCTCTCTCCGGCCGAGGCAGTGTGGTTCGTGCTCTCCATGTGCTGGTTCTGGCCACACAAGGATGCCAGGGAGTTGGGACCTCTTCCTGGGCTCGACTGTGCTGTCCTTCCGACGCCTGGTCCAGGACCGGCTGCTGATTGAGACTTCCCGGGGGGCCTGCATAAAGTCCGTCGGGGGATGCCCGGTCCTGGTAACTGGCTGCTTACCAGCCTGTCTGGTGAGGCCTTGCTGTGCCTTCCGGGTGTCACTGTGGTAGTGTGGTGAGCTACGATTCAATAATAGTATTTTTATCGTTCTGAGGTATTTGCCAAAATTATGTTTTTATCATTCCATACAATAGCATCATTTCCCCACATGCTTGATCTGTTACTGGTGTCATTTTACATTGGTCATGCTGTCTGTAAAGGTACTGCCTGGCTGTTTTTTCTTCATGTAAGATGGGCCTCTCGCATTAAGGAACCGTGTTCATGGAAACTCTTAATGACTGCTGGAAACAGTGAATCCACAATCGAGAATGATTAAGAGATGGTCATGCTGAATGACAGTGACCATTTCTTGGGTTATTACTGTGCTGATAGATGGATTTTTCAGCTGAGACTGATTTGTGTGGCATCCTGACACAGAAAAAGAGACCAAAGTGGTCTTTAGTTTGATTGAGATGTGATTCAGTGTTGGGGTTCTGCTGGCTTATATTATACACTTGCCTGGCATAATTGCCCCATTGTGCAGGAGCAGCGATTTACGCATTACAAACAGCTCTCACCGACTTCGGCTTCTGAACAGTCCCTGTTTTACCATGTCTGTGGGATCATTCTCTAAAGAAGAAATGGGTCTGTGTTTGATAGTGTACCTGAAGTCCAAGTAAAACAATGATATTCCATTTGGAAGTGCATCATTGGCCTGGTTGCAGTAATATTCCTCAACGTGCTCTAATTGCATTGTGACATCTCAAATCATCTTCTCAAGACAATCCTCTTGAGAGGATGATTTATCTATCTATCTATCTATCTATAGATAGATAGATGCTTTATTGTCATTGTAAGTACAATGAGATTTAGTTTGGAACACGCCAGCAGATGCACATGTAGACTAAATGCACATAGCGAGCTCCAGGCCGCTGCATCCGTGCGTGCCGCCATCTTGGCTATTGAGGAGGTATGCAGATCAGTGTCAGGAAAAGCGTCTACTGCTGGTAGCCACATCTAAATTTAGTGTGAAAAATTATATTAAGCGTCTGCCTGTGCTATTTGCAATACAAACCTACTCACGGTACTTTTTTGTGTGTTGTAGGAAATGTACTATAGCTAAGTTAACATCACTTTTTTACTGAACTGTATGGGTTTTTTGTCCTCTTAGTAAGCACTTTAATCAAAATGCAGTCGTCATGGCACCACTCTGAGTGATACAAGAAGCACAATAGTGTGTAGGTAATGTTTTGCCCTTGAATTATGCTGATAAGTCTGTCTCCTGAAGTCCCCTTTATTCACTGTCCCCTCATACCGTAGCGTGTTTCTGTGTTCCTGTCAAATGTCAGTATGCACCCCATCTGAGCCAGGCTACAAGAGCGTCCCTGTCACACCGAGGCAGACAAGTGGCCTTTGGTGGCCCTGTACCTCCTTTGGGATCTTCTGCGAGACCCACCTGACTCCTAAGTGATTGACATGGTGATTCCAGGACAGTGGTTTGTGCTTTTTTTAAAGAGTGCCTACGGCGGCAGAATGGCGTCAATGCTGGACCTTCCCATTGGCTCCTCTGAAGTAGTCCTGCTTTGGCAGGGGGGCTTAGCTGAACCTGTGGGGGGGTTGGGCCCTTCGCTTCTTCGAGTGAGTTTGCTGAGGTGGTGATGTGATAAGCAGTAGGAAGGTGAAGATGTTTCTAGTGTCTTGAGAGAGAGATAAGAGAGCAGGAGGTCTCCTCTCGGCCACCATGCTGGACTCCGGGTCTGGGCAACTGCAGAGGAAGGGCTGCTGTTTGGCGTGGTGGACGCGACACCAAGTCACCGCAGCCTACAGGCACCTTTGCAGGCTGCTTCGCATGGTGAGTGTGGCGAGAACCAGCACAGGTAGGGTTCAGGTGTGGGACAGTGGTTACTGTTTGGGAGAAACCTGTCCTCTGTAGTTGCCAGCATTAACCACTTCGCAGTGTGGCTGTGTGCTATGTGTGGCCGTTTCTCGGGGGGGGTGTTTCCTGTCACAGGAAGGGGGGCTGGCGGCGACCTGGGACGTGTTCTGCTTTCTTGGCGCATAACATTTAATCGGGGTTTTAGGTCAAAGAGCCATGCAGGAAATGCAGAGACGGGGATGGTCTCGCTGCTAAACCGCCGCTTCCCCAGGTGGTTTTCATAATTCTGAACGGCTGTGTCGCTGCTGGATCTACTGGTTTAAGATCCATATCAAGCTCAGCATAAAATACAGGGAGAGGCGCTGTGCTATGCAGGCTTGGCTGAGTGGGATGCTGAATTCTCTTGGGTGACAAAGAACCCACAGGCTTGCATCTCATGTATTGACTATGTGCCCAAATGAAGACTCCCTGTGGTAAAGGGCTGTACAGTGTGTGTGTGTGCGTGGGGAGCGGGGGCGGGGCGTGCTCCATCCTGACAGTGTTAAGTGCGTATGTGTCAGGCTCAGTGTCACAGCCTGAGCAGCCTTTAATTAATGGCCGTCCGGCACCACAGCCACCCGCAGGGTCAGTAGGTGGTCCCATCTGTGCCAGAGCAGGGGCGCGGGGAGCCGTTCCTGCAGACGCCAGCCATCCCCCTCACCAGCACCCCGCGCCGGCGCTGCTCCAGAGCCTGGTCAGCTGCCACAACACACCTCTCCATCCGGTAATGAAGCAGATCCACTTCACGGTGTGCCAAGGGCTCCTGTGAATCTGGCAGCTTCCCCCAAAAAGTCACTGTGTGGCGATAAGCAGAGACTCGGCCGCCGCCTCTGTACAGCACAATAGGTGGATCAGAATGTGTCACTGGATCCATGTTCGGGATGTGACCGCCAGCGCTAAGGAGCTGTTATTCCTAGTCCGCTGGCAAGTGTTTGAGGAGGTTGTGTGGTCATGGTCATAATTTACCAGTAATTCTACTAGGACCCCACCACCAAATCCTGTACCTGTAGTGAAGGAGAAAAACCCGGTCATTACCAGCAGCTTGTGAAATACACTGTAAGCTCCATGTCTTAAGTGAGCCTACGAGACTTCCCATGGTGCTTTGCTGAGGAGGGCGGTATGGGCGGCTGCCTGTGGTATGCTGGAAGAATGGGAATGGAATGCATGCTGTGAAGGGTAGCTGCCCCAGCACCTGTGTGGGACTGTGCAGAGCTTCTCTGATGCTCACATCCATAAGCAGCTATAACCCTTCAGCCACATTACAGTACACACATTTATCCAGGATGCAAGTGTTAAAATTCATTATGTAGGATTTTTAAAATCTAAAATTTAGATTCTTTTGATTCAGAAACATGTCTCGTCAGTGATCCTGAAATCAGTTTGCCAATTATCTTGTAGTTTTATGATAGAGCTGTGTTAATTATGGCTGTAATTAGCAGGCTATTGAGGCTATAATCCTACACATTTCTTTTATCCTATTGTATTTGGTTGAGCCAGCTTAGGCCATGACAGCCGGGGTGGTTGACTCATTGTTCAAACACAGCTGTTCTGAATAGCTTCATATCATTGGCTTGTCCCATGTTTCTCTAAAACCCATAATAGCTAGTCGAAAGCCTTAACCATCAGGCCTACTGAAAGTAGGTCATCCATCCTTGCTGCATACGCACTGGTTTATTTGTAATTGAAGGATTCCACCGTGTGCAGAACACACTCTGAAAGGTTTCTTGTCTTGTGGGTCTCCTGCAGGGTGTGGAAGCGGTGTGCACTTTGTACCAGACCTTCCAAGAAGGCTCAGAGGGGCTGATGGACACTCATAAAGATCCCACCGGGGGCGACCCTGGGCCCTTGCGGCCATGCCCTCGCCACATGCCTGCCACAGAGCGCCTGCGCAAGGTCATTCAGGAGCTGGTGGACACTGAGAAGTCTTATGTCAAGGTACTCACTCACCCGGCTAGGCTGGGGTGACCACAATGCTCTACAGATATACAGTAATTAGTAACTTCTGCTGCTTGTAATTTTACTCTTGCAGAAAAGTCCACTTTAACTTGTAGACCATCCACTGTCCGCTAAAGTTTCTCATTTTCAGTTCATTAAATTGCTGCACCAACTTTAAACTGTGCTTGATCAAAAATGGCCAAGCTATGTGAATGAAACCTGCCAGATCTCAAAGGGAAGTAGTAGTGTGCCCAGTGTCTCATATCTACCTCAGATGGTCTATTTCCTGTTATCTTATCTGCTGAATGAGATCTCCAATAAACAACGAAAGCTGCCAGCAGTCCTGTGGCCATCAGTAGTTCCAGTTATAAAGGGAAGTGATGGTCACATGGTGGAGCTGTTTGTCAGAAGCTGTTCTCTTCCTCCCCCTCATCTCTGTGCCACAGGACCTGAGCTGCTTGTTTGAGATCTACCTGAAGCCACTGCAGAATGAGACCTTCCTCACTCAGGATGAGGTATAGTAGAAAAATGAGCAGCTGAAGTGTGCAGTGTGAGGAGGGGAGATATAGAGAATGTTGTTCCATGATAATGGAGAGGAGCCTGGTAAATACGCGGCAGTGGGATTTCATCTTTAGTAGCCAGCATGCTAATCAAAACAGCACTGCTTCTTCAAACCATGATACTGCCATGGTGGACCATCCTGTGGAGCTGTACTCACCATCCACCCAACCCCCCAAACCCAGATGGAGAGCCTGTTTGGCAGCTTGCCAGAGATGCTGGACTTCCAGAAGGTCTTTCTGCAAACCTTAGAGGAAAGAATCGCCTCATCACCTGACTTCAGCACACTTGAGACACCAGTGGAGTTCAAGGTACCTGGCTTTCTGGTTACGGAATGACCTCCATGTGCATTATAGAATTATGCTGTCAGCTCAGACTGTAGTGGTTTCTATCCAAGCCCCTGTAGGCCATGATAATGCGAGAACCTGGGCTAAACTGCCTACTTTGGGGACCAGCAGGAGCAATATGACATATATGTGACTGTTTGTCTCCTCTCTGCTTTTAGAAACTTCTCTTCTCCCTGGGTGCACCCTTCCTGTACTACGCAGATCACTTCAAGCTCTACAGTGGTTTCTGTGCAAATCACATCAAGGTCCAGAAAGTCCTGGAGCGAGGTATGTCTTAACATGGGCCATTTTTCAGATCGAGGAGGAAAAACTCCTAACTCTTGGCGCCATCTAGCATCAGATGTGTGCTAATTGCATTAGGAGCAGATTTTTGCCACTTAGTTTAATGGTCAAAATGTCCAGTTCTGCTCGATGAAAACAGTGAGGCAGCTGTACTGTTACCATGAATAATAGGTTGGATCTCCTGCCTTCTCTCACCTCAAAACCCCTCCCCCTGTTTGGCTAAGGCTTAAAATTTCATACAGTGATATTATGCTAGCTGGAATACCCAAATTACTTCCATGTGTTTCCGGATTTTCTGGAAGCCCGCCCATTTCCTTCTGAGATGCGTGCATGCTCTACAATGAGTCCGAGGCCATTAAGGCCTTACAGGCGACTCAAATTTTAAAATGTGTCAGTAATATGACTCAACGTGAATATTAACCCTAAATTACGCGTCCCTGTGGCTGACCTTGTTTTTCACTGCAGGCACTTTGCCCAGTGGAGAATAAGAGCAATACTTAGGAGTTTGACCCATGCTTGGGGAGGGGGGGAGGGTCATACCTCTACGTCTCTTAAATTCTGTGCGTTGCAAGCCCCTGTGGTTGTTTTCATGGAAGTGGGTACTGGAATTAGGCTTAAAAGATGATTAGAAAATTTGGTGAAAGTGCCTTCATTCCATCTGGGAGATGTATCAAAGTGATGAGGGGATAGGCAGCGCTGAGAACCAAGTGTCTGCTGTCGGGTGCCCGCTGGCAGCCGGCATGATTACACAGGCATTTGTCACTCGTTCTTGGCTCTTCACATCTCACTGTGCTGAGAGTTTTGAATTTATTTGTTAATCGCCTGCCAATTACCAGTTGGAGTGTCACAGAAACTCCCTATCTGTTAGATCTCAAGTGGCCTAATTGGTGCTCTAAAGCAGTGTTTCTCAAACCAATCCTTGGGGGTCCCCAGAAAGCCCACCTTTTGCCCCCCCCCCAGCTCTTGATTTTCATACTTTACCTATGACATTTCATTTTTTGGCACTTTTTTTTGTAATAAATTCTTACCCTTTTACATCCTGCTCACGTTTGTTGCAGATGTAATTTTTATTGAAGCATACACTGACCCCTTGTGGACAAATGAGTTTACACACATCCACAGAATCTATGTACTGGAGCCATTGAGATCCTCAGCTTGAAGGCTAGTAGCTTGTATAATTCATGAAAAGGTATCAAGCAGGATCATAAATAAATAATCAGTTATTTGCTGCTAATTGAGGAGCGTGGAATGCTTGATTTCTCCAGTATCATCCTTCTCTTTCTTCTTAAAGCAAAAACAGACCGGGCCTTTAAGGAGTTCCTAGATGCAAGGAACCCAACAAAGCAGCATTCGTCAACTCTGGAGTCCTACCTGATCAAACCTGTGCAGAGAGTGCTGAAGTATCCACTGCTACTCAGAGAGCTGGTGTCCCTGACAGACACTGATAGTGAGGAACACCATCACCTGACAGGTAATGGTACTTTATGCAAAGCGCACACACAAACACACAACTTGCCCCCATCCAGGGAGCCAGTATGGCGATAATGCTGACCAATGTCATTTCCTGACCCCAGAGGCCTTGAAGGCCATGGAGAAGGTAGCCAGTCACATCAATGAAATGCAGAAGATCTATGAGGATTATGGCACCGTGTTTGACCAACTGGTAGCAGAGCAGAGTGGCACTGAGAAAGAGGTAAGATGCTCTTTCTTCATTCCTCTTGTTTGGTCTCAATTCCAATGGTTAGGGGGCTTAGACCAAGAAGTTACTAGTTCAAAACACAGGAATTTGCTGTTGTACTATAGGGAAAGATTCTCAGGCTGAATCAGTACAAATATTATGAAAACATAATTACAAAGCAACAAATGGAGAAAATGAATGCATGTAGCTTGCTCCCATCTTAAAATCATAGCTAGTTTTGACGTGCTGTACCCAAAGCCTCAAACACAAGCAGACATTGTACTCATTGCTTGTCTCAAACCCTCCGTAAGGTCACAGAGATTTCCATGGGAGAATTCCTTATGCATTCCACGGTCATGTGGCTGAACCCATTCCCATCGCTGGGCCGCATGAGAAAGGAGCCTGAGCTGACTGTATTTGGTGGGTATGCCCCTGGGCAGTCGTGCCATTAAGCGCTATGGGTGGCTGGGCCAGTGTCATTGTCATGGAAGACCTCAGTGTTGTGTAGTTTGCTGAAATCATGCTGACTTTTCTCTCCCCTTGTCAGTGTTCAAGAAAGCTGTGATACTCGTGTACAGGGAGAACAACAAGCTGAAGAAGAAGATGGTGAGTTTTGGTGTCGCTGGTGTTCTGCGCTGACGTTTTACACAGGACCACAGACCAGTTATATTTCAGCTGTATGTGGCTTCATCTTGATTTACTCATGGGTACTTCATCTGTGGGACAGACTGCAGGGCGTTCCTCATACTCTCATGGGGATCTGGACCCTTTCAAGTTCCGCTGGCTCATCCCACTGTCAGCACTGCAGGTTCGGCTGGGAAACACAGCAGGTTAGCGTCCGGCCACTCAGTTCAATCTGAGGTACAAGGGCATCTCCTGAATAATTACCCTTCTCATTCCCCTGCCTACAGGAACAGAAAACTGTATCTGGGAGCTGATTCACACAAAGTCAGAGCTTGAAGGACGTCCAGAGACTGTGTTCCAGCTCTGTAGCAGGTAAGGGGCGAGGGGAGCGCACATCCTGACCCATAGATCCTTGCTGTAATCCAGATTGGAGCACGCTTCAGACTGAAAGGGGTGAGAATTTCTCTTTCATTCTGCGCACAGCATGCCTGAGTGCAAGGCCAGCATCGTCAAGGTGATCCGCTCTGTTCTGAGGGAGAATGTGCGTAGGAACAGGGAGGGGCTCATCCCACTCAGGAAAACCGTGCCAACATCTGCGCGCATAGGTAACTATCCTACTGTGACTCCCCGCAACCTTTGCTGGTACTCAGTTTCGGCCATGAAGCTAATAGGGTGGAATGTTATGGAAGTACAAGTGGAGAGTAGTTTTTAATGACTTCCAATGCAGTGTCCATGACTGCTTCCTTGAATTTATTGCACAAGCTGTAATTACATAAGCAGGGATACTGGGCCAGAAATGTCTGTGCCAAGATAAAACAGTCGTTAGCTTCAGTGGAAGGTCTAGGCGAGGGTATATAGCTCCGATACTGACTTCTCTCTGATTCCAGATAATGGTAAATGGTACCTAAAGCATGTAAAACTACAATCTTTCTTGTTTTAAAGTCAGCTTCTATGAAAACCATTTAACCGGAGGTGTGTAGTGAGTCACTGACTGACAGCATCCTTTTTTCTGCATGGCTGCGTAAGTCACACGGTGTCTTGCTGCAGGTTCATCCAGAGCCTCCTGGCTGTGTAAGCAACCGAGCCTGGAAGTCCCTGCTCACCTCAGCACATCAAAAACGGGGCATCCAGATTCCGACGAGGGCAGCCTGAGCAGCAGGACCCACCTGATCGAAGGCCAGGCGTCGCACAAAGGTCAGGCCCCTCAGAACCAGCGCCGGGGTCCCCGCCAAGATGGCAACGTCAAAGAGTCAGACATCCTGAGTGACGATGAGGACCTTGGAGAGACCACCCGGTCAGTGTCACCCGCAACTGCCATCGAGGCTCAGTTCCGGCGTCTGAAGATGGTTGAGGAAACAGCATGTGGGGAGCCGGCACCTTATGTACAGCCTGAGGGGGGCGATCTGGACACACCTGAGAAGCAGTCCAGGCTACTGCGTTCCCACCTCTGCATCAAACGGAAAAATAATAGCCTGCGGCGAAACAACGGGGCGCTACTGAGCATGAAGCAGCAAAGCCGGTCTCTGGACAGCCAGGAAGAGCCCCCCAGCATGGACCTCAACACCCTACTGGAGCGGGAGTTCAGCGTGCAGAGCCTGACTTCTGTTGTTAACGAGGACTGTTTCTACAACATGGAGAGCACTGACAGTGGCCCTGTACCCACCCTATAGGGTAGGGAAGCTCCCCTACAAATCCAACCAGTCCCAGATCCTCATTCCTCAGAGGGAGTGGCTTGGCTCCCTGAGCTGCTCTGCAACTGGACAGGAAGTTATACAAACCAAATTGAAAGCACACTGTACCAACCAGGACTCTGTACCTACTTTGTTCTGTATTTGTGCACTAAGTACACAATTTACTTTCGTTTTTTAATTTTTACTTGTACATTTTAAGACATTTTTTAATTTATTGGTTGAATGCATCTTGACAGGAGACAAAGTAGCGGGAGAAAAATATTGTTGCATTAAGGAATTTTCCTAAAACATTTGAAATGTGGAAATTTTAAACTTATGTTTACAGTCTATAGTATGTGTGCAGACAAGCATTGCTAAGTCAAGCAGCATGATTTAAGAGGCAACTAGGTCAACAATGAAGTAAATTTAAACAGATTGTGACCCAATGCCCGATTTGTTACACGTATATTTTTCCCCAAATGGCTGCACTGTAACAATCTGAATATTTGATACTTGACAATGTACAGCACAAAAAAAAATGCTGTAATTTGCAATAAACTGTCTGTTGTAAATGTTTACCATGTCTCCCACTAATCTTTACTACACTAGTTCGGTACACATCTATTGTGAGACTGAGCGGGTTAGGGCGCTGAGCCTACGACGGGAAGGTCACCGGTTCAGACCCTGTGGTCAGCAGAGTGATGTCACCGTTGGGCCCTTGTGCAAGGCCCCAGTTGCTTCAGGGACTGTCTAACCCTGCTCCCCCAAATATATGGTGCTTTGGATGAAAGCGTCTGCTAAATAAATAAATGTAAATTTGGGCCAGCTGGAACACATCCCTCTGCTTTATTCCGGACGTTCCAGAGATATTATGTCCAATGAAATGCATGACTTCCTAGAAAGCCTAACCCCACCCCCACAAAGGCACCTTTTTATTACAAGCTCTTAATTAATATAATTGTGTGATTAAATGAGCGCAACTGCTACTTCACCAGGGAAAAGGGGGGGATACTACTGTTAATTGCAAAACGGATTTCAGACACACCAAAAATGTATGCATCTACTCAGTTTTCCAAATTTCAGATTAAATAGTTTTCACATTAAAGCTTTGAAAAAAATCATCATAAAGCTTCCCCTTAAGTCGTACGACAGCAGTAAGGGAGAATTAGCCTCCATGCCACTATGTTCACATGCATGCAGTATTCCACAAGGAATAAAAAATATTTTTGGCCACCAATTCACCTCTTAGGGTCACCAAACAACATTCATTAGCTGAAGTGCTGGGCCACAACCAGATCACAGTCCTTGCACTGTCACAGTTCATTTGACACTTGATTCCATGAAGTGTAACAGTCATGTAAAATGTGTGCTGTGATGGGGGCAAAGGGCAGCGTCGCCCCTGAACCACCATCCCATATTTATCATTTTAGTTCGTACAGAAATTGTTTCTCAAATTCACACCCTTGCTGAAATGTCAACACTAGAAGGGGTCTTCACAAGTCTTTACCTTTCATCTCAGTGGACTGGCTCTGTGTCAGTAATGCTCTTCGTCATCTTCCTCGCTGTCAAGTCCTTCAATAAGCAGACCCTTATCCCTGCCTTTGTTCCTCCGCTCCTCTCTGAAGTCATAGGAGAACAGGCCTGGGTTACGCGCGCATAGTTCGCTGTAGGCATCAGCCAGAGCTCCGAACTTGGCAACTGAAAGCTGGGTGGGCCGCAAGGTGGGGTCCACATCCGCCATTCGCAGCATTTGCTCAGCGAGCTCCAGACGCAGCACCTCCGGGAACAGCATCCTGGGAACGGGAAACATGCCGCGCACCAGGGGAAAGAGGGCGGAAAATTTTAAATAAACAAAATGCACTTCTACCTTCTGTCATTACATAAATTATCCCTCAAACACACCAATGAGTCATAACTGCTACACACAAGCTCCTCCTGTCTCTTATCAGGGTTCCAAGTCTACTATAACCACAGGGAAAATGATCCGTGGTACAGGAAATGACTTTCATTGGTCAGGAGCATCCTCTAGAGGACAGGCAGAACAGTTAGTACAATGATAGGAAAAAAGGCGCCGTTTAGACATTCTTACTCGATCCCTCTGCGGCAGTATTTCCTCCGAAACTGGAAGACGTTCTTGACGACTTTCTCCACCAGCTTGAAGGGCTGCTGGATCTGGGGCTGAGCCAGTGGAGTGAAGTGCACTACGCCCACGTCTACCTAGATAAGCACACAAAAACATACAGTCAGGCAGCTGGGGGTGGGGGGGAGGGGGTGCTGAGGCACCCTTTGGGGGGACACTTAGGAAATCTTATGTGTGGTGGATGTGGGGGAGGGAGGGTGACGCAACACGTGATGGGAAGCCGGTTTCCGGTTGCCACAGTAACACCTGTGTGGAGGACTGTAAAAACCATCCTCTTCATATGTGATTACTAACTCAGCCTCCCTCTCCAGCCGCCGCCGCTGCTGCCGTTGCTAGCGCACAGCTTACCGCCAGCAGCGTGAGGAAAAGCGTGGATGTTCCCGAATGCGGTCCTTCCCTTAAGTAAAGCCGGCTGGATGGCGCACGTTTGCCACAGACGCAGGCAGCATCTGAGCAGAGGGGCCGCATAAACACAGGGGCAGCTGGACTCCTCGGGTGATGGGGGGGGCGCGGAGGTTGGCTTTATCTCCTTTTGAGCTGCAGCTTCACCGTCCCCCCCGTCAGTGCTAAGCCGATGTGACAAACTGTTAAGGCAATTGTGCCAAAGCCCCACTTCTCCCAGACTCCGCCGCTCTCCTGCCTACGGCTTTCTTCCTCTTTTCTGTGGGAAATAAAAGGGATTGCGGACAAAAGCTTCCTGACAAGCAGGGGCAACACAGGCGTGTTCCCGCGCGGCTGCTTTTGTTTTTCCCCTTCATCGGATCCATCTTTGCGCGCTCTCAGGGTGGGCGCCCCCATCCTGGATGGAGCTCTCGGGAGCTCGACCGAGTTGCCGCCGGTGCTGGATCCAGACCAGCAGTACAGCCGGCGGAGCAGAAGCCGGGGGATGGTAACGGTCTGTGGGAGATAAAGGAATGCATCGCGACTGGCTCGGGCTCTCCTGCTGGTGATAGTGCGCTCCGCCGGCGCAGAACACCGTTCACGAGCAGGCACCTCGGAACACGGGCTGCGCGGCAAGCAGGTAATGTGCGTTCCATTGTCCTTTTCAAGACGAGCACCGATTAACACACCAGTAGCCTGCTGTCGCACTTTGGTCCAGTCTGCTGTGTCTACGTTTAGGTTCCTAAAATTCCCAACTGTTGCACTTGCACCCGAGTTACTCTGGATTTGTAATGATTATAAAATGTGCATAATCAGGGATAACGACAAGACAGCGGCCAGCGTGATTATGTAGCATTACGCTAATAGGTCATCAGTAAAGCTCTCTTATCCTTTTGCCTGGTAACGAACAATGCCGGTACTGTATTGTGGTCTTTGCCACCATGGCGTCCACCATGATCTAACTTCTGCATTCTTGGGGCACTAGGGAATCCATTTGTCAGTACCACAAGCTTCTTAAGGCAGAGTCATGCACACTGCAGAGTGAGCTTCAGAGTTAGAGGGAAAGGCAAGAGGGCTTCACATCCCTGTTTGTGCGTCTGAAGCACTGCAACTGCTGCGTTACGTGGGAGACTGATGAAGAGGGCAACCACGGCAGTGGAAGTCTTTAAGCATCACCTGTCAGCTTCAAATCGCACGGAAACAAGCTCACGGTAACCAAATGAATTCAAGCCCCTGTCATCCCTCAAGTGTGCAGACAACCTCGAATGTCCAGGGCAAAGCATTTAAAAAAAGAGGCAAATGGGATGTTTCTGCATTCACACGAGTAACAGTGGAGGATTCCTGGGAAGTGTGTCCCTGGGAGTAATCAGGCCATTTATATTCTGCAGTTCATGATTTAAGAGAGGAGTGGAAAGAAGTCGATATTCTGACTATAGAGGCTGCGGCGTTTCAGCCACAGGGATGTCCGAGTCACTTTACAGTCTGATTTATGAACGTCGCCTATGCCAACATCAGCGGCTCCTCTGCTGTGATATATCCTGAACATCAATCCTTCTCCAACCATTCATGCTGAAAAATCCTTCTGTCGTAAACTTTAAAAGCCATTTCTCTATATTTTACTATGCCTTGCTTTGTTCAACTTTTCACTGCTACCGAACAGCAACTTCAGAATATAAGACAACAGTCCCCAGACACTGCCTTGCTTTTAAAGCTCCAAAAATAAAATTTCCTTTAACCTCTCAATTTAATACATTTTGTTGCCTTGACAACATTCCTTTCAAGAGGAAAACAGGGCTCCTAATGATTTTAAAATCCTATTCTTAAAATTAATTCATTATCAAAGCTCTTTGAAAAATATTTACTGTCCAAATTACTTTTAAATCAGTAAAGCTGATATTTTCATACAAGATATGGGATAATAACCTTAAGTCTGCATTTTCTTTTCACTAGTTCACATATAGATTGTTACAATAAAAAAAAATACAAAAGGGATCCGTGTGTGATTGTTAGTTTAATAGGATCTATGGAAAGTGCATACCAGTTAACAGATAATTTAATATGACACATTAAACGCTGGTACAATCAAAATCCAGCAACTTCATCATATGAATGACTCCATAAACGGCTCCTCCTAAGCTTTTCATCTAAAAGACAAGCAGACTCCCAGCATGCCCCAAGCGGCAATCTGCCGTTTGTCCTTGTGAGCATTACCCAGCCGAGACACAGGCCATCCTGGGGGTTCCACCTGAGTTGGCATCACATTCGTCTCCCTTGCCCGACTTCAGGCTCAGGTGAGCAAAGCAGAAACAAGAGAACGCATGGCTGCTTAATAGATGCACAGAAAAACAAGAAACATTCCTGAAGAGTTGAAGTAATGGACAGGGAGGGGGTGGGACAATTCCTTCAGAAGGACAGTTCACAATTACTTGGTCATGGTGAGGAGGTACTCAAGAGCAGCCGGCTACCAGGCTACTATACACAAAAGGCTAGAAGTGCTTCACAATCTGCCCGCTCAATACTTCCCATAAAGGAACGAAAAAAAAAAAAAAAAAAAAAAAAAAAACACACCCCCCAAAACCAGTGTGCTTAATTTGTAGATGGTATACAAGGGGGGGGGTGGCACGCACTCACACACACCCACACACACCCCCAAA
>JAODKC010000028.1:24292213-24305395 GCA_026777985.1 Mormyrops attenuatus
TCACTTTCATGTCTGGTCCCCCCCCCCCCCCCACCATTCTATCCGATCAGGAAACACTCCATGGAGGATACGGTCTACAAACAGTCCATCGCTAAACAGAGGGATTCCCTCATCGACCTCATATTCCAGAGCTGCAATGTGGTCAAGGACTATGTTTATAAAAGTGAATGCAATATTATAAAATGCAGGGAGAAGAAGCAGTTTGAGCATGATTTAGACTAAAATGAATGCACTGTGCTGATACTCAAATGGTGCATGCTTTATAATCTCATGAACATTTGAGTGCGTGCTTTTTTTAAACCTCATTGTCCATCTGCGGCTTCCTCACGTCACTAGAACATATGTTGCAGTTTCTCACTCACGGGAGACTATGCACCTGGAGTTCCAATAGCCCAAACCGGGCCTCGTTTTCTCAAACTGTTTGCATGGGCCTCTCTCTGTGTATGTGTGTGTGTAGCCACGGCACCCATTGCCAGCTGCCACATCTCCAGTCCAATACAGGCAGCACCACTGACGGTCCTGGGCCGAGATTGGTACGGTGCTACGTTCTTTCCGTCAGGCAGAGCCCCATGAGCGGGTGAGCAGATGGCAGAGCCCAGATCGCTGCTCACAGGCTACCACACTGCTCACTGCAGGCACCTCCGGCAAGTTGGCTGCCCTTATGGGCAGATTATATGCTTCATTGTCAACAGTGTGACAATCTGTCATAAACTCTTGCCTGTATTAACCGAAAACACAAAATAGTATCCTTAAAATAAATAGAAAATTGAAAGCCTCGGTTCAAAATCAGCCAAAAAAAAAAAAAAAAAAAACAGTACCAATAACATTCTACAGTCTTTTTCCTCAAACAAATTGGTCAAGCCTAAAGATTCTAGGCACCTGTGAACAATGAAGTGAAATTTCTCATTTTTGTATGTTATAACCACCTCCATATTTACCTAAGAGCACAGCAGTCATCACCAGCTGGTGTAAGTGCCCAGACTTAGGGCAGTTCATATCTTTTTTCCAGGTTATAGCCATGACTATATGCCTCATTGAAATACCAGAGCATGCTAATATCTTCTTTATAAGAAGACTACTTGACACTTGGAGTGCAAGATGGCGAATGTCGGTTTGTTGCCAAAGGTAAGGGCCAAACGAGCCCTGACCTGCTTGCTGCCATTCCGTTAGCTGTACATATCAGTTCCACGGACGTCCTCCCAGACTGGTTTCGGTGGATAAACCAGCTGGGAGGGAGGAACCCCTAACTGACGTGCTTCGTCATTGTGCAGCTTCCCCATCTGCACATTGCTTCTTTACTAGTGCCAAACGCTCCAAGCACAAAACAGTGGGCTTGTGTGTCAAAATTCAGCTATTGTACAGTGCAAATACAGATTGGGTTATTTTGATAATGGCAGTTTATTTTTGTTGATGTCAAAGCTTTTCGTAGTTTGCTAACAAATCAGAGCGGCTCAGGATGTTTCGTCGTCTCAGTGTGCTTGTGCAAGTAGTTATATTTTTATTAATAAAATTATTTTGTGGAAGCTAAATTGTGGCTATAAAATCATTTTAATGTCTTTCTTGGTTCTCGTCTGGAGATAGCATAAATGTGCCTGCCAGAATGTTTTGGATGGAACAAGATGTGCAGAGCGTGGGATTGTTGGCTATGCAACATACCCTAAAAAGCAGCTCAGTGGGAGAGGACTCAGTCTTGTAATAGGCCTTCAGAACACATCATAAAAACGTTCAGAAAATGAATACAAGCAACGAGATGCCAGCAGAGCTCCTTTCAAAAACATTATAAAACCTGATCAGTATTGCATCAGACACACATCAGCCTGTTTTGCTCCCCTAAACCACACACAACTGGCATCTCTGTGTACCCCTCCAAATGTCAACACATCATTTTGCTTTTCCTACTAAATATGGTGAGTGTGTAATTTTAGTCTGAAGTGAAAACAGCTGGGTAGGCAGCCAGAACTGTGAGAGGATCTGCATTGTTTCTGCCTGGTTTGCTAAGTGTTATGTCAGCTTAATTTGTCCAGCAAGGAAATCAATCATGGCAGTAACACACCTACCCCACAGCGGCCAAACACTCAAAGCTGTCCCGCGGTTTCCCTTCAGGTCTCTCTTTTACATCTTAGCCAAACTTATCCGAGCAGCACTGAATGTTATCTTTTGAATGAAGACTGCGCAAATAAATTTGATTTTTTTAAAGCATATTTTTCATGGCCCTCGTTGCAGCCACTGATCTGATGTGTGGAAATATTTTTCCTTAAATATCTACCCGACAGGATTATTCAAGGATTGTAGGAGTTATGCAATTCACTGATGATCAAAAAAAAAAAAACCCTTATAGGCAAACACTAATAAGATCTGTTCCTCTGTGTATTTAACCTACATTCTGGTTAAAGCGTTCTATCCACCAGAGCAGTCAGGATATATCATGGGCACTGGCTGCAGTACAATGAAAGCCTTGAAGGGTGAGCTCAAGGCAGAAGGGGTTTCTATCGCACCCCAAACATCTTTACTCCTTACAGAGCAAAGTTCGTTACAACAAAATTCAAAGTGCACCGCAGGCAGCACTGGAGGAAACACGAGCGCAAAGCCAGTGATGGATCTCTTAACATGCTACTGGGCAGAGGCATTGAGAGAGAGGTTTCAATTACTGACACAATAGGCAGATATAAAGCAGTCCATCACTGCACCATCTATCACCAAGCCCATCACCGCTAAAAACGTCCCACCTATCTCTGCGCGATCACTCAATATTTTTCATCTCCAGGCACATTTTTATGGAAAACAATTGTAATAAGGGCTGCAGGCAGAATACGGTCATCACCCCCCAGGCTGAGATCAACCGTGGCAGGTTAGGAGATCCCCTCTAAGACGAACACATCAAAGGGAGCTCTTAATTACAAAAACGCCGCTTACAAAAGCAAAATAGAGTAGGACAAAATGGAGAATGCGGAAGGCGATGCATCATTTAAATAAAAAGATAACATTGTGAAAATCAGGAGCCTTCACAGGTTTTGGCTCTCTGCATATCAAAAACTGCAGAACAGATGAATTTTCACCATCATTTTCAGTAACGCAGAAATATGAACCTTCAGTAAGCACTTCGTGGAGTATTACATTAGCATACACAGTGATTTCTGTATTGGTACAATTTCTATACAAAATGTCGTTCAAGTGAATGGTATTTAGGTTGATGTGTTTTTGTGTTCACTGCAAAAACAAATACAAAGAAGCTGATTAAAGATGCATTGTTGACCTCAAGCAATGTTGCCATTGCACCTGTAATGTGATTTTTGTTATTTTGTCAATTTAAAACGTTAAAAAAAAAAAGTCACTGCCTTGGTAGAGTCCTCTACAGTAAAGTATTTTTAGCTTTTAACTTGGGACATTGATACATGAGGCAGTGTGCCTTCAGGCATTTACCGGCTCACAAAACGTCATTGAAATCTCTTTCCTTTGCTCCTGATGCATTAATTGACCCCGTTTATTTGCAGCGAATCGAGAGCAAGGAGGAAAACACAATTTTTCCAGTAGCTTGGCTCTGAAATAGAAACATCCATTTAAGTCAGCAGATTTTAAAATGAGCAAGAATGTATTTTTATATGGCTGTAATCTGGTTATAAAGCCTTATTCATGGTAGAGTTAGAGAAACATAACAGGGACATATGGCAGCACAAAGGAAGGTGATTTGGCTGGCTAAAAACAAATCCTCAATAGGAATCCAATCAGCATTCAATCTGATTCCACACCCTACACACCAGCCAATCACCAGTGTAGCTGCACCCACAATCAATCACTGGCTGCCATCATAGATACATCTTGGCCAACCATCCAACAAGGTCAGACCTTATGAGCAGCTTCCCCAGCTTACGTGTACTCCACCATTAAAATGCTTGGGGAATCATCTGCTTTTCAATATTTACTTGCCCATTTACAACAGTAGGCAAGTTTAGAAAGAGCAACACCTGTCCATGGTTCCTGAGAAGACCAAATACCAGGAAGACATCAGTCCTCCATCTCGTCGCCTTTGGAGATAGTGGAATGAAGCAGCCATTATTCAGGCTGCCGATGACATCGGCCCAGGCATCCATCTGCCCGGGGTGGACTCTGCGCTGCATTATATCGATCTCCGTCACGGTCCCCGTCCCTTGGAGTGCCGCTCATTCTGTCCACAGCTAGGGGGTCCCTCCCTGTCACAAATCTCTGCATGGCTGTTCTGTCTCTATGGGGGGGGGGATTCTGTTTTTTTTTTTACTGCCACTGAGCATGTAAGCATGAGAGGGGTAGGCGGGGTGCAATTAACACCTGAGAGTCTCGCACCCACCATGCTGTTCTTGTAATCGAGGTTAAATGGTTACTTGTGTAAAGCAACACAATAAGTCTTTCTACAGATGGTACCGCGGGTATAGATAAGTAGTATTAGATTTGCTAAATCTTATTGATTAATTTAACCACAAAATTAATAGAAATAATCGAAATCCATTTTTAAATATAGTAAACAAACATAGATTTAATGAACAAAAACTATTTCAGAAAAACAAGTGATAATTATTCGTATAATCTATGAAGAGAGACACTGAGATGCTATTCAGGAGGTAAAACATTTACACACATTTGTTGCTAAGAGAAGCAAAAAGATCATATTTACTACACGTGTAAAATTTCCCAACGTGACCCTCATATTTCATAACGATGAAAGAGAATCCTTGAGCTGAAACTCCATTTTGCTTTAAGGTTTGTCTAAATCAGGGGTGTCAAACTCTAGTCCTTGGGGGCCGGAGCCCTGTGTAGCTTAGTTATTTCCCTGTTTCCCCACAAATGATTCAGCTTAAGATCTGTGTGGCCTTGGCCATATTGGATCCTGTTAGTAAATGTAGTGCATCAGGGCCAGCAGAAAGAGTTGAATCAGGTGTGTTAAATGAGGGGAAACTCAAAAATGTGCAGGACTCCTGCCCTCCAGGACTGGAGTTTGACACCCTTGGTCTAAATGGTGGTTTCATCCCAGTGCCTGGTTCCACATCTGCCTAAACACGTTCACAGTACACACATGCTTAGCTGGAACTGTCAGTAAGGTGCCTCTGGGAGATGATAGAGTCATTGCAGTCATTTATTCTGACAGCATGAATTATAAGCCACATTTTTATTCACTTAACTCATTCTCACAACCGCCCCCCCCCCCCCCCCACACACAGAGTTGGGATGAAATATTTACTTGCCTGTTCATATCACCCACCCAGCAAGAAAATCAGTGTTTGAAGTTCTCAAACAGTTTGACTTCTGTGCCAGATAAGCAGAATTTTCCCCTCCACATGTCACTCCGCTAGATGTCAGAAACCTTCACAGCATTCCTGCACATCTTCAAAAAGACCTCTAGGAGGCGGCGACTTCTGAAGGCCCGATTGCAGCCTCCTGAATGCAGCTGGCTATCCGCATACCGCGCCACTCAGATGCTCATTAATGCATCGCACGCTGCTACATCAAGCCCGCCTCCAACATTATCAAACCCACGGGGAGCGGGACTGAAGAAAAAGAGAAAAAATAAAATAAAAACACGGCAACGTGGTGGGAAGGGCGTTGGATCCTACCTTGGGTTTTGGTACAAAGGCTCGTCCCGGGATGGTGAAACAGTCGCGTACTTTGCAAAGGTACTGGCTCATGACAGACAGGCGGCTTCTCTGTCTGCTCCCGGTGCCGGCAGTCAGCCTCTGGATGGGAAAAAACCTCTGCGTGACCTTGTTTGTTGGCAGGACTGGCTAACAGGTTCACACATTCCTGGGGATAGCAGCCGCTGTGTCAATTCACACCACGCTCTGGGATGCTAGAATTCCCAGGGATTTGGACCTCCAGCATCACTGGCCTAAGTGCGAACTCCCTGACTGCTATAATGCGCGATGCCCCAGAGAGATGACCGGGAAGTGGGCCACCGCACGCCACACACGCTCCTGTCTCACCACACATCTCTTCACGGCTTCCGGCACCCTGAGCAAGTTGCATTATGGGAATTTAAAAAGCTCAGGTTTACAATTACTATACGACATTATTTGTTCATCCAGAGATAATATTCATGACTAGCATCTTTCAGATCTGCACGGCAAATACTCTGAATCATTCAAGTAGGACAACAACACTTCAAGTACAGAGGAGATGGACTCAGGGTAGAAAAACAGATGACAATACAGGCATATTACAGAAATAGTACAAAGCTCTATAAGACGAAGGCTGACGACACCTCGTCCCCCGCGAGACTGTGCCAGCTTTTCATAATGTCACACCTTTTCACCGAGACGCAGTCGTCACCAAATGCAGACGAAAGCAAGGAGAAAGAAACTGCACACACCTCCGCGACTTCCTTCTGGAAGGTGAGCGTCAGGCGAGTGCGTCCGAATGTAAAGGGACCGGTCCGGTCCGACATGGCCTCCAGCCACTTGATGATGAGGGGGGTGGAGACGCTGAAGGGGAGGTTGCCAATGATGTGCAGCTCTGGAGGTTCTGTTGCGGGGGGGGACCACATATACCAATTCTAATGACAGACTGTCATGGTACTGCAGCAGGAGGGTAGCATAATTCAGCATAGCCCATCGCTGTATATAGTACAGCGCTGATGCAAACTGGATGACAGCCCAAACTGGGCCCTAGATGCTGGGACACTCACCATCCTCCCATTTCCTGGCTATTTTTTTCGGAAAACCTCTGTCCAATCTGTAGGTCAGTATGTCACCTTGCACCATTCTCACTCTCCCTGGGGCAGCCTCCGACAGGAGCTGCAACAACAGCCGTCTAATTAGGACCCTGGTGCCCGACGGCCCAGCAGAATCACACACATAATGAAAGGAAACAGGGAAAATGAACACACTGTCACCGGACATGGCGAGGGCATGCCACTGTACTGCTTTTAAGCCATAAAATGTATATGTTGCTCTAGACGAGTGGAAAAAATTGAATGGGAAATCCCAGTGACTGCAAACATCACTGATTAAACCATACATTAATTCACTTGCATTTCTGCTTTCGCCATTTTTGTTGTTAACATTCTTTTTAAAAGAAGCTCACAGCATGGAATATTAATTTGCTGGATCTAAAATAGGATACTTCACTTAATGTTTTAAGGGAGCACAGCTCTCACTTACGTTGCCTCCCCTGTGGTTGAGAGAGAAAACTCTTAGTCTATCCAAGCATGTTAAGCGAACATAAGACCTGACTCCGGAAATTAACGGGAAATTGTTTCCACTTTGAAAGATGCATCAGCCGTCTTCCATTTCGGGTCCATTAGACAAAATGAAAAAGTGGATCTTGAATGTTCAGATAAAGCACACGCAACACCACTTCTCATTTTAACTGCAAATTTAAATGCATTTTATAGAATGCGTATCTGCATGTTGGATTAGGATTAATACTATTGCTGTACATTTGGTCATATAACCATATAAAATCCATAACAACACAGAAATCGGTGATATTTTGATGAGCCTGATCATTACAGACCTCAGTATAATAACCAGCTACAGATTCAAAAGGAGGGCTTTTCAACCAGATTAGTTGGTCCAGTCATCTGATAAGCAAGTAATCCCTAGTTATCTGCGACGCATCTTATCTGTGAATAATGGTAACTACACAGCTCTGAATAAAAAAGGCTGTATGGAATGGAGGGCAGCATTAGCGATTGAACACACAGCCCATTCAACAGCAACTTGCATGTAAAAATATGCTAATTTCTGCCCAAGAGTATACTGTGAAAAATGGCGATTTAGCGGCATTAGGCTAAAGCGTGAAACCAAACACCTGGGGAGCGGTGAACACAGAACAGCCCGCTCTACCACAGGCAGCCTACCTGCAGGCCCGGCATGAACCGCGCGTCCTTCTCCACCACCAGCAGGTCGGCAGCACCGGCGTTCAGAATGGACCGGGTCAGGCCCCCCGGCCCAGGGCCAACTTCACACACGTGGGCGCCCTTCAGGCTCCCTGCCTGCCGCGCAATTTTGTCTGCATGGAGACACAAAGGATCATGGGAATTCTGAAAAAACAGCTCATATGGTCACCCACCGCGATTAACTTTGGGGGAACAAAAAGCTGCAACACACACAGTAAAACACAGAAATGGAACAAAACATCCCAATACAGGCAGGGAGTCTGGTATACCATATGGCCAGTATGTGTTCTTTTAGCCAACAACAGTCTTATATGAAACTCGACAAATGCTTTTCAATTTGAACAATGGTTCTAAATACACCTACACACATTTCTGACACACATAATAGCCAGGTAAAGCAGGGGGGTTAATAGCTCTCCCCAGTGCCATAACCATCGCTGATTCCTCCATTTCCTCTTTGTGGCCCTCTGACTCACCCCCACCCTACCTAATTGCTGTAAAACACTGACTGCTGTATCAGGCTACATTGCTGATCCTGATGGCTCTGTCAAGCACCTCAAGGCAGCTGAACACCCAGATTTAACCGAATTCCCTCAATTGAGTCATTTTAGGTGAGGTGAAACTCAAGAACAGCTCACCTGTGAGTTTCATGTCCAGGAGAAAATTCTGGGAAAGTTGCCTCTCTGCCCGTAGGTTGTACAGCCGTATGATCTCTCCGACGGTCGGAAGAGGGGGCAGCCGGAAGGCTGCGATTTTGCCGGACGTTGCCATTTCTCAGCTGTTAATAAGCACATTGGTTTTACTGCAACTAAGATCACTGAAGTGCAAACTGGAACATCACAAAAATCATTAACTTGCAAACTGACAGGAGGAGTCATAGCTTATCAATGGATTACAGAGTTTAATGATCTTCATCTACTCGTATACACAGGGCTAACAGTACTGATTTCAAAAGCTGCAGTAACAGCCTCAGATTTATACATTACAATCACAGGTCTAAATTGCCACCCATCCATTTTCTGCACCCACATCTCTGTATTTAGGGTCACGAGGGATGCAGAGGTTATCCTGAAAGCCACAGGCGCAAAGCAGGGAACAACCCAGGATGGGACACCAACCCATCACAGGGCAAACACTCACACACACACAGCTCAGCATGTTTTTGGACTGTGGTGGTAAAGCAGAGAACCCAGGGAAAACTCCACGATGACACGGGGAGATCATGCAAACTCCACACACGGAACCCTGCTGGAGACTCGAACCCAGGTCCCAGAGGTGTGAGGCGACAGCGCTGAGCACTGCATCATCATTCCATGCTATAATATAGTCATTCTTCAAAATGATAGACATATATACAATATAATTGTGGCGATGTTTAATTATTTGACTATACATTTCAAATGTGTATCGACCTCTTTTACAAAGATTAGAATCCAATATTGTTCATGGGTTGCTGTGTAAAGAAAATCTATAAAGTACTACGGAAAATCTATGCTTACTTGCAAAGGATTGGAAAAAGGACTGTATCTGATTTAAAATACCAGTACAATACCAGTGATCTCTTCAGTTTAATCAGACCGCTTTAAACGGGTGCTGTATATAGCACAAATCTCTAAACATAAATCAACAACATTTACATATGGACATAACTCGTGAAATCTTGAATAAGAGATGTTCCGTTATAGGTAAAAAAAACGCACATATTTTATCCCTGAAGACCTAGGAAACGTTCTTAAATAAGACTCATATTATGTTAAAAGATACACGTAACAGTACTGTGAACCATCGCCCCCACGTGGTCAAATCAAGTACATCGTTCAATCAAATAGAAATAAAATACTTTCATACGCGACGCTCCTATAAAAACATACACGTTACTGACCGAAAATTAAAATAATAATAATTGGCCATTTTGTGATATAACCAATTTACCGATACACTGAGTAATTGAAAATTAACATATTGTTACACAGACATTCTGAGAGATAGGCGCAACACTTGATAAACTATCTGAAACACTACATATTATTATTGCTAATAAAACAACAACAACAATAATAATAATAATAATAATAATAATACGTTAAAACATAAAAATGCCAGTTTCCTCAATAAAGTTTTCTGATTCAATGTGGCTGGACAGTTCAAAGGACAGACAGTCCTGCCATGCATAAGTTAACAGAAGCGCTGTCATACAAATTGCGGCAATAAAACACCACAGCTAAAACAGTCTGTAACAGAGTACCTTTGCAAATTTATGGGGAGTTCCAACCTGTCTTTTACTTTGTTTGAGGTAGACAACTGAACTCTAAACTGCTTAACGCTAACTAAACTTACGGCATGCGGGGTGCTGAAGCCCCGATAATTACTTCGCCTTCATACTAAATACACATTATTCCAGCGATGATTTTATTTTCTGTAACAATCTTGGAACAACATGTGCCCAAAACGCCGTTAAATCAAAGAAAATACAATAACGTGTTTCTCACCAGGAGGATGATGTTCCGCTTGTAAGAGGTAACGTCACTTAATCGACAAGATTTTACCCAATAGCGTTTAAGACAGAGTAAACCACTTCCAATCGGTTAAGGAAGGGCGGGACTTCCGTTTACCCTTGAATCGGTAACCTACCCAATGACATTCCAAAACCACTAGAGGGAGTCACGACATCTTTTTAGTCATATACACTGGTGGCACTTAAGAAGGTGTGTAGTATTAGGTAGGAAACACTTTCCCCTCTGAACCTTTTCAAAGGTAGACAGTTCAGAGAACCATCGCTAAACAGGTCTGTTGTCTTCCTGTTAGCTTTAATGAATCTGATCTTTCCCTTTGGCCTGCCTTTTTAAGGTGTTTTCCCCTAAACAACTGCCACCAAATGGATGTTTTTGGTTGATGCTTTATACATTCTGGACACTAGTGTGTGAAAATCTCAGGAGGGCGACTGACTTTTTGCGTACGGTAATCACACATCTTGGCCCCTCTAATGCTTAGCTTAAAAGCAAGTGAACCTCGAAAACGAAAATTAGTTGCAGTCACTTGATTGGCCGTTTAGGGGTTTAGGTTTTATTAACAAGCAGGTGTACCTAATGGACTGGCAACCGAGTGTAGTACGTAATTAAAAAAATAAATCGAAACCTACCGTTTTACATAGGTCGTCTATTACTCATTTATCTATAAGAAATCCATGATTGTTTACTTTCGCAAAACATTGGAAAATTACGAATAAATAAAAAAATTCAGTCAATAAATATATTATGTTAAAGATCCACAATATAAAAGTGTAAACGTTAAATAGTATAGGCTACTAAGAGTACAAGAAATTTTTATAAACTTTTTCTATAAATATATATTTCAGATACATATTACATATATATGTATGAGAAAATAAGGTGATTTTGGTTTGAGTGAGTGTATATTATACATGCAATTTCAATTTTTCATGCAAGCTAAACAGAATTTTATGGAGACATTCACCTTTACGTAACATTAACCATGTCCCTGTTTTCATGAAATATTTTTAACCTATGCTTACCATGAATAAATTATATTCTTACCCTTCACAAATACAGAGAGATCAATATTCAAATCAGGACGTGTCAGGGACAAACATATATGGACTTTGGGCACACTTAAACACCGCCATATTTTAACTACTACGGCGTTTATTTTCCTGGTTGCAAAATCTGCATGGTTTGCAAGGGGCTTGACTCATGAAAAACGATCTCATCCTCATCAGTGTGTCAAAATCTCTCCTTGTTGAAGTGGAAGCGCAGTCCCCGTAGTTTTGAAGTTGAGTGGGTGCTGCACATTTTGCGGATGACCTTGGAAATGGCTTTGGGTCCACACAGGAACACACCGATGTTGCTGCTATGGCAACCAACAGAAAAAAAAAATCACATAAGATGTAGTTTCAGCAGGACCAGATGTCCAATCTATCTCCCTATCTATTTCCTGGCTGTCAGTCCATTCCTCTTGCTAGACAGAGCTATCTGTCTATACCATGTGACACCAGAGATGTGTACTGTACAGAACAAGAACAAGCAATAGCTCTTGTCTTCTGCCACCATCGAGTTATGGTTCACATCCATTTTGAATCCCTATTTGTGTCACTTACCGAACCCACATTAAGTCACCATTTCGTCATGAAAGAGATGCAATGCAATGCCAACAGGATGGTGGCCGGGCAAAAAATATACATGAGTATCGCCACAAGGTGGCGTATTGTCACTAATAAAACCGTATTGCTCATCTTATTTCGGTGATTTCAGTTGTGCATCTGCTGTAATTTTATTGATGTGTGCGTTTCTTCCTTTTTACTAAATTGTTTTCATGTTTTTCATCCTCATTTGGTGCTTCAGATGATATTTCTTTCTTGAGAAAACAATTATTTGAAAAATGACTTTACTGCTAACTACGGCTAACAAGGGTCAGCACAGCGGCTCCGGACAAGGGGTCTGGTGCCGCAATAAAAGGCCAAATATGCGGCACCTTTCCAAATGCAGCGTTACAGTTTTTCATCTTTTGGGGTGAGAGAATGTACTAATTGAATGCTGTTGAACCTCCTTCCTAAAAGCATGACTGTATCTGAGACGCATCAGAAATTCCAGGGACAAAATGCTTTGATCCCACAGGAGGGCGCTTCCACCTGGGGGGGGGTTACTGGAACCTCAACACAATGCCTGTATTGTGTGGCCACCACACACCTGTAGCACCCTTTTGGGGGGGCTGTTTGTGTTGGGTGTAATTCTCCAGGGTCAGACAAGTTAATTTACTAAACACAAACACATAAAAAAAAGAGCGTGCCGACAGGAAGGATTAGATGTTTCATTTTTCATCTTGCACCCAGTCGTAGTCCTTGTAATCATAATCCAACAGGTATGAGAAATGATTCGAATGCAGGCTTACGTCCAGAAGGTTGTAGGGTCAAGTCCCAGGAGATTCCCTGGACAGGATACTTACCCTGAACTGCTCCATTGAGAAACAGACATAGGTAACATGATATAGTGAAGAAACAGGTGTGCAGGGAGAAATGAGTGAGCAGAAAAGGCTCAGCTCTGGGTTCTCGAGTTGTTGATCAGAGTCATCAGACTTACCATGTTTTACGTGGACTTTCTCCTATGGTGGATGGTTTCACTGCACAGGAAAGTATAACAAAGAGACATATCTTTCTGCCACCAACTGTGTGTGTGTGGGGGGGGGGGGGGGGGTTTTGCCCATACAAATCGGGACAAATTTAAAAATGAACGGCATTTTTTAGGGGGCCCCGACAAAAGGATTTTTTGGTTTCAAAGGGCAAATTTAGGGCAGAAAAAATTTAA
>JAODKC010000028.1:24310573-24328917 GCA_026777985.1 Mormyrops attenuatus
AGTCTCCTTTGCTCGAGGCTAAACAGATTCAGCTCAGCTAACCTCTCCTCATACGACATTCCTCTAAGACCAGGAATTATTCTCGTAGCCCTACGTTGCACCCTTTCCAAGGGTCCCAAATACTGATAACGTTCCTAAAACCACTACAACAGAGGTAGTGTAATCTGTAATTTAAACGCCTTTCAAGTACTTATAAAGTGATAAATTACACAAGTACATAAACCACACCAGCAATAACAGTATCACATGTCAGAGTTAAGTATCTGTGATATGTCTAATATAACAATGTTACTGGGGAAATATTTCATACTTAGTACAATCTATAGACAATAATAGTATTTACATTGCATGACGATCGCCTGAAATGTATTATATATTAATTAGTGCATATTATTAATGCAACTATTTTGCATGTATTGTTAAGTGATACTGTCTGCTTTAGTGTTGGGGCAAAGAGTTGAGTTTAGTCTATGGTGGTGAGAGTGTATATGAGCCTATAAAACACAATTCTAGACAACACAATTAAACAAAACCCATAATCCTTTGTGAACTAGTTTGGTAAACAAAACCGACTTTCCGTGTTTGTAATAAAAACTGATATGGTACTTACCACCATAAACACAGACACTCCTTCATTAATGATCAAGTTCATATTGAGATATTCCTCAATCAATTTGATTGCTGCACTAAGCCCAGACTCATCCTTCTGTCCTATACAAATATCACCACGGATGCTTATCTACCCTTATACCCTTGAACTTTTAAAGGAATGTAGAATGTAGACCTCTGGTGGCCGCCAACGGTATATTCGTTTGATTGTGAGTCCTACAAAAACGTACTGTACAGTAATACAGGCTCAGTCGTGTTGTGATTCTGTTTGTAGTATTTATTTTTTTTATTATTATTATTTATTATTGCCGTAGATCTAGCGAAATAGATTACACGATTAAAAGTAAGCCAATATATACAACTTGTCCAGAGACATTACTTGCTAGATATATAATAGGCTAGGGTTAAGTAGTCCGCACCCACGTAAGGTAAGCTATTTCCAAACGTTAATTTAAATTTTATAATAGTCTCTGCCTAACTTTCAGGCAATCAGAAAGTTGATTAACCCTGACCCGGGCAGATTGATTCAGTGTATTACACAAATTAGGCCTACAAATTACCACCTGATATTTTTTTAAAAACAGCTGTCCTTAATTGACAAAAACAGAGGAGCGACTTTGTAATATTGATGACAACCGACTGTCCTCCTAAAGTAATAATTAAAAATATGTTTTTCGCAGTAAGTTAGTCTGGGGAGAAAAACAAAGCGATATCTCATCTTCTAAGATGTCATGCTGTAGCCATGGCAACAGATCTTATCAGTTCAGTTCATTTCTAATGTGGCTATTAGTGAGTAGCTGGTCGTTCTTAACGTAATTAGCTTAATTTTAAGCTAAAATAACAACTGCTCACTACGCTTAGCGGGTTTTTTTTTAATACTGCGTGCTGAAAATGTGGGTTACCCAGCGCAGCAGTTAGCTCTGGTGCGGATCAGCTGTACAATCACGTGGCGGTGTCCGGGGAAGATAAAACCCAAAAATATACATTAGCAGCGACGTGTGGGATTTCGTAAATGGCTAAACAACGTCGTAATATTTTCGTATTAAGGGAAAATACTGGGCTTTTACAGCTACTAGTGAATTGGGGTTTGCATGCATTCATACAACCCAAGTGATACGTTTGGTGCAAACAATTACATCGTATATGTAGGAAGTCATTCGTGTATTTAAATATAATGTATTTTTTTACTTTGGAAGAAAAAAATCTGACCGTACTTTGTACACAGTCAATATTTTGTGCCCTGTGACAGATCTTAATATTGGATGTCAGAAAGTAAGAAAGATGGAAGTGCAGACAAAGGTGCACTGATTGTATGAAATGTGTTTTTGTGGCTACATGTTTTTACTTTTTAAAGACTCTGTAAAATGTTTCTGTAGATGAAAGTGTATGGGATGGAAATAAATACCTAAACCTATCTTGGGGAACATTTTGGCTAAACCGTTTCAAAGTACTGGTATTCCTTTCTCTTTCGCTTGATTTTAGGAATGGCAGAATTATGGCGTTTAAATACCAGCAGTCCATTTTCCGTCCTTGTTAGCTTTAATCCCGATTGCTGCCTTCGTAACAAACTCCAGGCCCAGAAAACGCGTCTACAATGAGATTGTAGTGGGTCTGACGTGGGTTGGGTCAGGGGTCATCCCATTATGAAAAATGTTGCGGAAACCGAATCTCTGCACTAGAGGTGAATGGATTTTCATTAGCGTAGTTTGGTTTTTAATGTCTGCTACAAATGGCCGTACACTAGAGGGCAGTGTTGCTTTGCACCAATCCAACATTGGACTCTTCTCCTCTTTTCGGAAAGGTTAGTTATAACGTGCATAGCTATAGATCAAATACTTACCTTACCGAATGTATTTCCAGTACTTAAGACCGTATGTTAATACACTTCTAAATACTTAAAAAATTCAGTTAATTTCTGCAACGTCCATTAAATTGAAATGGTACTCCAACAGAATGCCCAATTCAACGAAACACTTCAAGGCTGGATTGCGCCTTGTTAAGAAAAACTCAAAGGCTAAATGATATTCAGGGCCATAACCAGAGGTGGGATGATTTGCAATGCCGCAAACAGAAGCCTCTCTTTTTGAGAACCTTAATTTATATTTTCAGGATTTCACGCACGTCTCTTCAAAACAAGATTCAGTATGCGCGCTTACAACATTAACGTGTGCAATAACGTTCATGAGCATGTTGCACTTACTGAAACCAAAAAGCTGTCCTATCTTAAATTGCCATTAATAACCAGGCATTTTTATATACAATATAACATTTATTTACCAGCCTGAAGAATACTTAGTTACTGCCAATATAAGATCATTAATTTGATGATGCATGGAATAAGCAAACCTTTATCCATAATGATTTCTTGATTGATGTAAACAGCGTCAATGGCATCAATGTATTCTGTGGCTTTCAGTGTGAAATTACGTTTAAATTATTCTCTGTAGTATGTTAACACTATTTGGGCATATCAAAATCGATGAGTACATTAATATATAACATGGGAGTAAACAGAAATATTCTTATATAGGGTTAGCAATGACTATAGAACGGTAAAACTTTAACATAAAATAGGGAACATGTGTATTGATAGTTAAACCATCTTTGCCGCAAAATTGACAGTGCATCATACCCGTCAGCCGTAAGATTTTATTTTCATCAGGCTGACATGCGTCGGCCTCCGCTGAGGCCTGATGTATGGGAGAGATCATATCTCACGGCGGTGCCGAGACTCGTGATCTCACATGGCGTTGGAGGTCTGGGCAGAGTCGCTGCGGTCAGCTGCTTTTACGTCTAGGTGACTGGGTAGATTAGAATACCTTTACGCGCTTGGCTTGTCTCTTACCGAATTCCACTCCGGGTACAGCGCAGGGCTCGAAGCGCTGTCATGATGAATTTAGAATATGTCCCTCCAAATTTTAGATAGCAATGTTATATGGAGAAACGTGCTGAGCGGGCTGTCTGGCCACACTGAAGCAGCAACCAAAACATGCTAAAATGACATGACAACAAGCACCCGGTTTCTTACTATAGAGTAAACATGATCTTCACATGTTTTCCGCCTTCTACCATCCTGTATAGCACTTTTAAAGAATACAAGAGGCAAAACAACTTTCCAACCGAACTGTGAGATTGGATTTTCTGACCATCAAGACGACACGTACCACAGAAAGTGGTTTGAGGAGAAGGCCATTCTCGGTGAGCTTTCTGGGCTGCTCAGAGGTACGATGCAATGTCTGCTATTTCAGTATGAAAAAAGCTTATTGATCAATTTTATAAACCTTAAAACTGAAATTCAATGCCATTGTTTTGGTTGCTTGGAGCAACACTATTCATGTATAATATTGCATTGTGTCCTTTGTTCCTTTTTTGTTTTCGTAATTGTTGACTTTATAACATTGTTTTTTGTTTCCTGAGTGTGTTTTTCAAATAGAGGTACTCATCTGCGATTGCAAAGAGCCCATTTTTACTGGTTCACCCCGTGTCACTGGCATCTCTTTGCTTCAGTTCCCCAGATTTTAGGTGTTTATTTTTATTGTACTTGTTTCTGGACTGCTTAAGCTCACAATGGCGGAAAAACAGAATAGCCAGAATACAAGGACTAAGGTATTAATGCCTGTATTTATAGAGGACTGCTCTAATTCTGTGTGCGCCATGATACAATAGCATATGTGCCCAAAAAACACCTTGGGGTGAAATACCTAACAACCTCTCTATCCGACTGTTGTTGTAAATAAAGATACCTGTTTTAATATTCCTCCAATTTCCTCTGACGGTGCCTTAAGGGAATGATTATAGATGCAGTTTTTGGCCAGGATGGCGGTGAGATGCCAGGTTTGGTCTCTGCCCATGAAAGAAACCCTGGTCAGTCGAGTTGTCATGCGATTTCACGTTTTCGCTTTGTGTGTTTTTTTTTTTTATTATTATTTATTTCCCAGTACGGCTTGGAAGTGTTTACACCTTCAAGGTGGCTGGACTGAACCTCACATCAGTCAATTAGCAAATCAAACATTTTCTGATGATTCCAATTTAGTATGGAGTCCTTGGCTCCCTTTCTTCCCCCCCCTTTTAGATTTCCACCCTGACAGTGACAAATTACTCCTCTGCTCGCTGAGATTGGAAATTAAAAGCATTTAGAGTTCCTCATGCATTTATGCTAATAAGAAAAGCAGATATGATTTGCATGCAAAAGAGGGCAGAGTCTGAAAGCTCATCATTTTTTTCCACAGCTCTAGTGTTTCTTTGCTTTTCATTTTTCTGTGAGCAAAGGAAAGTACACTGTGTATACACTTCAAAAGTGACATTTCATGCATCAAAGTTCAGTTAAACGCCAGGAATCCTATTATAGACTCTGAAATTTTGATTGATTTATTTACACAGAGGCCTGCCTAATATCCTGGCTGCTTTAAAGCCAAATTAAGGACATTAAGCAGGTTGGAATATTAATTGAGTGTGCGTACAGCGGCCTTTCAAAGCCACCTGAAATGCTGAAGACTCGGGATTGAAAATGCTGCTCGTGCTGGAACCTTGGATTTCTGAAAGCCTCGCATCGTTGTTAGATGGAGCCACTGGCCCTTTAAAAATAACACAACAGCTTCCGGAAATTTAATGGCACTAAATCAAATCTACTGATAGGTTAACAGCGAAGAAGTAAATCGGCACATTCTCACAGTCTGCCCACCTAAAATATTTGTTATGGTCAGATTCTATGTATCTTTTGATGGGATCCTCCAGCACAGGTGTCTTATAAACACACACCAAGGGCATGCGGAGGGGAGGGGGGTCTTAGTTAGTCTGCTTTTCTGATAGACATCTAATTAATTTCATCCATGATGAATCACCAGGGCTTCCTGCAGACATGCTGTGTAAACTTTGGCAGATACAGTTGTGCTGTAGTTGCAGAGCTGACATCTCAGAGATAAGCTTTTGCAGAGAATAGCTGTATTTTTAAATCATTTGTCTATTTGGTTGGATAATAATTTCAGTCTAAGTGGTATAATTTCATCGTTTACACCATTGTTTTGTTGACAGAGATGAAAATTGTCAAGATTCAGTTTAAAGGAAATGTAGCTTTTTCATCAATTAACGTCTCTAAAGGTGAACGTGACTCTAAATGTTGTACGTGAGAATTCTGAATATCATCTTCCTCTTTTCTAGTAATGTCCAAATTTTATGATGGAAATACCTGGTTATTTTTACACCATAAGAAATCGACCTGGGGGATAGTACAAAAATAAACATGGCTTATCATGCAAATTGGAAAAATAGTTAAGAAAGCGCGGTATTTACATCCCAGTGAAGTGTCCAAAACCTTTTGATATGCTAATCCAGCACGCAACAGCGCAGCCAAGCAGAATACGCACCACAAAAGGCACTGAATGCTACGTCTCCGTAAGCAACCCATTTGCAGGGCTATTTTCTCTTACCGTTACTGTATAAATAGATACCATAAAAAACAAATTCAAGATTAATGTGCTTTTGCAGGGCCGTGGCTTTAGCCAAACAGATTTTCTTTGATTGAATGTTTAAAGCTGCAGCAGTGACACGTCTCTCGCAGTTTGTCATGTCACGCCGTTTCAAGAGGGAGAAGAGCGTGGCAATTAAAACTCAGGGACGACGCAATAGAAAGGTAGCATTCATTAATGATCGTCTGATATGAATTAATTATCGTAGCCTGAAAAGCACGCCGCTGCGCGAAGCCCTCAATTAAGCCCCTTAATTAAAGCCGTCAATGTTGGAATAGATAAATAAATAAATAATGCATGGGCATATTTGTTAAGGTTATAACTCGCTGGGCTGAAGTCGGGGGGGAGTCGCGGCGCGTCGTGCGTCTTCGGCGTCCCGTCGCAGAAGAAAGGCTCTTTTGTCGAGCGGCGACGCTCTTAGCCTGAAATGCCCTTTCTGTCACTCTTGACAAATCTTGGCACCTCTTATAATGTTGTGAAAGCCGAACGATCCTTTTAATGCTTAGGGGGCGCTATATATCGGGAGGGCCGATGCGGTTCGTTTACGTCGGTAACACTTCTGTGGCGCGTTTTTTTTCCTACAAAATGATAAACGCCCTATTTATCTAAATTCTTATAAAATTAGGGTGAACAAATGGTTCATGCAAAGTGCTCGCATCTTGCATTTCATAATTCACGTGTTTACTTATCAGTGACCTTATAATGGATAAGCTGTTGGAAGATGGATGCATAGATGGAAGTGTTAATTTTTAATTTGGTGTTGTGGATTAATCTGTGGCTATGTGGCTCAGTGGTTAGCGATGTAAGCTCACCTCTCCTGCATTCCCGGACATGGCTGTGTTTGTGGAGTTGGCATTTTCTCCACATGTTTGTGTCTTTCCTCTGGGTGCCCTAGTTCCCTCCCACAGCGCAAAGACATGTGGTTTAGCTGAATTAGGGCCTCTGAATTGTCTGTAGTGTGTGACCTGGACTGGTGTCCTGTCTGACTTGCTTCCTGGGGTTTGCTTAAATCTCACCATGTCCCTGCATTGGGTAAATGGGTATGGAAAATGGATGGATGGATGGATGGATGTAATGGAACATTCAATGTTGCCTCCACTGAACCAGTATCAAGTATATTGTTAGATGTTGGTTGTGTGTGTATGTGTGTGTGTGTGTGTGTGTGTGTATGTGTATATGTATATATATATATATATATATATATGTGTGTATGTATGTATGGTGCATATATATGTTTTTTCTAAGTCATGTCTATTTAGCCTGTACTCTGTGTAGTTAGAAATCCGACAATTTTCAGAAGTGTCTTATACATACATACATCACCCATTCACCCATTCATTATGATTAAAGCGTAACTCTTACAGATATACAAGAAGTACTACATAACAGCAGAGGCACGAGTGTTGGTGGTATATGGCCTGTAGTGCTGGAGTCATGCTAGTACTTGTAAGTATTTCTCTATCTAGATTTTCCATGCAGAATTTACCCATAGCTTTTCAATCTGTTGATAAAATGTTTCATTCACACTCTTGAATAATTGGTGATGATTTTGAATCGGGGACGACAAAAGTTAGTGCTTGAAGAGCTGATAGTGATAGCATTCGAGGAACTGTTGGTAGATAAATGTGCTTATTTCAAGGCTATTCATCCAGGCGGAGTGAGATCTAGCCAGTCCATCCCGATACAGCAAACAGCCCGAAAATGCAGAGGCTTTAAAACCTGCAACTGACTACTAGTGAAAGTAGACAGTGTTTTAACTAATTACTTTATGATAATCCCTCAATTTGGGCATAGTGGCATTAGTAATCATCTCAGAGATGTTGCTTCTTAATTGATTAGCATTATGCAGTGAGGAAATGTCCCGCCTCTCGGAACACCTGCTCCTCTCACCCCTCGAAAGAAACCATTTCATCTTAAATATGTGTGATACATTATGTGAGTATAGGTCAATTTACAGTGGTGCCGTGTGACATTTCTGAGGCACAAGGGTATAACGATAGCAGACACGACGGCCTGCATCTTAATAAACAACAAAATCGGCGAGAACACATCAGCGTATTGAATATATTATATATCATATCACATTGTATATCATTCCGAGCAGACGTGTTAACATTCCGGAGGGATCGCACGTTGTTGGTATTCAGCAGGCAGGCCGCCCTTGTGGGAGACTTCCCTTTTCAGGCGCCGCACAGGGGGGAGCCGGTTTTTAAGCGAGGCAGTCTCAGTATCCTTTTATCTTTTACTGAAGGTGGACCTTTCACTTAAACGAGGACTTGGCATCATGGGAGATGCTGAAACGGGGAGGCTGTCGACCGCACCCATTTAGTTTCTATATATGATCATTTAAATAGGCCACCGCATACATTAGGTGGCGCTATAGAGCCACCCTTCGAACCCGCATTAAGAACACCGCTTTGGCTTAGCGACGTGCCTGTCAGTTCTCTTTTCCCTGTGCTGCACATTAAAAGTGGACAAATGAAAGGGGGTGGGGGTGTTAAATCGAGCACAATGCCGGTGAGGGACACACACCGGGCCGCGAGAATCTTTCTGTTTATCTCCGGGAGGCGAACGCGCGTTAGTCCCTGACAAACGAGTGGAGTCACGGACGCCTCCGCAAACTGGCAGGGCAAATGGAAGCAATCGGGCCTCAGCGCTCAGCGGTGCAGATGTGACCGGGCTGCGGCGAGCGTCTAGACAGCTAAACGATGCCGGCCTCACAGGGAGTCCATTCGCATTTCTCTCACGCCGCCGCCAGGAAGCGGTACGTATCGCTGACCTGTGTGAGAGACCATCAGCTTCCAATGACTCTCTTACCTGCGGGGGATTTCAGCTTTGTCTGGCTTTATGTCTTGCACTCCCCCCCCTTCCCCCCCAGCCGCACCCCCAGCGGCCATTAAACGCACATATATCCGTGTCACAGGGAGCCTGTCAGGAAAATAGGTAGAAAGTTGTTTGCTGTTACGGCATTCAGTGTAATAAATCATTCATCAGAAGTTGGCCAGACGAAAGCCTATTTGCCACGTCCAGATGACTTAACCTGGTGCTGGCTAACTGCCTTGTGGTTGAATGAATAATGTTGATCTTAATGGGTGGAAGGCTTACTGCCTCTCCTGTGCAGAATCTGGGGAATAGAAAGAGCAAACTGGGAGTTAATGTACCGGCCCTTCACCGTGGAAGCTCACGTTGGCAAACTGAGTGCTCTTCACCCAAGGCCAAATGGCTTCACGGAGACACCATAATTATCCACGCCCAACGAATCAATTAGAGCTAAACTCCATTGTTTCGAGATGAGATCTGAGCATTAAAGATTAAGAACCCAAAAATATTAAAAAGTCATGCGTTCGAGAACACATTTAGAATATTTATTGTTAACAAATAACACAGAATTATTTATTCATATTCGATGTCCTCTTGGCACAGAATTCAGGTTAATCTTGCCAGTTTTACGTGTGGTGTAAATATGCATTCCCTCTTGACTGTTGAATAACAATTTCTGGATCTTCTGTCAGTCCAGTGCTGTGGCTTGTGGTTTCCTGCTCTACTCGTCTGCTTGGGAAAACAGTCGGATTCAAGATATCCTGAATGTCGAATTTACAAAGATGTTCAAAGCTGTTGTTGGCTATGAACTGCCTCTTTTTCAAAATCCATCCATACAAGAACGATAGAGAAGCCTAACACTGAGAAAAAGGGTTAAGATTTTTTTGAAGCGCTGTTCCCTAATTAAAAGGTTTCTATAGTAACTATGATGTTAGTCAAAACGTGTATGAGTAATTATAGCAAGCTATCTAAATTACTTAGGGAAAAGGTCAATGAGCTAGCCAAAATTACTAATCCTGAGTTATGGTCATGCCTAGCAAACACTCCTGTGGTGCTCTCTGATTGGTCTAGACACTTGGTGTTTGAAAAGTGTTTGCTGAAACTAATTGATGAGGAAAAGGGTTTTCTTGAGCACCGTGTTAATGCCATGTCTCTCAGGCAATGCGAATTCGTATATGTTCCCTAGTTTCTGCAGAAGATTATATTTGAGGAGGCTGCTGCTACCTTATCTTAATTTTACCAGTAATGTGTTGGATGTAGCTTCTTAACTGGACCACAGTCGTGTTATATTGTCTCAGGTTACCTCAGTGTGAATCCTTTTTAATATAAAAACCTCTGTCTCCAGATTCTCCATCTGCAGAACTGTAGTACCAAGGTTTATATTTTGCGTCCAGAACAGAAATTCCGGCATAGCAGAGGGTGACTGGAGCCAGCTATTTTCACATCGCTTTTCTTTTTTTAATCAATGGGTCTATTGCCGACAAGCATTTCCCCATTTTTCCAAATTTTCTGATGGAGTAAATCGACCCTCGGTGGAGACGGTGGTTGCCCTTTACCTTTGAGGTTGGATGTTGTTTCTCTCTTGGGTAGATTAAGGTCGAGTCCATTTGGCTTCTATTGTGCATCCAGGAGTCAAAAAAAAAAACAAACGGGTCCTGAAGGTTTTTGGAAATCAGGCTGCTCTGAGAGCTTTTTCGATGCCTCCCCAGTGGTTTGGTAGGCCGGCGCTGGAGTAGGCTCAGAGATGTATTCATAATGCCGGCTTGACAGAAGGCCTGAACTCACCAGCCTGTTCTCAAGGTCCGCTCCGTCTCAGCCTTCTGCCATGCGTTAAACTGAATCTATAAATTAAGTGCAATCCGGTTTCTTTGGTGCCCATTGGGGACGATCCCTGACAAATGCTTCCCGCTGCACGTAGCGTTTTCAGAACACATACATAGATCAATAAATCATGCTACGGTTTAGCCGCGCGCGGTTCACAACCATGGGAATCTTTAAATAAGCATCATCATACTTCATCAATATTAATGCCGTTTCAAATGTCAAGGATTGCATAAAAGTGTGTTTATTGGTTAATTGACTTTTCTTTTACTGAAGTCGGGTTCAAGGTTTCCGGGATTCCAATATTTTTAAGCCCCAAATTAAGACTTGCACCATACACAGTGAAAAATAGATTAAGGAATTTATGTTGAATTACTTACTTTCTGCCTTGATCACTTAAATGGTGGACTTGGATCAATATAAAGCAGAGGGTGGATTGTCGTTGTACACGGTATAAAAAGTATGAGTGGAACAGGGCTGCTGAAAATGTGTCATTAATTCACACTTTCTTTCTTAGTTAGCTTTGCGTACAAGCTATGCTCAACTTCAGCTTCGGTTAATGAGAATAAAATGCTAAGAAACGTCCTTCACAGATTTAAATGGAGGCAAAATACACTGCGTTTCCTCCTCTTTCAATTGAAATTACGCTTATCAGGCACCTCACCTCTCCAAAGGTGAAAGATCTCTTTAAGAAGTCAGGCAGTCCTTTTTTACATAATTGAGAGGAGTTTTAAATTAATTGTATAATTAATCTTGTCAAATTAGGCTTAGGAGAAACCAGACCCTATATTAGGCATTCTGGAAAATTCCAAATTGCTTTAATGCAGAATCTGGTTCCGGAATGCACTTTGTTCTTTTGTGATAAAACGAGAGAAGTTTTAACGGCAATGAAAAGAGTAAGCCATAATAAACCGTTATTAGCCCTTATCACGGCTGCTGCTTGATGTAATTAATTTCCCTACGAAATATGTATAGTGGTTTTTAAGAAGGCAAGGGTTATGTCATTTATATACGTAAATGAAAACAAAAAGCATGGCTTTTAGAGTTAGGCAAGTGCTAAATACATATCCAGGGTTAATATGTGGCGCAGGGTTAATGAAACGGAGCTCAGACCCACACATTCGTGGTCCAACTGGTAAAGCTTGTGTTTTGAAAAAACATAGGTCTGACAGTAAGTAGTATCAAAATATGCAGAAATGGATTATGCTCAGACGTAGAATGTTCCCCACGTATTTCAGAATGGGGACAATTTCCTTTCAGATTGTTATTCAAAATGTTTCATTGTTAAGTTTGAACTTCCTGTTTTTAAGTGAATGATTTTTTTTTCCTTCTTCTCTATACTGGTTAGTGTTACACTGACACTAAAGCGTAGAAACAACTGTCTGCGTGATGGCGGATTGTAAACAGCGCCCCCCTTGTGGCGCCGTGAAAAATTACAGCCCAGTAATAACAGGCCACTACACAGCATGCGCTGTGTCCGCCAGACATTCCGGAGATTCCTCATCAATGTGGGACCTATTGGACACATCTGCGCTTTGGACGCTCCTCTCGGCAGTTCCGTCTTGGCAGCCGGCCCGTTGGACCCGAGCTGGGGAGACTGGGCCAGATGCTTGTTTGGAGAGGTTGCACAAGTACACACACACACACACACAAACAAAATGGTGTTCAAACAGAATCGCTGTAAATGGCACACATTATCACCTTATTAAAAATGATGAAGCTTCTCTCATTAGTTCTGCCAGCATCTTCAAAAGGCGGCCCACGAGGACGGAAGGTTAGATTATTAATCTCTGTGGTGCCGAGCTGTTGTTTGGAAGTCGCTCCACAGGAAGTTCTGCACTATAGACGTACACCTTCACAATCGCTGCCTGTAATCAACCTCAGAAATACGTGTCGGTGATGTTTTTTGACGTGAGGTCTCTCTTTACTTCCTGCTTAGGCTTATCACAAATCCCCTCGGAGTATCGGTTGAACCTGACATCTTCTATGGATGTGTCAAGGCGCTGGGGTTGCAGTGCATAGCAAAATGATCTTTAATGCACCCTGGAGGATTGAGCCGTAATATACATAGCATCTCTTCTTGGCTACCTCAGTGCTAACACAACCTGCAAGTGCTCAGAGACACGGTTTGTCGTGTGGTGAAGGAAGACCCCAGACCCTTAAGCATATGGCTTTGAGATCTAGAAGTAAAATGTCTGTTTGGATTGCGGCACACAATAAGTACATCTCCTCATCTTTAACTGTAGATTTGAGGTGTATGATTTAATAATGATGACAACTGGTGTTTAAACACTTCAACAGTATCCCGAATGCTGAGTAGCATTTGTGCACAATGTTCTATTGGTCCCGGTGTTTGTTACGTACGTCCATTCTTCCCGTTTCCGCAGCATGGAAACGACATGCCCCAGAATGGAGGAGAAAACCCCCCAGGCTAGGCTCTGGCTCATTATCACCCGAGATGCCCGCTTAGCATTTTAAGTGCCCGTCTTGTGTTTTTTGTGCTCTTACGCTTGCGTATGTCAAGGAGAGGTTTTGTGGAGACCCACTGAACGAGGGACAGACGGTGGTTGGCCGTGCGGAGAGGTGCAAAGTCCTGACAGGATGGCATTAGCCTGTTAGCATCTCCTATGCAGACTGTTCATCCATTATTGATCCTAATGACATGTTTGTTAGTTAATACAGTGCGGAGTCTCACAAGTCACTGCATCGGGCATTTTGCTGCAGCGGATGAATATGCATATGCGAGTATCGCACTTTAAGGCTGTGGGGGGGTTTTCTTTAGCTCAGGGGTAAAGTAAAATTGTCACATGGTCTGTCTTTTTTATTGTGTTGTGGATCGGGATTAAAACTGGCATGCTTGATGGCTTATGGTGTGCTAGACTGATTGCTAAGCAACAGCTCATTAGGTGAATAAGGCGGCTGCCAATAAAGGAGGTTATTAACAATCACTGAATTGCTAATGATACATATAATTCAATTACGATATGCCTGGTATGCTGCTCCTGCCATTGAGTGGGCTGAATATTAGCTTTGACAATTCTGTGCTCGTATTACAATTAAGATTACGGCAGGTATGATTTGACTCTACTACAAAGGGGTGCGCTGGAAGGGTTAGTGGTGCGGAGTGCACCTTGATGGGAGGTCCGTTTGTGCTGAAAAACTGTGGCTGATTCTGTAGCTGCTGTAACCTGCCCTGGGTGGGTGTGGCAGTTATCACACGTTTTTTTTGCAAAGGTCACCGTTGCCTTCGCCTATAGTCCTTCCAATAAAGACCTCCCTTCAGATGCCTTCGAAAGCTTGCCCGTGCAAATGTATCGAATGCTGCATTCAGGTTTGTTTTACCGTAACATTAACTTAACCAACAGGGTAAAATGTTCCAGCAGGATTCCAGTAGCAGGTATACGTGGCGAAAACATTGTTGCTGGTAATAAATGGTATGCAAAGTGCTTTATAAGAGACAAACAGCTGGCACCTTGGGGTTTTTTGCAGATCTGATTGTGCCTAATTATGTTTTAACACAGTGACCTTACGCTGTTATTCTTGTCAGATGTAGTTACAGTAGGTCTGTAGTTTGCGCTGAGCTGCTGTGGGGGGGGGTCTAATGAAGAGGGGAACGTGAATCGCACTGCTCTCTGGGAATTTTCCAGTACACATTATTGAAAGAAATTTATTTCTGTGCTTATCATCTACATACCGTAACTCTGCCATTTGAAAATGGTCCCTCAACAAGGAATTGTCGACGTGAATACGTAAGTAGGATTTGTTGAGATTTTATAAGGATCTTCCTTTACTCTGGAGTGAACTGGGATTGTCTGTAATGTGCCAGTCACTTTCTGAATGGCAATAGCTCCTGCTCAGCTCGGCCGCTGAACGCCCCACTCTGCTCGCGGGATTTACACCTCTGAAGGCCTGTGCAACCCCACAGCTTTTCCATTCAGATCAGGGCTGGAGCTGCAGCATGCTGTAGAAGCAAGCGACCGAGCTCCCTTCCAGTCTCTGTGATCCCGCGCGACGCTCGCGTGAACCCAGCCGCCCGTGCTTCCGGTCAGAACCGGCCCCTTTACCGCGAGCTGCGGTTTTACTCTGGCTGTTTGGCCTGTTTCCTTTTGTTTTTAAAGCCGGGTTAGATCTTAGCAGGCAGCTGGAGAGAGCATTGAGACTGTTCTCTGAATGCCATTGCTTTTCAAAGCCTTGTATTTTTTTTATGGTGTTATTTTATAAAGAACCACCCCCTGCCTCACGCACTTATTCTCCCCCGTGGCAGATTTCGAGGCTCGCGTGCCCACATCTGTGTGCCCTTTCCGCAGGAAGTCATTGTTTTCCTGGGAACAGGCGACTTTTATTTATTTATTTCTGACCCCTTTGTTCCACCCGCGTCTTGGCGGGGAAAAGGCTTCACGCGCAGAGCGGGCGAATTGAAGTGGACAGAGTTGCTGCGGTGCGATGATTGCAGCTTGAAAGTAATGATTTCCCAACACCAAGGTCAGACGGGGTTTAATTAGGAGAAACACAATTAGTGTCACCTCTCGCACGACGCTGTCTGGGCCCGTGCCAGCAGCAACCTCAAGCGTGTCTCACTGAATTGGTTTTAAAAAGGAGGGGGGAGAAAAAAATGCACGAATTATCAAAGGAAGTGGGGCCATCTTGGAAAAGAGTTAACCGCTAACGTCAAATTATCACCCGAAACCACATGTGTTAACTTTTCCGGTGGAGATTCGAGTGCTAATTAGTGTGAGACCAAATGGAGCGCGTGCAGTGGGCGTCGTCGATATGAGGTCACTACCTGCTTGCCAGTACCAGGCATTAAAAAAACATTTGTGGGCATGATGTCACAGCTGATAACAGCAGTGTTCAATTGCATTATACCGTGACGATGTTGAATTCTCAAATCTGATTGGTCAGAAAGGTATAGATTTTTTTACCTATAATCACGCACATGGTGCCAGCCAGGTGAATCACAGTAGTAAATCAATGCAGTTTTATAATATTTAATTCTAACTGACAATACTTAAAATGACATAGAATACATAAATACATAAAATGACGTAGATCATATTTAAAACAAAAATGGAGACTAAACAGAATTTAAAATTTTTGATGGAAGAAAGTCATTCTACTGACAAATGAATTTTTGGATCGTAAACATGAATATAATGACTTTAGGTACAAATGTGTAAGCATGTAAGTGTAGAAACTGTGGTATAAACAGGTTAATGCACTCCAAGTCTCATAGTGTATGTTTATAAAGGCGACAGAGGCAAAGAATCACCCAGGCTAACTGTCAATTGTGTGTATTCCAGAATATTCCTTCGGTATGCAGCTCAGAGTGAAAGGAAACTTGAAAAGGCACCGACAGGGTCAGATGATGGAGACCAGTAGCCTTGATTATTTAATTAGTGCATTGGAACATCAATTAAGACCTGTCAATATATAATTAACAAAATAATTAGAGCCCGCTCTCTCAGGAATGGGGCCTGCTTGCCACCGTTCTCTATTTCAGCTTTGAATTTGGCAAGTCTGGATGAACGAGCCGGCAGGAGAATCATCATCCTGCTTCATATCGCCTGTGAGCTGGACCACACAGACAGGTTTCAGGGGTCAGTGAGATAGGAGCCTCTCTGATTGGGGTCAAGTCAAACCCTGCTCTGGTCTATGAGTGGCAAGGCCTCTGCAGAGACACTGCAAAATGGAACAGGGCAACTGGACTGTAATTCTTTTTTTTTTTTTTTAAAGCTGTTAGGTTGTCACTGTGTACCGTTTGGGTAATTCCCTCTTCAAATTGAAGCCTTTGATTAATTCATTAATTCACCACCAAGCTGAATTGCATTTTGGTTTGGCTCCTCAAATTGGATGCACCACAATCGCCCCTTTTCCTGTGTAATAAGAGAAAAACAATAACATTAAGGGGAAAATAGATAGCCTCTCATTTAACTTAATAATCTGCAGACTTTCCATGTTTTATTTACGCTCGCTAGCTCTGCTGGGTCTTGTAAATCATTGGCCCGATGAGGAAAATCCATCGCGTAGGATTGATTTCGATTGGCTCTGGCCCCTTGAGTTTGATTCCTCACAGACTCCTAATGAAAGGCGCCGCTTGCCGGCCACAGTTTCCATCGTCGCGATCCCACGGTTGCAGATTTTACCGCGGCTGGCCTATTAGCTATCAGGATCTGAAGATCCCACCTCGAGTTTGGTGACACCATCCCCTGCCACAAGCATGCTAACGTTCTCCCATGATGTGGTTGGAGCCTGGAAGACGGACATGGAAGAGCAGGTGGACAGCTGATTGGTTTAAAATGCCTCGTCATGTGATGCAGTCTGCACTGATTTGTCAGGCCCTCCAGACACCTTCAGTGAGAACAACAGCGATTCATCATAATAGCCGGGACCAAGAAACTGGCTTTATTGGAACACGCAGATCTGTGTCAGGAAGCTCAAATCGAATGGGAAAATTGAGAGGCACTTTCACAAATGGCGAATATCTATGAATTTTTCGGAATCACAGTACCACTGTCACAGCAGAGGCCTTCAGAATTTCAGATGAGCTCATTTGCTGCCCGGGTCACAAGAATCGTGGTTCAGCCCACAGGGATTTTGTGACTGGCTGAGACCTTTTAAATAAAACCTGTGGAGGGGGGAATCTTTATTGTTATGCAAGGTTTTGAAAGTGAAATTAATTCCAGATTTATTAGAGAAATCTAAATGTCACGGGAGGATTGCCTGTTTGTTTAGCTGGGATTTTGTTTTTATAGAGATTTAGAGATTTTTATTATACGGATATAGAGAAATTATGTGCTGGTCACATGTGGTGAAATCGCTTGTTTTTTGTGTGTATTTCATTATCCAACTCAATAATATCCCTGAGCCAGTTAGACTTTATCGGTTGCAGTAATTATGACTTTTAAGTTTGTCTCTAATGGCTGGTTCAGGTTACCGGTCTAGCCTTGAGTGTTGCCTTACTACACACACAGACACATACAAACATTGGTATTAATATCTTTTTGGGGACCATCCATTCATTTATGTTGGGAAAAACCCTAATTCCAACAATGACACCCTTAACCCCTACCCAGCCCTAACCTTAACCCCTACCCAGCCCTAACCTTAACCCCTACCCAGCCCTAACCTTAAACATAAGTAACCAAACAAAATACAATTTTATATATTTGGTTGCAGTCACAGATTTTTATAAAATTTAGTTTCCCCACCAAACAGGATACAAGTCTTTTGGAGTTTTTAGTTTTTTGATTGCAGTCACAGAGTTTCCCCTCATGAGGACAGAAAAAATGGTCCCCATATTGTAAAAATAACAGGTTTTTGTCACATTGTGGGGACATTTGGACACGCACACCGTGTAGAAGGCGTTTTATCACATTCTGGGGACTTTTGGACACACAATGCTGAAGCCATATCGATTGAACGTGATGCATCAGTAACAGCGAGATATCTGTCCACCTTCATATACGTCCAGTGTTTCTCCAGACGAAGGATGGGGTGCAGGACTATTTTGTGTCTAAATTCTTTTAAGTAACTTTGACAAAAAGTCTTTTGTTGTCTGTGGATGGGGGTGGGGGAGGATTTAATGTGGACTGAAGGGATGCTACGCTGAAGCAGATGTAAGGCGGCACC
>JAODKC010000028.1:24338290-24348470 GCA_026777985.1 Mormyrops attenuatus
GGGGGAGCGGGAGGCGGTGAGGCGCGGTGCCGTGCGGGGGAACGGGTCTGCATTCAGAGTATTTTTCAGCCTGACCCACTTTCTGTGCCTGGTCAGGCTTCAGCTGCCACTACTGAGGGGAGATCCCAGCAGATTTCAAACCCCCTATCCCCCCCCCACCAATAAGATTGCAGCATCTCCTGACAGACAAGAACAGTGGCATCTTATCCCCCTGTGCATTCAGCACCCCCACATACACACACGCGCACACGCATACACATGCACCCCCATCCTCAGTCAAGCACATACCCCACATCCGCAGTACAGTCCCTTTTTTTCGCCCCTCCCCCCTGGTTCGTCTCTGAGCCGCTGTCTCAATCTCGCCTGCATCAGGCGGCTCGGAAAGTTATAAATTAAACATAAATGCAAATACGCCGCAACATTGTTCTTCCCTCCAGTTCAAACAGAGCCGAGCTTTTGGGGATTAAGTCAAGGACACTGAAGTTTATTGATGAGTGGCGTGGAAATGAGAGTCACTGGGTCACTGAGTCGCACCCAGGGAAGCACGTTCATTTGTCTGGGGCGCTGTGATGAGAGCGTTCAAGACCCAAGCTGGGACGCCCCCATTACAGCAAAGCCCTGATTTGAGCTACGTGAACCATACCTCGAAAAGGCCGCCATGGCTAGGCATTTAACTGTAATCACTTGGGTATTGCTTCCATATGTATCTGGATGTGCTGGATTCTGATGAGTCACAATTTAAAAACAAAAAAAAGAAGAATTTAGCTATAAATCAGAAGCCTTGGCAAGGTGTTCCCCCGTCACAGAGTCCAACTTGTCTTTCAAGTCCATCTGCTGTTAGTACTAGGCCGCTCACATGAAGCACTTAAAGAGAACAATAATGACAAAACAGATATTTCGTTGGCTTTACTGCTGAGATAACGACCTGCGCTCTATCATGCGAGGCCACGTGCTTCTGGTTTCAATGAGGAATAATGGATATTTTTCCTGGGTATCTTCACCTGCCTCATGTGTCCCTTTGAGCACCAGGAAATCAAAGGATCGCCGTCTCCCCCGTGCCTTTGGGGTAAGTCAGCTGGCCGACAGCGGACAGAGATCCGGTCGGCCACGCCGGCTTGGATTGCAGCCGGTGTTGTTGTATTTAAGCTCGTCCACCAGATTCGTCTACAGAGGAAGTATCTGTTGACTGTTTTTTCTGTTTTGTTTTCTGTTTTTTCTTCCAATGTCTCACATTCTCTGCATCTGAATGCCGCGCATTTTCGTCGCTCGCCAACTGTGCCATTCTTCCCGGGGCAGCTCAGAAGGCAAGGCATGTGCATGTGAATTATGTTTGAAATAAATATCAGATTTATCGCTATATTTTTGGGAATGGTTTGTTATTCTGAATTTGTTCGACGGAGGCCCACAGGAGAATGAACCATGTTTATGTAAAATATTTCTGACACAAAGCATCTCTTCTGTGGCACCTGCTGAGAGGAGAGACCGACGACTTAGCGTGCGGCCGCTAAACTGGCTTCCTCTGAGGGTTCCTGTTGCAGCACAGGGGCCTTGGGCTCTGTTGTCTCTCCTCGGGCGCGTCAAGCAGATCCCAGATCTGAGAGGGAGGGGTGTGGGCACTCGCTTCCCTGTCAGTCACCGCACACAGCATGTAATCCCTGGTCCACTTGGCAATATAGAAGAATTACAAAAACAAAACACTTCAACCCAGTCTCCAGTCATGAAAGATATGACTCGAACAGATTTGCAGAACTTCTCGAATTGACAGAATTGGGCATGTGGTGATTTCCAAAAGAAATATCTGATATTGTACGGAATTCAGGCTGGTAAATTCTGTGCATTATTTTTGTGCATAGTCTTCTGTCATTCATATATCTGTAAGTAAATTTGAGCATTTTTATTTGCGATTGTACCCTGTACAGAACGTTATTTTTTAAATATTGTTTTGTTGCATACGAAAAATTAATATTTTACACAATATGAATTGTAATTCGCAGCATTTTGCCTGCACCTATTTTGGTAATACATCTTTTTTTGGGTTTTGTGTAATTCATACTTTGTCCACCAGGGGTCCTTTTTCACCCCTCCTGAGCTTAATGACAGCTGACAACCAAGAAGGGAAGAAATTTTCCCTCTCAGTATTTGTCAACTGCATTTTCATGAAGTTTCTTGACGTGCTTTCCTCATACTTTAGTTCAATCCTAATCCCTTATATTTTCTCACAACACATTTCCAATAAATAAACATCGAACGATGTGAATTTTAACTTCAGTTATTTAACTTTCAATTCACAGTCATACATTTCGCCACCTGGAACGTTCGGTGACCTTGTTCCCTTTTTACGGATTTCTTTGGAATACCCACCTAATCGACTGATGTCTGAACAGATATAAACATGGTAGGAAATTATTTTTGTAAACATATAAATACAAGAAGACCTTTCACATGTCAATAATCATAACATCGTATCCTATCTCGGGTTGATTTTTATTCGTTGCCCCCTAGTGCTGATCAAATTTTACGTCAACTATGATTTACAGATTACCTCTTCTGTGCAAAGAAATCTTAAAGCTGTTCAGATGGCGCTTTTGCACGAATTGTAGCAAAATCCAGTATATCCAGAATAATCCAACTGTGGGCTACATTTGTCGAATTCATTGGACATCGTAGGGTATTAAAGGTAAAAAAATACAAGAACAAAAGAAATGTTTTACTTCAAAATGACGTCACTAATGCGCTTTGCCTCTTCCTTGCAATATTTCTCTGCTTAACTTATTAAGCAAAATGGAAGCCGAAATTAAGCTCATTTTGTAGCTTGGCATGCATCTTACAAGCCGGCAGAACAAACCAGGGAGGGGTAATATTAATTTGCCGTTTTTTTCCCTGCAATGTGTCTCTTTAAGTGGGAGTTCTGAGCGCAAACAGAGGGGCGTGGGCGGAACGGCGAATAGGCAACAAACGGAGAGTGTGCCTTTAAGTGAGAAAGCTGCTGATTAAAAAAGGGGCCGCGGCGGACGCCGTGATTCGCTCACTGTCGTTCCGCTACCCTGTACCCGCTGGAAAAAACAAGAAATTCCCACAGACAAATTCCTCTCGGCTGGAGAACTGTAGATTACTGAGGTTACTAGGTACTTATTTTGTGCAGCTAGCTACATATTAAGCGAATATCCTGTGCTTGCGTGTGAATCTGTCTGACTCGCAGAGCAGCAGAAAACTGGACTGAGCCTCGGGGGACGGCATGAACGAAATCCCGATGTAGACTCCCGGACTACACTTTTAATGGAAAAATCGGATGATACACATTTTACATACTAACCAAAACACTGCCTATGATTCATTAAAGGCCACTGACCAGGAAAATACACATGCCGATATCAAATATTTTCTTTAGTCCTATTAAGTGTTTGTGCTTTAAGCGTCTGCTAAATTAATTTATTCACAGACTAGTCGGTGTGTGTCTCAATAAAGCCCATCTGACACCGACCGGTACTAATGACATTGCAAGTATGAATGCAGAAAAGCCGATCACTTTACAGAAGATTAATTTAAAAATAAAAAAAAACTGCTACTCTCACTGATTAAAGGGTAATATCTACCCAAACATGCTGCCTGTGTCTAAGAATCACTCGGGTTAGAGCCACGTGGCTGGCCGAGACTCAAAATTAATAATTCTCGCACCATTGACTTTTAACGGGCTCCAGTACTGCCGGATCCGCGCCGGTACTCCAGTCCGCGTTTTCCAGCAGAAGCGCGCAGGAGAAGCGGATAATAGCTTTTGGAGCTCCGTCTCTCTCATGCCATGCTGGGCCAGAGAGGCTCCGGGAGACATGCATTTACCAATATCCGGGTTAGAGAGGAAAGGGGGAAAAAAGTTTCATTTAAACCTGGAGTAAAACTTTCAATATGAGATCAAATTAACGCGATCACGGCCGTCGTTGTCGGCGAGGCTCTCCACCCAGGACTGCAGTCAGCAGGCTCTTTAATGCTTACGGCGGATCGGTTTATTTCTTTATAGGTGTTTTACTCGTTCTGTATTTTTTTTTTCCTCCATTCGTTCTCAGTTTTGTCGGCTTTCTGAGGTTAGCTGGTGGGCTTATGGTACTGCCTGAAATGTTGAAGCGATAATGGCCGCGCAAGTGGCATCGGCTCCGGCGACGACCAGTAAAAAACCAAATTTATCGAGCACTTTGAATCAAGATTTAAACTCCGGGAAGCCCGTAGGAGGACCGGCACAGGGATCCGGAGCCATGCTTGGAGCAGGAGATGGGACTCACGCTATGAATAATGTAGATCACCATCACCATAATGAACTGAACATGGCCAACGCGACTTGCGCCTCTTCTGCCGGCGGCAACTCCGACACCCGAGAGAAAGAGGGTGGAAACAGCCCCTCATCCGCGCCGTCCTCGAATCCGAGCGCCGCTCCGGCCATGGACACGGCTTTGATCTCGAATCATAAGCTGAAAATTGTCGGCGGCGGAGATCCCCCTCCTGCGTCTCACCATCTCACGCCGCCGCAGCCGCCGCCGCAGCAGCAACAATTTAACCAATTTCAGCAGCAGCAGCGTCTGATAAAAAGTAACAACATCAACAACAACAACGGCGGCGGCGGCGGCAGCCTGGCGCCGGCTCAGGGGGACACTGACAGCCGGCAACACGGTGGTAAGGAGACCGTTTTGGGGAACCAGGTCGAGCAGCAGATGCTGAATAAAAGTGAGGAGGACCATCCGTTCAAAGCGGGGGAGCAGATGGGCAGCAGGTACGAGCACGACAGCCTGGGACCAACGAGCGGCAGCAACAGCATCGGGAATCCGCCCCAGAGTGCCAGGGGGAACGGCACTGCTTCGGAGTTTAATCATTATTACGGCAATGCTAGAGTAGGGCCCTGCTTTGATCAACATGGCGGACAACAAAGCCCCGGGATGGGGATAATGCATTCGTCGGCCCCCAGCAGCATGGATCCGGCGCAAAACTCCCACGACGGCTACCACAACAACCAGTACAACCACTATGCCAGCTATCGAGCGGGCTACGGCGGCGGAGGCTACGGTATGATGAGCTCCTCCAGACAGGGCAACAACATGCTGATGGGCCCAGGTAGCGGCGCTGCTGCTGCTGCTGCCGCTGCCGGCCACGGTAAGGCTTCCATGGCCCCAGCTTCTGGCAGCAACGTCGGGGGCTTCCAGAGGTTCCCCGGGCAAAACCAGCACCCCTCCGGCGCCACCCCGACTCTCAACCAGCTCTTGACGTCCCCCAGCCCCATGATGCGAGGCTATGGCAGCGGCTTTCAGGACTACGGCAGCCCCACGGCGCAGCAGCAGTCGGCAATGGGGCTTAGCAAAGACATGGGCTCCCAGTACGGGTCTACGGCGCACGGCTGGGGGGGACAACAAAGGAATCACCCCGCCATGAGTCCGGGAAGCAGCGGGCAAGGCATCAGCAGACCCCAAGTGAGTAACTCCGGCCCAAGTTGGCGGTTATTAAAGCGTATTTTTAGCGAGCGGATAGGCGGAGGTGGTTAGCGGCGCTGCTAGCTCCCCTGGCGCTGCCTGCCCGGGCTCGTGTCGGCGCTTTCCGCGGACTTCTCTGGAGTTTTGGCTTAAATGGCGACTTTTGCTTGTGAATAAGGGCCAGCTAGTTTTTTATTTTTAAGTCACGTTGCCTTTTTTTTTCGTTGAGTGTCGTTTCTGTCGAAGGTGAAGTTGCTAACTACGGGACTTGGAGTTCTGCTCAAGGTGACTTGCGGAGAGGAAAAGGAGAAGCGCGACGTGCCGCCTGATTGCGCCGATATGTCTGCAGTTTCGCTACTTCGGGGCGATTTGGATGCAGCTGCCTTCATATCCCTTATTAATATTCGCCCTCTTAGCTGTGGAACATTCTGGCATCTCGACCGCAGTGAACTACAGCTGCGGCGGCAAAACGCGACGTAATGAATATTCATCGCGTCTCGTTTCTACCTTCTCCTTTTAAAAATGCTCATTTGTTGGAAATGTAGCGAACGGTACACGTTTGTACTTTTAAAAACGTGTATGAAAAGTGTTTCATGACGGCGAGAGGCTCGGTTTAGTGTCGACGTGATTGTGGACACGTTTTGGCTGGGGCGTGTGGTTAATTCATCACTTATGTGCGCTGGGTAGCTCCGAAATATTTTATTAAATCTTATCTACGGACAAGTATCGGACGCTGAGGGTACGTGGTACCGATAGCTGGTACCGTGACGGCTAGTTGAGGCGGTGGAGCCGCCGCCGAAGGCGTGCCGGCTCCGGCCCCCGGGTGCCTAAGCTGGGAAAGTGACTCGATCCCCTCCGCGAGGGTTTGGAATTTGAATTGTGGAGGTAAAGCGGCCGTAACCGTCTCCAGACAGCTGCCTCCTAGTTGACATGTTACCCGCCACCTGATTGGCTCTCCCTCTCCGCGCCGGGCGACTTAACTCGGCGGACGTAAATAGATGCCGCTCTGCCCCGCGCTCGTCCGCGAGCTCGGAGGGTGAGATTGATCTCGCGCTTGATTGACTGGCGCTCGCGTGCCCCGTGCACCATTGGCTTTTTGTCTCGGTTTTTTTTTTCTTTTTGGAGGAGTCCCCCAAAACAGGGCATGAAAATGCATGAATATATCAGGCTCTAGCGCTATTCCTGAACGTTATTATTATTATTAACCTGTGTACGTATTATTAGTGTAAGTTTTTACAATTAAGGCAGTGTCGGTATAATAATGATGATTAGAAAAAACTAGCAGTATTTGACTAACAAACTATCTGATCGACCACAGTGATTGCTCTGTGTATGTGCAGGGGGGGCCACTAATTATGTAGTAATTTAACCAACGTAGGGTCTCCACAGAAATAATTTTGGATTGATTGCAGCTGTTTAACCCGACTCATGTTGCTTCCAACAGTGCTAATACTTAAAAAAAGAAATGTTTTCTTTAATTTGTTTTTAAATTTCCTCTGAGTTGGCACTCAAAATATAAACATAACTACTGGCTCAGTGCTGCTTTATTGTTATTTTTCATTAATAAAGACAAATGTCTTTGGTTTGTTTTCACTGATGAATACAGTGCAGTGAAAGTGTTTTGCTGAAGGAAACATACTATGAAAGCTATGATATTGCCAACAAGCTGTCTCTCTGCATTAAGGACTGAAACGAGACTTTGTAACGGTTGTGTGGTTTGAGTACATGGATGAATGTGTCGGTTCTCCCATTTAAAACCAGCCAGTTTGTGTTAACTCATTTTTAAGGCATTGAACATATTATCTTTGGTATTTGTGGTTTGGTTAACTTGCAGCTTATTTTACACAAAAATGTTCTGTCTTGTAAGATGTGCTGACTTCATCTATGTAATGGTCCTGGATTTAGAAGTATATCCATTTTGGATATTATTTGTCTGTTTTTGGAGGCGAAATGTATTTAAAAAAAAAAAAAAAAAAAATAGTGTAAATGTCCGTTGACTTATTTTCAGCCCAAATTTGATAAGCTGTTTTTATATGCATGGTTTTCATTTGTTTGCTAAAGATAATTCAGACTAGTTAGAAAGAGATGAGTGAATTTATTTTATTGGTGTCTTAGAGTAATTTTGGAGATGCACCGAAGATCCTCGATGGAAATTAATTTGTGTGTGTGTGTGTGAATAGAGGATAGACTGCTCACATGACCATCATTTCCCATGCTATTCCTTAACTTTGTCTCCCTGTAGACAGTAAATGTGAATAACAGGCCTTGCTTAGAAAAGTTACTATCATGGTTTACTGCAGACTGCTGTTTGTAAGAAAAATAGCATGCTCAGCTGTAATAATAGCTGAAAATCAAAATTTTTTATGTCAAAACATTGATGTCATCTCCTGCGTTGCACATGCAGTGTGGTGAGCGACATTGACCTTGGGTGGAACGACAGTAAAGGGGAGTTGTGTGCCGTTTACCATTCATGAATGGCAGGAAACATTTTGCTTAATCCAGGCCATCATATGAGACACTCAATATTTTCTTATCTACTTCATCTAGATCTTCAGTATCTACCTGGATTAACTTCATCAGTCTTAGTGTCTTAATGAGAAAGCCCTTTCTGTTGAAATGTTTGGTTATTCACTGAACTGGTGAGTGAATTTTATTACCTCACCAACCAGTTACAACCAGCAAATATATGGTTTTTGGTGGTCTAAGATCTGGGTAAATGTTGTTGACTTGCAGTTGGATGGCTTCAGTGAAGTCTCTCTCTCTCTCCCTCTCTCCCCAACATGGAGAAAATGTTGACATCAAACGTGTCACTGCTAGGTCTGCTCCCTCTTGTCAAAATAGTAGCCTCCATGCCTTTCGGTTGGCTGTTTGCAAAGAAGTTGAGTGCTACAAGCATAATTTCAGTACTTGGGGTCTCAGGGAGGGTGATGCCTTTTAAAACCAATCAGTATTTGTCATTTAAATGTCACCTGACCCCTTTGAGTGATGATCCCGGCCGGTTAGGTTTCATATACACCTGCTGTGTTGGTTAGTAGCAACCCGGTGAATTTAGAATAATAAGCTCTGTTGTTATTGATGAAGGTGGCTGGGCGTCATCCTCTTCTGGGACGAAATGCTCCGCATGGGAGTGTAATTGGCAGCTGGGTTATCCCCGGATTGCCCGTGGTTTTGTTAAAATGTCAATTAATCCAAATTTGCCATAAAAATGGACCAGTCGGGTTTGTGCGCTAGACATGTAATTAGCTTATTAATACACTAATGGAGCGTTTTTCTTCTGTGATGTATAAAGAACAATTGGAGTCCAAAGGTTACAACACAGATTGCTGGTTTGCAGTTCATGAAGCAGATTTTTTTTTAAATGAGTTTGCACATGTTTATGAAATGCAGACCCCCCCAAAGCAAAAGGTCTGCTTTTTTTTTTCTTTAAGAAGATGGCTGTGATGATTTAGGCCGGCTCGACGTGGAGGAGGTGGTGTTAATATCCAACCTGATTGTTATTCTGTGCATCCTTCTCAAAAGTAGTCAGTAATTTAGGTGCCTTTACAGATTGATAAATGGTGAAATTCAAGGAACTCTGTTTTTTTTAATTTTGTATTTTTTAATTCATTGCTCCTGAGGTTTTAAGCAGGTCCATAGCATATGAGCAGGTGTTTGCTCTTCGGCCGTAATGCATGTTGGTGGTTGTGCTTTGTCCGTCGGTGCTCACCATGTGTTCTTTGCGTTCTCTGTGGTTCCCAGAAACTCTGCAGCACCGTGCTTTCGGCACATTTTTGTTCGCCCAACCAAGGCGCCTGAAGTCTGCTGGCAGGGGGATTAATGCCGAATGTGAGGTTGTGTGATTTCTCCTTAAAATAAAACACACTGGGCCTGGATGCCCGGCTTGGTGACACAGTGCCTGATCCTTCAGTTGTATGACTCAGCAGTGCTCATTACAAAGAGCCAGAGAAGCGTTTGTGTTCCTTAGCAGGACGCCGGGAAGGGACGGGAATAAAGCGTTGTTTGAATGCAGCCCAAGCTGAAACGCATGCCTTTTTGGGAAGATTCACTCAGCTGTGTCCTACAGCGTGCTGTAAAACCCTCGCTTTGTTTATAGCTGGGCTATTGATCTTGATATCTCTCTCTGTCTACCCCCCCTCCCCCCCACACCTCTACCTTTCCCTCCCCTTATTGCCTCAGGCTATCTTATTTCTCCTCGGCGATCGTGCTTATTGGGCAGCCAGCCAGCGGGGTAAGCCCTTGGGTGGCCTTGCCTCTTTGACAGCAGAGACGTGACCTTCACATATGTAAATTAGCCATGTGCAGGCCTTTGAATGGAAGCATGGGCTCTGTGGGGGAGGGGAGGGGAGGGGAGGGGAGGAGGGATTCCCCTCTACACCCCTGGCCCAGTCCTCTGGATGTTTCTGAGTGGTTACCCTTCTTGGGGTTGAGTCTAGGATTTAAGATCAGTCATTGATCATTATTTTTCAGTTTTCTGTTCAATAGGTAAATGTAGCTATATTATATTTGTTAAAATAAGCCTTGGTGTAGCCTGTGTGGATCATCTACTGCAGTCACGTCAAGCTTAGCAAGTGGCTCCATTTGCTGGAGTCAAATGAAGTCACTGACCAGCTTTTCCATATGTAAGTCTGGTCGCGATGGGTGTCCCTTAAGGCCGTGCATCCTCCTGGCTGTTCGCTGCTGTCAGGCCGCCTGTACACTTTGTGCCCCTTCATGAACCGGCGGGGGGGGGGGGG
>JAODKC010000028.1:24357626-24369713 GCA_026777985.1 Mormyrops attenuatus
CCCCCCCCCCCCCCCGACCTGAGCTGTGGCCCACATTGGGGGTGGCACGCTGCCCTGTTTTTTTTTTTTTTTTTTTTTTTTTGTTTTTATTCATGACTGTGACGTTTAATTCATGAGTGCTCCAATTAATGGCACTAGGGTGGGACACCATGCCAGCGTGACCTCTGACCCCTGAACTATCCGCAGACAGTGACCGTGGGCTCCATGTCGGAGCTGCTGCCTCTGTCTGCTTTAGGGGGATCCATGCAGCCTGTTTCTCAGTGGCGTGCTCCAGCAAGATGGCTGCCCCAGTTATCCATGTCACCTCGTCCGGGAGAGGATGAGGCTGTTCCTTCCCACGTGTCCCTTCATCGTTGGACAGGCAGTGGACACGGATGTGGGCTGTGGGGGGGGGGGGGCTCCTGGAAGCAGTGGCGTGCTGGCATGAGCACGCCAGGTAGCGCTTAAATAATGCCGGGCTTGGAACGGCGCCGGGCCTGGCTCCCACGGGCTGGGCCTGGCTGAGTGAGATTCAGTAACAGATTTTGGCAGGGGGGCTGGAGGGGGGGGGGTGGCGGTGAGTGCGATGATGATGATGATGATAATTATCCTGAATTCCAGAGCTGCGGCGTCAGCGGGAGCAGATTCTCGTCTGGATCTCCTCCAAGGTACCGAGGGGTGAAGCTGAAACATCTGTCCCCCCCCCCCCCCCACTGCTCCAGACCCCACATGACTAGTGAAGGCGGGACCAGCTGGAGGCCTGGCCAATTAGACACGGAACCAGCGGGTGATGGGCAGTTTGCGAGTCGAGGACTGATTTAATATCCTGTGTGTAAACATTAGGGTCATGTGATGCTTTGTACTCGTTTTGGTCCCGCCTTCCTACTGTGGCACCACACACACACCATCTATACAGGTGGCCCTTAAAACCTGCTGATCCATAGACTGCCAGACACACCTGAGCCCAGCTCAGTCCCAGGTGGTGGTGGTGGTGGGGGGGGCGTTTATCTTGGAGTTGGCTGCTGGAAGACGAGCACCCCTGCTCCGCCGGATTTTAATCCCGGCATTTTCATGACTTTAACAGCCCACCCCATCCAACGAAACGTAAAAGTTTGTGTCCCTGTGCTGCCCGTCTCCCGCGATCACTTTTATTCTCCTTAATATTTCCCAGCGTTAAAATGGAAAGTGCAGCTTGTCACGCAGCACCTGGGAACGGCCGTGCCCCTCGCCAAGATCTCCATCTTCTTTTGGGGGGTTTAGGGGGGCAGGGGAATGATATGGAGGCGCATCTCTCAGGCAGATTAAATAAATTGTGGGGGATTTACGTGGTGGGTGGGATTTCTGGAGTGAGAGGATGTCGCAACAAGTAGCCGTAATCGAGCGGCCATGCTGCTGCAATCCACTCAGGTGTGTGTTTTATGTGTTGTTTTTGTACGGTTTTTGTCCCAGCCCATGTTCCTCCTGGAATGCTACCCCCTCCCTCCAGGCCATCGCAGCGCTTAGGAGGAGTTGGCCACCCCAGGTGCCACTTGTCCTTTTCCGCTGCGTGTTTTTTTTCTCTTTTCTTTTTCTTTCCCACGTCTCACAAGTGGCGACGACATGCGGCATGAGGCGCTGCTCTCACCTTGACAGTGCGCCTGTTTGCTTAGCATACTTTAAAAAAATCTTTTTTGTTTCCCCTTCCTGTTTCCATCAGGTGGCTTCCATGGACTTCATGGCGATGAAGCGCTCGCAACTGTACGGGATGGGCGGCAACCCGTATTCGCAGCAGCCGCAGCAGCAGCAGGGCGGGCCCTATCCCAGCCAGTCATACGGAACACCTGGCCCTCACCGCTACCCAATGGGAATGCAGGGGCGGGGCCAGGTGGGCATGGTCGGCATGCAGTACCCCCAGCAGCAGGTATGTATGCCCCCTTTGCGTTGGGCGCCCCATCACAACGTGTCACCTTGGCGACAAGCTTGTCTGGCTCCTTTCCAGCGGTCGGCGTTCAGCCCCGCTGGTATCCCGCAGTTGGCCATTGTGAGGGTTTTACGCGCCTGGGTGTTTTTGGATTCGCCGTGGCTTGTGGAAGTTGAAATTAATGACTTCGCTGAAGGGTAGACTGCTCCTCTCAGGATGCTCGAGCCCTTCCTTGAAGTGCTGTGTGTTTGATTTTTTTTTTTTTTTAGAGCAGCCAGAATAAAGGTTTATACATCTGCCTCGGCGTCTGAAAGTGTCAGTTGAGCGCGTTGACGTGCCGTGTGCGGATATCCACCGGAACTCGCACTTTCTGATGTTTCATGTTTCATTAGAGATGGGATTTGAGGTGCTTTCGGCAGTAAATATTTATCCAGTGGAATCACCGTGCTCCGCTTGCCTCGCGGTTTGGAATCATAACAAATCAGCAACGAGCCCCTCTTGGGTTTTTTGGAGCGGCATCACTGTTATGTCTATTGAAGCGGACGGACCACTGTTTTTGTGAGAGGGGAGTCCTCTTCAGGTTCTGTTTATTATTGGGTCGGTGTGAGGGAGTTGCTTTTGGCCAGGCCCTTCTGCCAGTTCTCCCACATTTGCCGGCACCACCGCTGGCCCGATTGGGACTCGCCGTTCCCGGTGTGAAACATCCTTATGCTGTCTCGCTATTTTTAGGCCAAGGGCTGTTGGTTTGAGCTTGGTGCGTCTCCCAAGAGACGCTGGCACGGCAAGGCCGCTGACATTACGAGGGCACATGGGGGGGCAGTTTGGTTGGCAAAAAAAATAATGTGAGCAGTGTCTGGGGTGGCAGCTAGCTAGTTAGGAGCTGCGCCTGTGAGATTAAAACTGCCATTTCAAGTTCCAGAAAGTGCTGGCCAATGGGCTGTTTGTGTGCTGGATATAGCTGAAATCACTCTAGTGAAGGATCTGGCTGCGTGGTGAAGGAGGATCACAGGCATGGAGGGTTAGCCCACTGAGCCACATAACCGCCCCCTGTATACCGGCAGCGGACAATACTTCGATATCACAAGCTTATTGCAGCCTGTCTATGCCCCGCCCTCTCCTTATGATTGGCAGCTCCTTCTCTGCATTATGATATCATGATGTACCTTTTTGGTTGGGCCCATGTGGGCTCTCTCTGAGCAGCCCCGGGCCGACTGTGACATCGGCACTTCCTGAGATATTGGGGGGATTAAAGAGAAATGACTGAAACCACTGGAAAACGGTCACGGATTCTGCAGTCACCAAACAGCTGCTGTAAAAAAAATTATGAAATTAGTTGTTCTTCCCGTATGCGGCCAGGGGAGATAATTATAACCTTCGAAGTTATCTGCCACTGACATTAAAGCGAAAGCACGCCGCCTTAATTGTGAACTAAGTAAAAGTAATAAGTTCATAATAAGAATGATGGCATGTGTTCTGTCGTTTGACATGCTTGGATATGATGCGCTACATAATGAGGCGGACAAATGAAAATGAATCGATTTACTCGTTGCTCCCTTCGAGTCAGAACAAGAGAAAGTAAGGGCCCTAAATGCTAATCCTGCACATTATCTTCCAGAGGATGTTTGGGAATGCGCAGGGTGGAAGTGTGACATCATGGGTGTCCGTTGACCGCCCCGCCCCCTCCCCCGATCAACCAATCGGCATCATCTGCCACGTGTCTGTGATCGAGGCATATGAGCACGGGAGGGATGCGGGCCTGCGTCCTACTCCCCCAGACCTGCACACAGGAAATGGCCTCGACCGTTAGCCCTCATTTATTTCTGGGGAAGACGAGGAAATGGAAAATTCAGATTCCGTAGCATGGAATCCATAGCTCTGTTCTGCCTCGGTTTTTAATTTAAAAAGGTCCTACTTTTTAGTTAAGGGTCAGGGACCTCGCTTTAACAAGGGTATGTGCGTGCGGTGAGGGTTTGTTTGCCGGGGGGGTCGACTAGGCGGGATGTGACCTCCGGACGGGGTCGGCCTATCTGTCTTTAAGTTACACCACCTGCGGCGAATCTGTTTCTCCAGAAGGGACCCCCTGCCAGCAGGTTCTCGGCTTCCATCACCTCGATAAGTGTCCTACCGGCACGTCTCTCTTTTGTGCGTCAGCTGACGAGAACGAATAGAATGAAAGAAGCGAAAGGCCCAGATGACAGGATTTTGGTTGTATCCCCCCCCCACCCCGTGCCCCCTCCGGCCCCAAAGTGTAACGAACTTGAAAGTAAAAGTCTGCCAATTCCACCGTAATTTCCTGTGATGTCAAAGTTGGCAGACGGAGAGAGGGAGAATTTGAGGGAGCCATTAGCGTGTGATGTGCGGAAGGGAGAGTGATTGCCTGTGAAATGAAAGGGGGGAGACGTGTCAACAAGGCGTGAGAAGCCATTACCGGCCCGCTTGCCGTCCCCGGCGCTTACTTAAGTTAATAGAAAGTAGTCATTAAATGTGGCAGCAAAGCCACGGACCCAGGTACCGCTGCTGCTGGGATGCAGCTCGTTCCAGCTCTCACCACCTGGTTATATTGTCCGAGTTGGAGGGTTTTTTTTTGTTGTTGTGCATGAATCGCTGCAGAGTAACAAGTTGTGTTGCATTTTATTTGTTTAGTGACGCTACACAGACCCTGGAGCACGTGTGGGTTAAGGGCCTTGCTAAGGGGGCCTAGCAGTGAAATCAGGATTTGAACCAGCGACCTTCTAATGAGGCGCAGTGTCCTAACCCACTGAACCACCCCCCTCCCAGAACAAAGGTTCTACTGAAATTTCTGGTTTTTGGTTCTGACTGTAGCCTGAGACTGAGATTCACATTTGTCATACTGTAGCTCGCTTGTGCGCGGTGAAAAAGCAGGCAGGTGTGCGTCGATTCAGCAAGGGCTGGGCAAGTGTCAGCATGTGCATATCAGACCAGTTCTTCCTGTTCTCTCGGGAAAACTGGTCCAGTTGCGGAAGCAGAACCCGCCACCGCCTGGCTGCATGTGCCTTTTGTCAAATAAACGTAACACGGTGTTATTCCAAGGGCTGGTTTGGGGGCATGAAGCCCCTCCCCGCGCTGTGTCGGCGCGTCTCGCATCACCGAAGATGAGCCATGATAGGCTTTCCTGAAAAGGAGTTTCAAGTTTAGGCACATACACAATCATAAGCAGCACTGCTGTGTAGTGAAATGCTCTCTCACCTGCTACCTGGATTTTTGCGGAAGGAAGTGTGCAATGGAAAGGAAAACGAAATAGTATGAAAAGATATCAGTAGGGGATCTCTGTGCGGCTGCAGTGTTATAAAGATCATGTTTGGTTTTCATCATTGAGCTGGACTTCTCAGTATGTGCAATGTTTAGTGTGTCTAGGTATGAAAAACATGTTACAGGGGCGGTGTTGGTCATGTAATACTGCCCAAAACCAACTGGAAACCATTTTTTGACATTTATTAAGCAGGCACCCACTATCTAATGTAACGGACAATTGAGAAGGCGGGGCCGGCGAGTCCCTGGAACAAATGGGGTTAAGGGCCTTGTTCAGGTCCTGTGGCGGTATTCTTGAAGGAAGTAGGCCATATGCTTTTAATTTCCTCACCGTCCCTTTTAAAGCGGGTATGTGTCAGAGTTCGGGCTGCAGATTGATTTATATATTTTTGTGGTTTCGGAGCTCGCCGTCACTTCCCATGCAGCCGGACCCACTGTGGGTGAATAAGTACGCGTGAACTGGAAATTTCTGCACGTGGACGAGAGGAGCAGGGCGAAAAGAGCGGCATGAAAAATGGAAAAACCTTTTTGCGAGCGATTAGTGATGGGCAATTCTCAGAAGGTGATTTCCAGTCAGTAAATTACCGGCTGATTTGGCACGCCAATCTCAGCTGAGCCGCTTTGTCTTGCATCAGTAATGTGCCTCTGACTTTCCTCCCGGGCCTTTTGATGAATCCAGCTCTCTCCAGCGTAATGAGAGGCTCAGCAAGCTAATCCCCGCGGTAAGGGCATGGCCGCTGTCACCGGAGCCAGGTTGCCCTCAACACCCCTGTAACCCCCCAGCCTACACACACACACACACACACACACACACACACACACACAGATATGCACCAAAAACATGCCCCCACTATGCAGAACATCTCCATGAAATGCCCAGCTACTAGCGCCGCCCATGTGGCAGGAGGTTCTCACATCACCTTTGTACATTTCTGTGAACGGGATGTGGTTAAGGTTTTAGGTTAAGTTCAGAGCCAGGGCTCACAGGAGTCCTCTGGTTCTGGATGTCCTGCCATTTCCATTGTGGCAGATGAGCACAGATCACCACATCCCGTTCTCCGCTAATGCACTTGGAAAGGACTGCAGTATCTGTTTATACGGTGTCAGGCATGTTTTCTTTGATTGCTTACCTGTTACACAAGTTTCTGCTACAGCGGAACTCATCCGTTCTTGTAAAATCCTGCATTATACAAAATCGTACAATAAAAAGGACGGGGCGTGTGGAAATCTTTTCAAAAGAAATCACAGTATTTCTTCAGCACTGCAAAAACCATCCAAGACTCCAGGTAACTGAAGTGGATCGTAAGATCTCAAAATGAAAAAATACTACAGTAACACCCAGTAAGAGCGGCACGATAGGCCTGTAGACTCCTGCCGGCTGTATCGACTCTTAGCTGATTTCTTTTGGAATCTGACCTGCATTGTGGGTTCGGAATCGACGCAGCTGTATTGCAGACGCTTAGACAGGATTTCCAATTCCAGATGGTTCTTCATTACACCCTTGGATATTAGCACTTCCAAAACAAAGCATGTGGCCTAAATGACCTAATTGTGTATCAAGTGTCGAGGGTGAAATCCCATATAGGCCATCAAGAGGTCCGCGCTATAATGACATCTGCCCTCTATCTGCGTTTGGAAACATGTGATGCCGTACCAGCCAGTATATCATTAGAATATAAACTTAACCAGAAATTTTTGTCAAAACTGTTGAAATAACCAGGATGTCTGGGTTTGATTTGAGACTGCGGTGCTACCAGTTGGAGGTCTTGTTGAAGACCAAAGTCATCATGCTTTTGATTTCGTCCACCCCAGCTTCGCTTGTCTGCTTCCCTTGGACACTCATCACAAACCGTTGTGGTCATCGCCCCCAAGGTCAGGGCTGCTCGCCTTGTGGGGGCGCCGGCGTATTCTGCCGGCCCACATTCAGTCACCAGGAGGTGCTATCTGCCACTTCCTGTGCCTGCGTGTCATCGAAGCCCCACAACTTGGCATTGATGCTTCCTGTCACTTAAAAACTGCTCGTTAAAGGCTGTGGGCTGCATCAGGCCAAGTGTTTTCAGCGACGAGGGTTTGTGTGACATTTCTATGCCGCTTATTATCAAGTATCCATCAGGGACACCCTTGTCCGCTAATGAGTAGTTTTACCCAGCTAGCCAAATGTGTCAGTAAGTGTGTGGTGTGTGATAAATATGGCAAGGTAAGCGGCGTACCTTATTGGTTGAAATCTCCAGCTCCTGGTCTGTCATTTGTTAGGTTGTCAGGAAGCCCCTCCCTCTTGACATGTGACTCGCCCATGCTAATTGGAGTAGAGGCCTGTGAGTGAAAAGGTAGCCAAATGCGACCGTGTGCATTCCTGTCACGTCTGCTTGTGTTGTTTAATGACCCGGCTCCACTTCGGTTGGTCGATTCCATATGTCACTCAAATGGAGGCTGGTTAAGTTGGCATGCATTAGACAGGCCATCCGTGGTGCATAGAAACGATGGAAATTCCACTTTTTGTTCAGTGGTCCAGTTGAATTATGAAATCCACCCCCAATAAAGAAAATGGAACTCAACCATCTCCAATCAAGCAATATTGCTGTTTTGATTTCTGTATTTTTCCCCTCCAGTTTGATGTTGACTTGATACTGTCCATCAGATAAAATATGGACGCCACATTTCTGTTGTTTGTCATCTCCTTGCTGTGAAGCATGTCGTGGGCATTTTCTTGGAGAGCGCCGCCCTTGTGGCAGGAACCTGGTGCCATCCGAGGGCCAGGTCACGGGGTTCACCACAGCTGTCAGCATGGACTTGTCCCTGGGAGGGGGGCATCTGTGAGGCAAACCCATTAAGTAAAAACAGCTTGCCAATCCTGGTGCTCTGAGCCCGACCTGGGACACAGTCCAGCTTCCTAATTCCTCGTCCTGCTTTCGTAGTGATGGAGATGACCCTCTGAGTCAGCATAGTGGCATTTCTTCAGCAAGGCCCCCCCCTTCAGAAAATTACTCCGTTTGAGTGCTGAAGCAGTGTGGCAGTACCAATACGCAGTGTGCGCTTGTCACTCTCGCCCATGAGTGGAGGGTGCTGGTGAGAGTGCTTTGATCCAGCTTGTTTTAGATGTGAGGGCGACTCTGTAAGCAGTCCTCTCTGGCCGGAGCTTTGAGGAGGGAGGGGGGGCTGACAGTGGCCTTAACCGGCTTGAAGGCGAATTCTTTTCACGGGGATGTGGAAAATATCTCTAGCTGTTGTGGGGAGTGGTTGTGCGGAAATACTTTTCAGGGGAATAAATAAAACTGAGGCAGGGTCAACTTGTGCACCCCTGCGACCGAGCGCAGTTGGCCCGCTGCATGCTGGGACGCCTGCTCCGCTGCATGCTGGGACGCCTGCTCCGCTGCATGCTGGGACGCCTGCTCCGCTGCATGCTGGGACGCCTGCTCCGCTGCATGCTGGGAAGTCTCCCCCAGCCAGCGCCCGTCCTGCTGCCTTTATGACTGTTTCTTCGCATCACATTTCTCAGAACTTAAGCAGGTCCCTGTCATTTGTGGCTCAGTGGATTAGGAGGCTGTGCCTGTGATTGGAAGATCCAAGGTTCAAATCCCAGCATCAGGGGAGCGATTTCACCATTCAGGCCTCTGAGCAAGACCCCTAACCCTCAATCACTCCAGGGACGGGCTGGCCCTGCTCAAATGAATGTCACTTTGGATAAAAGTGTTTATGAAAATAAGTGTCGAAATGAGTGTCCATTAAAACTGTCTCCCTGTCATGGTTTGCCAGACCGTCTACTGGTTCTGACATACCCTAAGTGTGAGGCCATCAGCGTCCGTTTGACTGCCGATGTCTGCCGTCGGCGTTAAGCACCAATAGCCTAAAGCCCTGGAAGGTCATTGTCCGGGCATATCGTGTCGTCTTAGACATGATAGCTCCTCCCTGAACTTTGCCAGAACCTTATTGTGCTCTGGGCCCCTCGGCTTTATTCACATCTGTCTTTAGGTCTAAAGGGGTCGCAGTACGACAGTGTTATCTATGTGTTTTATTCGAATAAAGACCCATAAGTGGTGGCTGTTGAGCTCTGAGTGTTAGGGGTTTCTGTTCAGCTCTGACGTTGGCTCTTTCAGCAGATGCCCCCCCAGTACGGACAGACAGGCATGGGCGGATACTGCCAACAGGGACAGCCCTCATACTTCGGCCAGCCCCAGCAGCCCCCCTACGGGCACCCCCGTGCCCCACCCCAGCAGGTAAGTCCAGCCCCCGCCTCCCTGTCTCTCTCCCCGCCCTGATGGGTTTTGACAGGATATCTGTCTGGTACACTGGCGCTCAAGGAGAGCGGCGCTCCCGCGTGCTCGAACCTAAAGCGCCTGGCCGAGCCATCTGCGTATAAATATTCATCCGATGCTAAACGTGTTGTGCGCTGGCTCCCGGTGGCACCATCGGTGCTGAACATGGAGCTGAGGCTCTCTCCGGGACTTCGTGAGCCAGCCACTTCGCGACAACCTCTGCCTTTCGCTCGGGGTTGCGGTTGCAGTCTGGACAGTCAAGTCATCCTCCATAGTTGTCCTTGGACCAACGGACTCGGTGAAACTGTCCAGGGCCAAGGTTGGGTCTGTTTCCCCGGTGATGGCAGCAGAGAGTGGGCCCTGGCCTGTTCCTCTGATCTGTCACCAGGCTGGACATTTGAAGGGGAGGGGTTGGGGAGTCAGGAAGCTCCTCTTAAAGATCCTGCTTAATCGGCCTCATTACAGCAACCCCATTACCCTGGACAGGGATTATGCAAATGGTCCTGTTTTATGGCTGGTCTTATTGTTTTACATGTCCTTGAGAGCACAGAGTGTGGGTAAACAAGCAGGCAAGCAAACAAACATCCTTCCGAAGCCATGTTCAGGCACTTCATTTATGCATTTTTTTTTGCTATGGTTGTTTAACACAGCATGTGTTTTCTGTCGCTTGGTAGCGAGTGGGATCTGATTATTTCCAGTGACCTTTGCTGGCAGAGCCAGTGGCCTGGGTAAGTTTGGCCGGCCGCCCTGAGGGGCTCTGGCGGGCCGGGCACTGCCCCAGGAAGTTCAGAGGTCATGACGGGGCTCAAAGGCTTCTGGGAGATGGAGTGCCTCGGCAGCTATGGCTGGGCCAGAATGCCCTCTTACTCTCCTCCAAATGGCTCAATAAAATCACAGTATTAAGTTACTTAGGCCCTTGAAGGGGAACACAAAATTCTTTGTGTTTGGGAAATATCCAAGGGGGGAGGTGTGCAAAAATGCTAAGTGTTTCATTCTGTCAACGTTCAGTCAGAATAGTCTTTGGTGTAAACCTATGGGAGAGAAACCAGCAGTGATCTTGTAGTTGGTCCATTTCACATTGGTTATTTAGTGGTGAGCCCACTTTGTTTTAACCTGTGGGGGCGAGATTTGGGGCTAATTAACAGGCGTCTTCATGGTCAAGCTTCAGCACAGATGGACTTGCTTCAGCCGTCCATGTCACCTGCAGGTGGTGGTTCGATTCCTCCATCATGCCAGCCTGTTCCCCAGTCAGGTCTGAGAAGAGCCTTTAAACTGCAGCCTATGTGAGGAACCTGCCACGTAGCTGCGAAGCATCATCCTCGAGTTTGGGGTGGAATGCCTCTCCTGGCCCCCAGATGGGGAAAATCCCTGTGCTTTATGACCCTCCTTATGGTGGGATGGTGCACCAACACCGGAATTTTTTTCCTTGTTCTGTGGGAGGGACACATTCTGATAGTCCGCTCACAGTCCACGAGTATTACGGAATCGGAGCCTGAAATTTCACACAGTTCTGTGCAGAAAGACCACACCAACAACCAGAGGGAGTAAAGATGCTGACCGTCAAATCCCAGGGTCAACAGTGATGTCACCTTTGGGCCCCTGAGCAACCCTCTTACCCCCCAGTAGCTACTGGGACTGGCTCATCCTGCATTGGATAAATAAAAAAATATAAACTGGAACTTCACATAGCGGTTCTGGTGGAGTGCTCCAGGTGTCTGTACGCGTTCGTCAGTTTGCTGTGGTTTCGCTTATCGGGCTGTAAGGGTACATGTCGTTTGGTTTTGCCCCATGACACGTGCGATGGCGTAATTACCCACATGGGCGGAACCTAAATTCACAAGGAGATGATCAACATGGAAAAGAAGCTGGTCGCAGTCAGTCGTAATCGACGGTTTGGGAATGTTTTTTCGTTTTCCTATAAATTACAGCAACACTGGAGAGAGGGTGGTTAATAAGACCAAGACTGTGTGTGGACTCTGTTACACCGGAGCAAGGGTGGTCTCCCCTGTCACATGTAAGGAGCTTTTGCCAGGAAGTTTGGACCGGGTTGAAAAATAACTATAGGCTGTAGGGGTGTTTATTCGTACAGAATTGCAGCCGTACTTGGTAGTAGTGAACATGCAGTTTAGTTCATTTTGATGTTTTTAGTTTTGTTTTTCCATATTTTTTTAACTTTGCGCAAATAAGCATCTCTTAGATTTTATTTTGACATGTCGACAGACGCATTGCCTTTATTTTACAGTTGTCCTTAATTGTATTCGCGTTTGCAGTTTTAATAGTACTTTTGAAGCAAATTGTTTTCTCTGCTGTACCGAAATTGCCCCAAACCGTGAATCCAAATCCAAGGTGTGTACCGAACTGTGAATTTTAGTTTAAACCCCCCTCTCCCCCGACCTTCTCTTCAGACAGTCCCTGGCATTCAAATCACACGAGGTTAATTAAAATGGCGTGGCGTTCTGTGGGCCCATACTGGCAGCAATGACCTCCCCATGTGGCAGCTTTTAATCTGGGGGTGGCAGTGAGGTCCCCCCCCCCACCAATGGTGGGCGGGAGAGGCAGGGCTGTTCAAAGTACAATGTCATTAATTGGTCAGCGTCTGAATATTACTGAAGAGCTCTGTTAATTAACTGGATAATAAAAGTTGCCCAACGTGCTGGAGCAGGGCGGAGGGGGGGGGAAACTGGT
>JAODKC010000030.1:0-14850 GCA_026777985.1 Mormyrops attenuatus
CAAAAAAACCCCCGGTGTGTCTAATCGGGTTGCTTTTACCCCCCCCCCCCCCCAATCCCTGGCGGGACTCTGAAAATCTGAAAATGCATCATTGCTTAAAAAAATGCATCATTCTGGGAGATACGACAGACAACATTCAACAGAGCCGGGAACCCAACTAGACAGCGAACAGCAGCCTTACCCAGTCGCGTCAGAAAATATTTTAAATGTTTAAAAAGTCATCGTGCATGTAACGCAAGTAATATTCTGAAGCATCTACAAATTTCCAATAAGACTAATGTTAATATTAATGCTTAATTACAAATGACAAGCTGACAGATACGAAGAATATTAACCCGAAAATACCTCTTAGAAGTCCAACATATTAGCTTGGCGAAAAACGTACATCTTCGGGGACACACCCGGCTCGCAATCCCTCTGTTCACCGCAGAGGGGGATGTCTATCTCTCTCCTGAAATTCATCACTATAACCAACGGTTTAGTCAAAGAATGACGGGTATAACCTACCCTGCTTTTGGGAACCCAACTTGGCAAGGCAGCTTAAATGATAAAACACCAGATGGGTCATTCCGGAAATTGTTAACAACCGTGTGCAAATAACCGCGTGTGTCGCACGAGAGTTAAGGAGTGATGCTTTGATGTGTGTACTTCAGCTGGGGGGGGGGGGTACCAAGATGACGTAATATAGTAAAACAACCTCCCAGGAGTCTAGCCTGATGAGACAGAATTAGCATTTTCCCACAATTCAATTAGGATGCCTGCCAAACACAGACACCGGCCCCAGTGACCAAAATCCTGCGTGGAGCGCAGCCCTGGGGAAACGAGCACCATCCCTGCCCCCACCCCTCACCACAACCCCCTCTTCAACCCCCCCACCACCCACTGCTGCCCCCTGCAAAAACAGGATGCCTCCGTTTGAAATTCTGCCTGCGAACAGACGATAAGTAGCCTTCTTCCCAGCTCCGGAATGGCAAAGGCGTACACAGAAACGTAAACGTGAAAAACTCAAGCCGCCGTTTTCTCGCTTGGCACCTTGAAGGTTTACTGATACTTAAATATGATGAATAAATATGGAGAAACCAGGGGCACGATTACTACCCTACAGCCTTACCGTCCCTTCCGGTTACCTCATACCCGTGTCAAAAGCAGTAATCCCCCCCGTCCCTACATTTCGTTTGGTCAGCTACTACAATTTCATTGGCTCACAGCCATTGCTATAAGACATCCTGCCCCAAGCCTCAGAGATTTTTCTAGAACACATTCAACCATTCATTAGTCACTCTTCCAGAACATTATTACAGGTGCAGAAAGCTCTAGGCCGCCTCAGGAACACCATCACACATACTAAGCAAGTCTAGAATACCGTCCATCTCAGCTGCCCCCCCCCCGAAACCATTACCAATGGAGGCCACAGCACTGCCCCAAAGACCACATGTGACTGACATGGTTCAGTGATGGGTCAGTCACTGACTCAGTGATGTCCGCTTCCCAAACGGCTCTGTGAAACAAGAATAAAAGCAATACACAAAAGCATTTATGGCTTGACAAAAGGGAGTTCCCGTCTTGTCAAAAAAACTGATTTGCGATGCTTCCCCAAATGAAGGATACGGCGGGGAACCATAGGCTAAGTGCATTGTGGGAAATTTCGATTCTTCCATTCAATGCCGCCGTCAATCAACCAGGGGAATGATGGAGAGTGCCCTCAAACCCTGAACACCACGATACGAGGATGGAATCACGCCAACACAGGTAACACCTGTCAGCAGCCGATGTTTAAACACCACGATGTGGAACCTCTTCCAAAAACAAGACATGAGAGCAGCCTGTGAGCACACACTAATGTATTCAAATGAATGCGCCTGCTGGTGATGGGACTCTTATCTGAGGGCTGCCAGACTAGAGCAAGGAGAGGACCATCTTGCCCCAAGAGAAGAGATTGAAAGCCCACCCCCTGCTGTATGTACAGACAGGCAGATCAAGCTAAACTCCGCCCTCCTCCCACCAGCAAAGGGTCGATTGACATCTCAGCAACTTATTTTATCATCTCAGAAGCGAAACATGGGTTCCAAAAGCGGAACTTTAGGAAGGGCCAGAACATAAGTTCATAGATGCGGAGTCTTCCTTGGGGGGGCAAGTAACAGGCGGTTATGACTCAGCGGCCACGGACAGAAAACCTACTACAGGTCACATGGGAGAAAGAGAGGGAAGTCTCACAACCGCCATGCTTCAGAGAGATCCCAGGCAGACGTCCCCCTCCCCACTCGCACTGGCAGCAAAACCCCCACTCTCTCAACCACCCCCCCAGCCCCTCTGCAGAGGCAATAAATCACCACTGCCTCGCTCAGATAGCAGCGCCGCGCGCTCGCTCCGCGTGGGAGCTGATGACATCACTCCCGTATCAGCGGAAAACGAGTCGAGCCAAAAACATTATGTACTGCCTTTATTTCCCAGCGTCTCTCCTATGGGGGACGAGGTTGGTGATGGGGGTCACGGAGCACGCTTTGGCCAGCCGGCGCCAGGGGGCTGCCTCTTCGCCACAGAGCAGTGTTAGTTACTGGCAACGATCAGGAAACTCCACACGAACCCCTCTCTGCTGATCATCTACACAGCTATGGACTTTATTGGATGATCCATTAACAACAAAGCAAAAGGAATGAGTCTGAACCAGTTTTCAAAGGGGGAAGAGACAAGTAGTGGTTGACAGAGGGTAATTCTAAGATTGTTTTCAAGGTGGGGGGGTGGCATAACATACAGAGGGACCAACCTTATCACTAGCCAATGATATGTTTTGAATGGGAGGGGGTACGCCAAAGGCCAATCAACTTCCAGCAGAGGCCAGTGCCCCAGTGGCCACGCCCCTGCATATACCCTTGCCGGTAGAATCCACGCTCATAAAAAGTCAATTAACTGGCTATAACCAACAATAGGAGGTTTGCTGGGAAATTATCCTCGTTACCGGGCACTCTCCCCCAAACCGGAGACATGCGGTGTGGCTGGTGGGAACAGTCAACCCGGGCAGGCCGGCGCACGGTACCTCGCCCCCCAGCCATTGCAGGCTGAAGCCTCGCTAATTATTCCATGCTCAGGGTAGAGCCCCAGGCTCTTTAATACCTCGTCCCCATATCTCCAGGCGCTGGGACCTCCATCAGGTACGCTGGCCAGCTTCCTGGCTATGACTCACATGCTGAATATCCCTGTGTCGCTGTGGCCCGGGGGAGCAGACCGGCTGCTACCCAGAGGAATTGTTCCTACAGGTGACGAGGCGATCTGTAGACAGTCGGGGGGGTCAGGAGCACAGCCGCAGTCAACGGTGCTTGATTGACCATTTTGTTTCCATGCCATTCGCTGCTGTGCCGCTATTGGCTGTTCTGAGAGCCGGGCTTAAAACATGCTCCCTCCAAGTACCAGGGAGCAATCAGTGATACGATCGATAGCCAGATAGACTGCCACCACGGCAAGGTGAAACCTGCCAGAAGGGGGCGCCACTGATCATAGCTTCCTTGTTTGATCTAGATACGGCTCCAAGCAGGATCAGCGCCTCCGGGCCCGTCTCCAGATCTTCCTCAGATGGCACTCGCTGTGCCAACCTCACTGAGGATCCCTACCCTTGTGAACAGGGCCCGGCAGCGTCCCCTTCAGGCGGAAGCAGACCGACGGCAGAGGTCTGCTGTGAAAGCTTGCAGCTCAAAAAAGAAGCATGACTACAAAAAAAGATACAACTAAGCTTTAAGTCCACTGCCAGGCCGCGACGGCCTTGGTGAGCACCTTTACTGGGGTCCATAAAATAAGAAAGGAGGGGGGGCATTTCAGATCCAAAGCACTGGAGCGTGTAGCCAGCCCCCCCGTAGCAGGCTGCCGGACTAGTTGATAATTCACCTTGTTTACGAGCGTGCCTCGTAACGGCCGCACTGCCAGTCGGGGCATCTCACGAGGTTTATGGGCCGCCCCTTTCAGCCGGGCCCCCGGCGCCGCGGCGCTAAGCCAAGCCTGCAGGAGCTCCAATTCGAAACGGGACGGGTCAGTGAAGTCCGACGTCCGGGGCCTGACGAGCTTGCTAATTAAAACCCATCCTCGAGAAGTACCCCCCCCAACCGCCCACCCCAACCCCAACCCCACACGAAGCCACTCATTATACAGAAGGCAGTTGTCCATTAGACGATGCAGCTATTCTGGAAATTGCAGCAAATCTTCCATGAAAATACATTTCCTCTAATGTCCCGGTCACACTCGAGGTGCTCCGCGGGCCGTATCCATAAAGCCACAGGCTGGAAAATTGCCTCGGCTGTTTGATTAGAGTGACAGCAGCGCTGGAGGGGAGAGAGGGAAGGCGAGAGATGAACAGACAAAGGCAGAAGGAGGGAAAGAAGGACAGGGAGAGGGAGAGAGGGGGGGGATGAGCCGGAAGGCAGCATTTAAAGGGAGAGAGAGAGAAAGTGACCAGACAGATAGATAGATAGATAGAGATAGATAGATTCCGCCGCCCCCGCCCCCCAAGGGTCCAGTCCAGCGGCTATATGAATGGGCGTGTTCAAAGCTCTCTGGACCCATCGCAACGCTGCAGTGTCATGGCAGGGCCCTCACCCCTTTGGGAGGGGCTGAGTGTAGCCCCCCCCCAAGGCGCATAACTGCCCAGATATGCCACCCCTCAAGTCTGTCCAGGGAGAAGCCTACACCTTCACCTCACAACAGCATGGGGAACGAAGACTCAGAGCCGCTCACAGCCTCTCGCCCATTACCAAATCGGGGCTGAATAATTAAATCAATCCGCTATTTTTGGAAAGCGTGATACCCCCCCCACAGGTGGTCCCACAAATCCACCCCGCAACATCTCCGCGAATCATGGGCAGCGTGGCCGAGAAAGGCGATACACAGGGGTGGGGGGACGCTGTGCGGGGCGAGGGGGTTTAAATTAGCACACGCCGCCATGCTACGCCATGTTAATTAAAGCAGGCCGCGGCAGTGCCAAGGGCTGGCGGGGTCAGGGTTAGGCGCGGAGAAGCCAGGGGCAGCAAGACGGAAGGCTGCATACGTAGCAGGACCAAAAGAAGCCTTCCCACCACACACACAAATTCAACAAGTGTGTGGAAGGCAGGCTGGATCCAAATCCTTGATATGTAACAGCACTTCGAACCCAAGTTACCACATTACCAGCGACCCTACTCTTGGGGGGGTGGGGCACAACGCCACGTGGCACCCAAGCCCAAAGGAAACCCAAGTGTGTAATGAGACCACACCCCTCTGGCTCAGGGCCCACCCAACCCGTCTGGTGAACAAAGACGAGAAACAGATTGCATGCCACCGTCGCCGAATTCCCAGACGGCAAAAACAAAACAAAAAAAAAAACTCAAAACGGCCGGGATATCGCCCCCCTCCCCGCCACTCCTGCCCCTCCGCCCCGCCATTCACAAAAGCCTCCCATGCCTCGCCTGCCCCACTCCGCTCCGAAGACAAACAGACCTGCACAATTTCCCCCCAACAACCCGACTTTAACAACCCGACTTTAATCCCCAGATCTCCAACCCAAGACAGTGGCAGCCGGCTGGCCAGCAGAGCGTGTGGAAGCCACCCAGGCCACAGGAATGAGTTTCCTATCATGGTCTCCTAGCCGATAAAAAAGGGCTTGGAATTACCAATGACCCCTGCACACTACAGCCCCCTACAGGAGACACACATCCACATCAGTTACAGACACATCTTCCACATAAAAAGCAAGCCTTGCCGATTCCCTAGCTCAACAAGCAGAGCAGTGTCAACAACACAAAGGTGGTGGGGTCACATCCCAGGGTGCATGCGTAAAATTGTAACCCTTCTACTGCAAGTCACTTTGGATAAATGAATAAAATGTAAAAATGCAAATTACCGCTACCCCCTTCCCACCAAAAAAAAAAAAAGACATCCATTCCTTGCAGCCCAATGGAGCCACAAACCATACCCCTCCAAGATGAGATTTGACCACAAAACATTACGAGGCCTACAAGCAGGGGCTTTGCTGTGATTTTACCAACTCCCCATGCCTTAACTGCGCCACCCTGAAGGGGGTGCCACACGTCATGGTTCAAGGCTACACGGTGGTACAGACAGCCTTTATTCACAGGCAGTCACGCAGCACCGCGTTTGCTGGCATTTCCAGCGGGGATTTACTCACTTCCCCCTGCTGCCGATGAAACACGTCCAGGGCCGTCGGCAAACGAACCTGTTTTTCTTATCCACTCTGGTACTTTGGCACAAACACTGCGACACGCATCTCAATAGACGATTCAAAGCCCTAAAGCCACTCAAGGTGAAAGAGAAAATTCCCAAAATTCCCAGAGAAGGAACTGCCACTGATTTTACTGATAACGAGAGGTGGGAACAACCGGTCTACTTGACGTTCAATGGACATTCCACCACAGAAAAGAACAGCGCAGGGAAAAATGTAAACGGCGTGGTTTTAACTCACATTATTGTCCTCCCTCAAATATATCGGGTCGTGGAATGTGGGATGGAAAGAACCTTGTCAAACTATGTGGTCACACCTGCGGACGCAAAAGTTTCACTTGGGCAGAGTGAAGTTCCACAGTACTGGGACGTTTTGTTTTGCTCGTGGTGGACTATTAATAAGAGGAAATATCTTCTGGGGGGCGGCGGTGCTCAGAAACTAGGTTTCTTTTACGTACATTGACCATTTTTTCTTGCAGACACTTTTATTCAAAATGATTTCCCATTTTATTGAAAAAGTAAGGTCAGACGAATCACTCTGCCGACTCCAGGATTTGAACCAGTAACCTTCTGCTCACGTCGCCCCCCCACAGTAGCCGGGACACCAAAGTCACAGGAATCACAGGGACTCGGCACAGGCAGATGCCCCCGAGCTTCCGCTAATGGAACATTAAAAGGGATGCCAGTTTATCACACTTAATGAAATTTTTAAAAATTAATTGTGCCTCTTCATCCAGGCAGTCATCTTCACACGTTACTGTGATCACGAGCATGGAACCACCTCCAATCCCCCTGGGGGGGGGGGGGGGCACAATGCCCCCAGGCTATGATTTACAGGGGCTGCAGAGAACAGGTTGTTGGAAAACGGCTTTCGGATAATGAATCAACTCTAACGGCTGCAGCTCAACCAATAAGGTCGCAGCAGGACTGCGCTCCCAGAAAGCGGCAATAAAACAGAAGACACCAAAAATCAAAGAAAACCTACTAAAATGAATGAAATACCCAAGGGGGGAGAATGAAGAGTGTTTTCTGCATGTAAAGGACGATGGAAAATAAACAGATAAATACATACATACATAAAGACGAGAAAAAAAAAGGGAAGGAAGTCACCAGTCATGCTTCTGGCCGGGGCCCAGATGCAGCACGGCGGCCGCAAGATGCTGCAGAAGCAAGAACGAGACCGTTCACGCAGACCTACGTGCCCAGAAAGCAACGCATCACCAGCGAACTCCTCAGGCTGCGACTCGATTAAACATTACTGCCCCCGCCCCCAGAAAAAAGCCATTCAAGGACAGGCATTTATTGTCGGGATGGGTAAACACCCCATTTGGCCAAACCCCCTCCCCCCGAGGGACATGGAGAAGGCACTGGACATCTGTTAGCCGCTCATTTTTGTGTCTTCAAAACTCACGGCCTCATTGTTTATATGCACTCGGGGGTGGGACGGCTCTTTGTCACCAAACTCATATGCTTGTTGGGTTTGGTATGGGTCACTTGCTCCATACTTAGAGGCCCAGGCTGGAAGGACGTGTAATTCCTGGCAGCAGCCGTGTTCCTCACACTTTTGCATTAAAGGCAATCAATCAAATGAATGCCATTTTTAATCAAGCGCGGGTTGCACAATCCATCAGCATTCACTTGTACCACCCATGCCTTAAGCACCACTGGGATGAAAAGAGATTTCCTTCACATTCTGTGGCAGTAAGGCTGAAGAACGCAACAGGATACAAGGTCAAAAGTTCACCAGTCGAGCTGGCTGGGTCATTCCAGCAGCACAGTTCGGCCGGTTCAGGGTCTTTCAGCAGTGTTGGGCATGGAGAAGATCAGAAACCCAAATGGTGCTCAGGTTGGCTCCTACAGTCATGGCTTAAGATGAAAGCAAGTCAAATGACAGCAAGGCCCTCAAGGCAAGAAAGAAGGTCAATTAGGTCCTGGACGTTCCCAGCAAATAACTTTATTTAACTCACACCGGGCAGTGAATCAAGCTACCGTTTTATTGAAGGAAACGTCTTTGTGGGCGGCGGAAAGGAAAAGACAAATTTGTTAAGTTACTTAATGAGTCGATTTGCGGAAAGACTCATCCCACCGACTCGGTGCTGCGAGGTACGAGATGAAGCAATCCCAGGGAACACTGGTATTTTTGAAGGTCTTCCTCATATCCTGGATGAGAGAATCCTTCCAGAACCTTCACGGAGCAGTACGAGGGCTGTCACATCAAGGTGTACCAGAAAACAGGAGAGTGTGTATGGCGTTGGGTGTAACCCCCCCCCCCCCCCCAATACAGAATACTTTAAAGGGCTGCAGTCAAGCTGCATTAGGGATCATTAAATCGGGTGAGTGTGCAATGGCCGAAAACCCTATGCTAGGTTCAGTTATCGCGAGTCGTGAGCTGGACCCTGATAGACCTCTTGCTTTAGGTGACATCGCGGACCCAAATCACCAGGGAGGTAGGTGCGGATCGCCGGGACACTGATCCCGCCTTCATAACCACATCGGTACATCTCCATGCTGGACATAACCGGACAGTTCCAGTGGCGTTATTAAAGTTCTTGATGTTAACACTGCCCATTAATCATTTAAAAGTTTCAGAAACTGTTTTGGACCTTCAGTTTACCATCGGGTGCTATTCAGCACCCCCAAAGCCATAGCAACGTGATTCCGGGCTCTCTTAAACGATTTCATGAGCAATCCAAGCAGGTGTGGGAGCCAAGGTGTACACAAGGTTCATTAAAAAAAAAAAAAAAAAAAAACCGCTTTTCAGCAGCAAGAAGTCCTCTACAATGTCTAGTGATCACGGCTTTACCCCATAAGTCTCAATGTAACGCCAGCCGACACGGTTCCTTACAGTCTCTCCGTTTCTATATGCACCTGTGTCCGTGCACTTTACGCCGCTTTGCTGCTGCACGCAAAGCAACCTCCCCTTGGCAACGATGAAGCATATCTGATCATATTAAAAAACGCGCCCGTACAACGATGCTGTTGACTTATTTTGCAGATGCAGAAAGTCATTTCAGTAGTACATACACCCATCGGCACAGGATATCATAAGCATCTACGTCGGCTAAATGAACATATGAACCTTTTTTTGTTATTAAACACAATCGTCTCTTCGCTTTGAAGCGCTGCCTTGTTTCCACAAAGCGATAAAAGGAGATGACATTCATGCTGAAGTTGGATCTACTTAAGGCAGCAGTTGGAATACAGATCCGACCACATAAGCCAATAACGTAATGCAAACACTTACGGACCGGACAAGATCGTGTAAGCATTATGCACATTTTTAAAGTTAGGCGACTTCTACGTGAGACATGAATGAAGCCAATGAAGACATCAGTGACATCTGGGAGCTTATATGCCAGGCGGCCTCACCCTTTGCTACACTTCGCATCCATAAAAGTTATTCTCACATCGGTAACAAGCACGTTTATCTTTCGCCGGGCTGCTTATGAACCAGCATCATGCGATGTGGGGAATCAGCAGAAACAAGGTCGACCGCTGACAAAACGCCTCTGAAAGCGGATAACAAAAGCAGACATCGGTCCCCAAAAGGAGGAAAAAAAAAAAAAAAAAAACACCGCAGTACGACACACTCCCCAAAAGGTTTCACTTTCTTAGACACCTTTTATACACGTTAATGCGAGCCCGCGGGATAAAACAACGTATTCGTGACAGGCCTCCGCATACTGGAGAAAGGCGATGTCAGCGGGAAAGCCATCCCGAGTCATACCTGGGCTTTTTCAGCTTATTCTCCTTCTTATTTAGGACCCCCGGTACGCAGTTGGTGAGCTCCGTCCAGTCTGCATGCAAGCCGCAGCTCCAGCCTGTGGAGAAACGCGAAAACAGCCAGGTCTCTTTCCTGTTCGGCCGGTAGCATGTGCACTTTTTCTGCCCGGGTCTGCAATCGCAGGGCAGCTCCAGGCGCACGTTTTGCACCAGATGCCTGCCGAAAGTGGTCCCCCCCGTCTTCTGGATGTGCAGGAAGACGATCACGTCGTCCCCTTTTATTTCGAAATCCACCGTGCGCTCCAGGTCCCTGATAGGAAAATAGTATTTCTTCACGTAATGTGGATCCGGAGTCGGATAGATATCCGCGTCGTCCTCCAAGAGGTACCCGTGGGGAGAGCCGAAGTTCATCATCCCCGGAGCCACGTACTGGTACAGGATGAGCATGAAAAAGACGGATCCGACAACGATCAACAAAAATTTGCTGGTCCTCTCAACCATGTTCCTTCCACCGCCGTTCATGTGTGATCATTTCCCAGTTAAACAGACTTGTTGGGTCGCCGTAACGCTGCGATCAGTCCCGCTCCAGTCCGAGCACCGGGGTTTTAAAGTTAAGAGTTTGGATACATCGTAACTATCACGCCTCGGGCTTAAACTTCAGTAACCCTGGGCGATCAAACGACTGCAGGTCCGAGCAGGTCCCATGCGGCGGCTCCCTGCTCGCTTAAGAAAACACGGAGTGTAATGTTTAAATCCCTCCCTAAATTACAATCATGGAGCTCTGAGCCCGTCATGCACAGCGACACCCACTTTTTTTTCCTATCCACACATTCCCCCTCTCCCTCTCTCCTCGACGCGGTCTCACACTCATTCGCTCACACACACACACACAAAATATATAGTGAAACGCATTTTAATGCTTTGGTTGGAATCGACGCCTGCATTGACTCTGCGCTGTTCATTTCATACATATAAAAAACTAAGTCGTTTTGCTTTCCGGCTTAGTGAACAATACCCGATAGTATAAAAAAAATACTATATTTAGAAAATGGTATAGCAGTACAAATTCGGTCGTGCAACCGACAACTGGGCTACTTATTCGTCCATCCATCCATCTTCCAACCGTTTATGGCAATTAGGCCCTGCGCCTCAAACCATACTGGGTCAGTCTTTTAAAACAATAACCGACCATGAAGAAGTAGGCTACCCACGGTTAAAAAAGGAGACATGCTACATGCTTACATTCAGGTACTGAGCTAACTAGTGCAGCATTTGGGGGTATCTTCTGACAGAAATGCGACAAAACTGAGAAGCAGAAATACCGGAACGAAACTGAGCCGATAAACAAAGAATCGACGCGAGATAAGCCCGGATAGGTTTGGTATGCGCAAGATGTAGTTTACCTTTACGTGGCTAGGGGGCAGCATCGGGAAGTACCTGCGCTAATGGAAAAACAGATTGGTGTACATCGCAAGATCTTCGCCCTTGTTAAAGGGCAAATTCAGCTTTAGTTAATTATTTCCGAACGTAGAAGATGATATTTAACCTAGATAAATATTATTACGCACCAGCTACGCCAGATTTCAACCAAATAACAGTTCTCCCCCAAGAAAAGAGGCCTGAAATTTGTGTTCACAACAAACTGAAGTTAGACGCTTTTATTGATATTTCTCTGGCTATCACTGGCACGTCTATTGGCATTGCGGATGAACTCCCAGGACCGATCAGGATGCATCAACAACCTGTCAATATTAACCGCAAATATTTGAGCATTGACGAATAACCAATAAATGTATTTAACACCTCCCGAGACCGCCGCGGCAATACGAGGCACAGCATAAAACATTTAAGAGACTGAAAACCGCAAAGTACCAAGAACATTTAAACTAGCACGTGTTAAGGCGGCGGCCAGACGCGTTAATTAAATGAAAAGCATCTGACTTCGGTCCAGATCCCTTGTAGGAGAGACAGCCTCGAATTTGAACTCTGGCGGGCGATTTCTGCAGGCAATTTAAATGCTATAAAGACATAGGTATCAGTGAAATGATCGTGGTGCGCGGACGAGCGCTTAATTAATTAATTAATCTTAATTAACTTGAAGACTTTAACTTCAGATACTCGTAGATATTTGAAAAAATATAATCACAAGGCATCGCCCTTAAAGTGTCAAAATGATTTATTTAACCGTCATTTAATAAAATGCAAGTTTGCTGTTAGGGGCCCTGGTGCGGTTCCTTGCCGCATGGTCCGCTGAGGTCAATCAACGACGAAAAAAAGGCATTTTTAGCAGCCAACTAACAACCAGAAGTGTTGACGTCAAAGGCCATTAAACAGTCGCTGGAGGCTCGTGAGCTGAAACCTTCATTTGCGCAAAGCGTAATATATACAGAACAAATACACAAATCTGAAAGCCACCTTCAGTTAAAAAAATAACAAAATATTACGATGACCAAATAAAAACACGTCTATAAACTGAAATCTTGCATATACTCTATGCAGATGTCATATTCCTTAACTGCACCGCAAGGCACATTTAGCGTTATGTAGTAATTAAACTTCTATAACACTTTAATAATTATACGTTTGATTTTGTTTTTAATCTATGGACCAGCTTAGTGATCATTCCATAGCGCTGTATATGAGGATGTTAGGATGTGTTTGCTTCCACAGTCCAAAACACAAAGTTCCGCTAAACGGTCCCTAAATTCCCCAAACTGTGTGGTTTTGCTCTTTGATTGACAGGCGTCCCCTGCAGGGTGTCCTTGCCTTGTTCCCTGTGCTTCCAGGGACACATGTCTAGCTCACAGTGACCTCACACTAGATAAACAGTTTTGGAAAACAGATGAATCAGTAGATCTTTGCTTTTGGTAGCTTCCGCTCTGGTGACGTTGAATGTCACCTCTGTTTACGATACATAGGATATGTATCTAGAACTGAGTTAATATCAACAGGAGTGCCAGGCTGTAAATAATTACTCAAACCGAGACTAACTTGAAAGAAAAAAAAATAACAGCAAGCCAGAATTTTACAGGATGAAACCTGGGCTTCATGTTCAAGGTCCAGGAAGCCAGAAGAGCACGGATGTATGTGAGGTACCTAGCTTTGCCGCTTGATTTTAATTTCCTGTTTGGATCCACTCTGCCCTTGTGGCCTGGGTACTTAATTTCAGTAGTGATGAGGGATGTCTATCCACCTTCCATAACCAATCATCCGGCACAGGGACACGGTGAACCTGGAGCCAAACACGGGAGGTACAGCGCCCCCGAAGGGTATGCCAGTGCATTGCAGGGCACAAACTTTCACACCACAATTAAAAAAAAAAAACAGAATCTGTAATAATCTATAAAGTTTGAAGCAAGGCGATAGTAATCATGAACAGGGTACATATAACCCCAGATTCGGACTCCTGCAGGCTTCAGTCTCAGCGGTACATATCCGTGTGATTGTGTCAAAGGAAAGCAAGATCGGATGTGCAGAAAATTCTCATGCACCTCTACTCCTACTGTAAATGGCAAATAAATCACAATTTCATTTAATTTTGTTTCATTCAGTTATTTTTTTAGGAAATGCGCCATGCGTTTGCGGCATGTTACTGCATTACCAGTAAGAATTGCATTTTATTCACAGTTATCGCGTCATTGCCTGAACGTTTGTGAAGCATTTGTTTGAGTCCATCGAAGGTAAATTTAGTCATGTCAGCAAGATGCGACTCATAGAGTTTGTCGTAAAACTGTTTCCCAGCGTGATTAACAAAACCGGCAAGGCTATTTAGAATTTTGCTTTTTGTCTTTCCGGGGAAAAGGAGACCTCGACCCCTTTTAGCAAATGGACAATTATGATTATGTCGCAGTATTTGTAGACTAAAACTATGCATAAAAACAATGAGTAAGCGGCGGATTTGTGAAATACAGAGTGGACTGGGGAAGGCGGCGAGAGTGGACGAGTCTGTAGATGTGAAACGGCCGGGACAGGAACTGGAGGGCAGGACTCTGTTTACAAAACAACTTCCCCGCTTTGGGCCATCTTCCTGCAGCATTTCGGCTCCCAGGGTGGCGGATCAGCGGAGGGAAAATAGATAAAATCTTCTCCGGAGGAATTAAAGTCCAAGCTGCTCTTCTCGATTTCATCATTAAAGCTTTTAAGGTGAATGACTGCGTTCCATGGAAAATTACATCTCTGTTGAAATGTTCTCACAACCTGTATTCATTAAGTTCGTTTGTTTTTTTTTTCCTCCCGGGACAAATCACACTTGTGTCATATTTGGAGATTCGTGTAATTATGCGTATTTGTAATAGTAATAGACCACGGATGCAGAGCAGTCAGCTGGAGCGTAAGCGTCTGCCTGTCCTGTGACGCCGAGCAGAAATGTCACACACAGGCGGGAGCAAGTGACGGGCTGTCGGGGGGGGGGGGGTCTCAGGGGCGGCTCTCATTGGCCGCTTCCTGAATGCAGAGGCCCCCCCGAGCGCAGGACTGCGGCACAGACACACGCAGGCGATTTTTATGGCAGACGGATGTGGGTCTGTGGCAGCGTAGCGATCACACGGCTCTTACCTTTGTGCTTCCGGTGAAAATGGACCAAGGATTACAGACCGAGGGCTCGTCCCTCCTGCAGAGGCTGGACCACTTTGTGTTCAGCTTCAGGGTAGCTAATGTGTATTCCTGCATTGAAATAATGCTTTGTGTGCCATTTGTACAGGTACAGGTATATTGGAATTGCTTATTTTTGCATAACCCATCTTGTTCTTTTATACTCATATACAGTTGTGGGTAAAGCTTGGGGTCTGAATGCAGAGTCAGGCCACTTATCTGGTGTCCCTGGAGCAACTGGGGCGGGGGGGGGGGGGGCGCATGGGGGCGGGGGTGTGTGTGGGAAAAATTAATATGAAAATGTAAAAATACAGAGAAATAATATGGAATGTAAGAGGC